>BSAI01000009.1:2343658-2428051 GCA_036245035.1 Adrianichthys oophorus | reverse complement strand
TATTGGCACACCTGTTTCCATTTACCTCATCCCCTCCTCCTGTTATAAGTCTTCGTCTCCCCTGCACTGGTTGTCTGATGGTTTTTTGTACCTTCATGAGTTTGTGTTCAGTTTTTGTGAACCTTTCTCGATTAAACGAGAGACTTTGTATTTACGAGTGTCGTCTGCATCTGTGTTCACACGTCAACCCTGACAGAAAGTATTTCCATCTAAATCAAATGTGTTAATATAGCAATAAACATTTGTGTTGGGAGATCTTAATATCATTTATTTATTGTTTCTGACATCAATTTTGATGTAAGCTTTAATGCTGATTTGACATCATTTCAACATCAATTTCCTACTGGGATCCAACCAGGAAAACAATGCCTAACAGAAAAAAGATACGTTGACATCAACAGATAATCTTTGACATCATCCGTTGAATTCTGCATTGCAAAAATAAAGCCTGAAGTGATTGGGGGTGGCTGTGATATAGAAGTTGACCCCTAATTGAAAAGTTGTAGCTTGGTTTCCAGTCTTCCTGCCCATGTGTCAAAGTGTACATGTGCAGGGGTGAATGGGACTTGTGACAGTTAAGTGGTTTGGGCCTTAACCCTCAAAGAGCTTTTGCTCAGTTGTTGACATTCTTTTAAGCAACTCTTCAACCCAGGGGTGTAACAATTGATCAATTCAAAAATCAATTAATCATTTCTATATGATCCAACCACATCGATCTGTCTGAGGCAAGTTGTTAATCGAATCAAATCAACCTAGATCATAAAAAAATTGCTTCAAAGTGAGATGATGCACGTCACAAAAAAGGTGAAAGATGAGAATGTGAAGTTTATTATTAAAGATTTTTCTAAGAAAAAAAAACCCCAAAACACTGCAACTTTTGCTGAACTTTTCACAAAAACTGACACAAAATCCACCATTTTAGACCGCATCAATCATAAATAACTGCAGTGAAATCCTGGAGGGTCTGGTTAATGAAGGTAGAGTAGCACTTTATAAGTCTTCACAATTTACCATATGCATACCCTAGTAAGTTTACCCTCAGTAATATTCTGAAAACAACTTTTGGGTGACAAAGTTAACTTTTAAGCTCTGGGTCAACCCATTTATTCACCCAGTCCCCTTAAAATGTGAAAAGGTGAGTTTTAAGAAACTAACAATGGAAACATGAAAAATGACAGCATGTCCTTTTAATTATTATGAATTAAAGCAAGTCATACATCAGAGAGATCTCCATAACCAAACTGTACTTATTTATTTAGACTATTAAACTGACTATTTCACATGTGAAAGTACTACCAGGGTGATTTGGTGGTACTGCAGCCTTTTGTACTTCCTGATAGATTTTTTAGAGTTGTCATAATATATAATAGAGTAATAAACACTGATAAAGCTTCAGAAACCAGAACCTGTACAGGTATATATCTAAGGTGTAAAGTTATATGTTTAACATAGGACTACTCTGTAACCTGCCTCCAGTGGTATTTGTAGGAACTGCAACATTTGGTGCGTCCTAGTGTGCATTAAGTTAGAGAACTGAGGGTGGTTTGGCAGAAACAGTTCCAGTTACTTCAAACGCTTTCAAACATACAGTAAAATCTGGTGAACATGGACGCATGTCGGCACACAGGTCTCCCAGAAAAACACCTTCAAGGTTTTGAAAGTACTCTTTAATCTGCAGGATTTATAAGCATGCGAATTTATGAAATGACTCCGGTCGCCATTAGGCATGTTGCTCAAAATTGTTTATCGACCCATATCTCAGCACTGACACTTTCTGATGAATGATGTTATTAAGGGGGAGGAGCAGTGGGGGCTTGGGCCTGACATGCCATTTTGTGACTGGCCAAACAGTAATGTGCTGATGTCTGTGCATATGTGCAAGGAGAGTTAGCATTCTTGCATGTTTCTGCTTCTGATCATCTCTGTGTAAGAGAACATAAGATTTGGATGTACAGCAAGTACAGAGTGTCATTGAAGCATCAATCTGTTATTTTTCTGACAAGTTTCAATGAGCTATTGCAGCAAAAACCCATTTGGAAATGTTCTGTTTTTATGTTTTTAAATGAGTCGACCCATGTTGGTCCATCCGTGCTGTTACAAGTAGCACGTCAATAATATTAGCCACAAGTTTATTATTTTGAAAACCAGCTTGGTTGGGTTTCTCTTGGGCTGTGCTTCTCACTGCCACAGTAATGACAAGGAAGAGGGAAAGTTCCATCTAGAGATCAGACTCATTGCTGCTTTGGTACAAATGGTAGGGAACCTCCTGTTTTCTCCAATTTGTTACAGGAGTTATAATTTTTGGTGGAACATTTCAACTGGATGCAGCCTTAACCACTGGCTGTGAGCCCAGACAGAGATAGAGTGGAGTCAGGTGACCTCTGAGTTAAGGTAGAATGAAAGTCATCTGACACCTGTCTGCATCACATCTGCTGTAAGACACAGAGGCCGCTGATTTTAACGTATGCCCACTTGGCCTCATTCGAAATGTGTATAAGTGAGACAGAGTGAGTGGGAAAGCGCCATCGCTACACCCACAACGGCTCAGTCAGGAGAGCTGGAGAAAAATGAACTAATCAGCTTCTTCAGTGGTGAAATCTCACCCAATTTATTTCCAAGCTAACAGGCGTTGGTTAATGAGCTGAAGCAAAGCACCGTCTCTTTTCCGTCTCCCTCCTTTCCTCCTGCCCTCTGCTATTCCACTGGTGATTCTGCAGACCAAACCAATTACTTCTGAGTTCATCCATTCGTGTGCACGCTCACTTATGAATCGTGCATTTTCACAGTATAGTTTGAAAAGATGAAAATAAAGTATGGTTGCATTTAAAAGAGGAAACAGTCAAAAATGATTATTGTGCATAATTCTAGACTCCATTCTTGCTTGCGGTCCATGAAAAAGCTTCTCTATAGTACAGAGGTCAGATGCTAGTCATGTCTGTTTCTGCAGGAACCTCCCAACTAAGAAGCCAAGCTGTTTTTCTGTCACCATCAACCTGCTGATTTGTATTTTTTTAATATGTTCACAGGATTGTACAGGTCACCCATCGATAAGTGAACTTTCTTAAAGGCAGAATGGGGGCTGCAATGTCCAATGCATTTCTAAGGATTCAGGGTTTAAATAATTTTTTTAACAACGATTCCATTCATAGTCCATATTAGTTCGTTTTGAACAATCCGATTTGATCCGATCCACTGACCTAAAATGGATCCAGGACATCTTTAGCCAATACTTCAACCAGTGTGACTCAGAGATAAATACCTGGTACTGAACAGTGCCGGTGAAGTTTTCCAGATTCTTTGGATTTCTTGGAAGATAATCAAGTCTAAATAAAATGTGTTTACAAAGAAATAAGCAAACAAGAATAAATGTCAAATCCATTTACATATTCGTTTGATAAAGTTCAGCCCTCTGTTGTTTTTCCACATCAAAATAATATAAAGTGAACATTATTAGAGCGTTCTACCACACTGTATGGTCACAGCTTTGCTAAATTCAAAGTGTTTCCACACATTGGACTGGAATGATGGTTGATCAGTTTTTTGCTGCCTCACATGTGTGTTGTCTGCTGTCATGGTACTTGATTGTTTTTACGTTACAGTAAAATAAACGTACTGTACCTCAGTCTAAATGTTATGGTCCAATATTGATATAATGATTTATTTAATTTTGAAGCCGTTTTTTTATTGGTATAGGTTGATTCAATATGATTGTGCCTCAGACAGATCGATATGGTTGTATCGAATAGAAATCAATTAAGTGATCAGAATCGTTACACCCCTACTGAGTACAAAAAACTATTGTCTTTTAAACATGAAATTTGCCCTAGAGAACAGGCAAAGGTGGTTCATAGAACAAAGACAAAAACTTTAGCTGTCAGATTTTTTTTGAAGGATTTTCTTTTCTATGATCTTCAAGGCCTGCAACATACATTAATAATAGCAAATGTACCAAACAAACTCCTAGTATCTGGGAAAGAAAGTCCTTCTTAAAGTTGTTTTATACTTTCCGTCCTCACAGAGAAAAATTATGCAGGGCTTTTCAAGCGAGGGGAGAAGAAGAACCCCTGCACATTCTCCTGTGTTTGAGGTAAAAGAAAAATCAATACAGGCATCCGTAAACAGGACTCATCTATTTTCTGCTGCCTGGACTTCATCCTTTCACATGGGTATAGAAAGATGAGTGGATAGTTTGAGTGGGGAAGGGGGCACAAAGAAAGAGAGCAGGAAGTTGAGGAAGTTACGATCATCTGGTGAGCCCAGACCTAGTCACAATGATGTTAAATGTAATTTGCAGTCAAAATCTGTCAATATTTAATATGTCACATGTCAGCACTTCGAACTAATTAGCTGCTGCCCTGAATAACAAATCTGAGAAAAGGCAAGAAGCAAACAGCACCTAAGTCGAAAGTGGCCATCGTGAGACTGAGAAATCATGGGCTGAAATTCGTAGTCAGGTCCCATCCATCCATCCATCCATCCATCCATCCATCCATCCGCACTTGCTTTAACACCATTTCAGACTTTGTGTAAAAGATCCAGTAATCGGATCCAGTAGAACAAGGACGGGGCTGCAAATGTTGTCAAAATGGTCTAATAAAACTACCTACAAATAACAAATGTGATTTGTTTCAGTGGTGAGTTTGTTATGATGGGTTTACATTAGCTACAAAACAAATTTTCACTAACATCAACAGGAAATTTTGGAATTCACTCCATCTCACTGCAAAAAAGTCAGTAAATTAAGAAATAGTCAAGACAGAGCCCCTTTTTGGGAGCGGGCACTAGTAAAAGCACTCATCAAAATATGGAATGATGTTAAATACTGATGAGGTCAAATAATAATAATAATAATGCACTGGTTTTTAGCTGCAGTTACTAGTTGTGAATTATTTGTGCAGCTAGTACTGTCCTTGTGCAAAGAAACTGTGAGTAGACCTTGAATTTTAACTGCCAGTAAACACACCGGCATACTTGAGCTACACAGGACACAACTGGTTTCTGACAACTGAATTCAGACTTTTTTTTTAATTGCCCACATATGTAAGAGTTGTAACAGTATGCAAATTGGTTTTCCAACACATGCCAGTGTTTATTATAGGGTTTTGTATGCAGATTGTTCTGTCGGGTGTTTGTTAGGCAGACTACTAGTATTTCAGCTGTTACACACCTGTATGTGGCAGGTGGAATGCCACTTAGTAAATTGCAGGCTCAACTGCAGAGGGTTTAAACAGGTGGCTTCCAGGGGTGAAAGTAGATTTTGTTTATGCCGGTACTATAACAAATTACGTCAACGTAAATATTTTTAATAGCAGTAAATGCAGATTAGGGGTGAAATGATTACTGGTAATTGATTTATCCAACCAGATCGATCTGTCTGAGGCAAGTTGTTAATTGAATCAAATGGAAGTATAATATATAATCGTCTCAAAATAAAATAAATTGATAATCGATCTTGGAAAATAATATTTTTGAAATGAGGCACAGAAGGTTTATTTTACTTAAATGAAAAAAATGACTAAGTGCCATCACAGCGGACAACACACGTGAAGGCAGCAAAAAAATGATCAAGCCATCAAGTTGTGGAAAGAAGTGTGATCATACTTGGTAGAATGTTCTAATAATGTTCCGTTCTGGATTATTCTGATGTGGAAAAACAACAGTGGGCTGAAAGATACGGAATGGATTTGCCAGAAATTCTTGTTTACTTGTTTGTTTGCAAGTGACTGTGGTCCAACGGTAGAGCAGTCGACCTCTGATCAGAATACTGCAAATTTGATTCCCGTCTTTCCTGCCCATGTGTCATTGGGCAATATACCTCTGGTGGTTATAGGTTGGCAGCAGAGCTGTCATCAGTGTGTGAATGGGACTGTGACTGCAAAGCACTTTGGTCCTTCAAGGAAGGTAGAAAAGCACTGTACAAGTATACAACATTTACCATTTTTTGTACACATTTCATTTACACTTGGTTGTCTTGCAGGAAATACAAGGAATCTGGAAAACTTCACCTGCACTGTTCAGTACCAGGTATTAATCTCTGAGTCACACTGGTTGAAGTTTTGGATAAAGATTTCCTGGATCCATTTTAGGTCAGTGAATCGGATCAAATCGGGTCATTGAAAATGAAACAACATGGACTATGAATGGGATCGGCAACCACAATATTTTCTAGGAATTGAATCATTGTTAAAATGAATCGTTGCAATCCTAATACAGATAAATGCAGCTGAGAATAAATAAATGTAGAATCAAAAGCTCCTCCAAAGAGTAAAATAAAGTGTTGACCATAAAGTTCAACCAAAACAAAGTTAGACATGAATAATCAAATTACAAAAGGAAAAAGCAGCCAAAGACATGCTCAAAAGAGCTGAGATGGACAAAATAACAGTTTCCCAGGGCAGGATGCTAACAAGGCATTTATGCTTGTGCACGTACGATCACACAATGCAGCAGCTGCATCACCTGTCACTGGCAGCCTCATTAGGCTGACAGCCTGAGGTCTGTGGGGTAGGGCAGTGTGTCGGAGGCTGATCCTTCCTGCCACAGCATGATGGATCTCTCCAACACCAGCTGCCAAACTGTCACTCAAGTCCACCTTCCTGTGGCCTTCCATCATGAACCACTTGCAAAGCATCTTGTTGATCGGCTCATTTGGAGATGTCTACTATCACGTATCACTATCACATCTGACTCGTACTGAGGGAATGTTTCAGAAGGTCTGTTACAAGCTTCTTATCTGTCCTCTCTTTTGAGGAAAGACTCAAAAATTGTCTTCAAACCTTCAAACCTATTTGTGTGATTTATGTGCATTAGTGCGGCAGCATTCAACCTCAGGCCTTCGGCGACTTTTTCCTGAAGCTGTTTACCTGGACATGACGTGTCCCACCAGTGATAGTGCATTCATGTTTGGAGGTGTGAAAGCTGACCTGAACTACAACTGCTGCTTGGGTATCAGGGTCTTGTTCCACTTGTAATCGGATTATATTGTAGCTCACTTCAGTGTGACTAAAATTGGTGGATTAAAGAGCAAAAGCATACCAAACTGAGGAGATTACATCAGCGCCGCGAAGAAAAAACTGCCCGGAGAGCAAATTTTATCAAGTATGAATCACCAAAAAGTTTGAAATTGTCTAATGGGTGACTGAGATGTACTTGAGGAGGTGCAGATACTTTAAGCACATAATGCTCTGGAGGCTAACAGGTTTTCTTCTTTTAGCTTCTTGTCTTTCTTCAGTCTATGTGTCACCACCAAGTGAACAGCAGTTGGAACTGCTGACATTGTTTGGTCTGTTTTAGTCTCTTGTTTGTTTCTGAAAGAGTGTGAAAGCAAAATAAAGACAAAGATGTGAAGACTATTGCTATTCTTCATTCAACTGAACCAACTACACTTGACTATCACATTGTTATGAATAAACCACATCGCAAGAATAAAAAAGAAACACCATGGATGTCTTTGATAATGTTTAGTACTGTCTGTCATTTAAGTCCAGTTAAATGGTGACATTTAGCTAAACCTCATCCTCAGGTGTTTTTTGCCTGAATTGCACCACATTTGTGAGAAGCAGAAGCAGAAAAGCCCCTTTAACCCTTCAGAGCTGTGTGTTGTTGCACATTCTGATGATTGGGAGTGAATATCTAGCAATTTATAAGTGCATTTGGAAGGATTTGTGGTTCCTAGTAGACAGGAGCAAATTTGTGTTACACAACTGCAAACTTATTTTAATTTGCAAACTTTTAAAAATCCCATTTAACCTATACACCATCACAGAACAAATCGTAGACTTTTTATCTTTACAGCTTTTAGTTTTTTTCTGTCATTTTGTGTTCACTAAAGGCTAGGCAAGTTTATTTGTGTAGCACATTTAGTGCAGAAAGACAATAACAACTAGCTTTATTTACATAAAACGTTAAAATAAATATTTAAAAGAAATATTAAATGTGTGATTAATAACATAGAAATTAAAGAAGTAAGCTTAAGTAAGTAAGCTTAAGATAGCAGTGCAGATGGAAACTCCTCAATAAAAACTGATCAAATACATCTGAAAACAGGTGGGTTTTTAGTATGAGAAAATTGAACTGCATGTCACACCACTGAACCAAATTGTGGGGAAAGCCTTACTGCATTCCAGTATGTCTACATTCAATGTCAAACACGTGCTACATTTAGAAGAATTTATTATTTCGTGTTTTATCACATTACACCAGGCTTAGGACAAGCCAACAAAAAGGTTTTTCTTTGTTTTTGTTATTTGCTTATTAGCAATTTAAAAAAACAAAAAGGAATGTTCCTATTTTTTATTTCTTTTGTTTTGCTGTACACTTATCATATTTACCCATTAACCAAAACAAATCAATTGCCAAAAAAAAAAAAAAACAAGAATCATGAGGAAAGTTACTTATTGCATTATTAGTCTTATAAATAAACAGTGTTTCAGACGATCTAGGGCTTTCTAGAAGCCTGTTCCAGATCTGTGGAGAGCAGAAGCTGAATGCAGCTTCTCCATGTTTAGTTTTGACTCTAGGAAATGACAACAGAACGGATCCAGATAACTGGAGTGGTCTGACTCATACACACTGGATCAAGAGGTCAATTATGTATTTTGGTGCTAAAGCATTCAAAACTTTATGAACCAGTAACATGACTTTAAAGTCTAACCTCAAGGAAACTGTAGGGGTGTAACAGTTAATCGATGCACTGATGAAACAATTTATATTCCTATATTCCAACCAGATCGTAGGTAGTTAAATCAACCGATACATAAATATAAAATTGTTTCTAAATTAGATAGTTATAATATATCAATATTAGCCTATAACATTTAGACTGAGGTACAGATCATTCAGAATAAACGGATATGGACTATGAATCAGATTAGCAACCACAATTATAATCAGAACTGAATCATTGTTGAAATAACATGTTACAGCCTAGTTTAATATTTAAGTTCATTTATTCCTAATTATATTTATATTTGTTTTTATTCATACGTATGTTTAAAGTTTGTTTAAAGTCTTAAAAGTTTAGTTTTAGTGTGTTCATTTAATGTTCATCCAAATGGGCCCACTACCTCAAGTGTGTTTTGGATTGTGGCCCTTGTGCAATAGAGTGTGACACCCCTGCTCTAAGCTGTTTTTTACATGTACAGTTCATATGTAGAGGAGCCTTGAAAAACAGCAGAAAATGAAGGGTTGCATTGATGTTCCTTTTTTTATTAATAGAACTGCCAGCACACTGCAACATTAGATCCGAGATGTTTGAGCATGTGTGTCAATGTGTTTGACTTTCTTTTTCCTCCTCTAGACTATTTTCTAAAAGAGAAAAAGCGGGGGCATTACCAGCTTTTTGTTGATAACAGCTTCAGACACCTGACACTTCCATCAGCAGAGCCCCTCATTCAGCTTTCCCAGAGTCTCCCTCTCTGTCTGTATCATCAAAGTCCAGGAGGTGGTAGGCAGAGTCCTGTTGGATGTGCATCCCTATGATGGCTGACTGCTACACAGAGATCAATTCAATCATGTCTGTGGGCCCCAATGGCGACCCAGTGACTGATCCTCCACAAAAGAGAAACGGTTAATAGGCTGTAGATGTACTTTAAGTAATTACGTTCCAAGCAAGTCCTTCCTCTGAGGGCAGACTTGTTTGCATTTGCCTCTGATTTTGTTTTTTTTCAATGAGCTGGTGATACCGGAAAAAGAGATGTGAGTTAACAGTCATTGCTTTACTGTGTGTTTCAATACTGTGAACAGATGTTTCCAATGCAAAGGATATTTTTGTAATACATGAAACTGCATGTTATACTGGCTCATTTTCCAGACAAAGATAAAACTATCATTGCATATTTTCCTTTCTTGTCTTCCCCCAACAGAGCGGTTTGCCAGTGTGCTGCTGTATATGCTCCACTGATAACAGGCAGGCGAGTGTGTGTTACGGGAGGTCTTTGAGTATTTTTCTTTGAGTAATTCTCGCAGCAGCTGGCCAGACATGGCAAGCGTGAGGGTCCTGGGAGGTGAGCAGACAGAAAAGCAGCCACAGCTAGGCATCTCATTCTGTTTCCACATTCAAAGCCTCAGAGGCTATGTATTATTCACATAAGAAGCCAAGGGATGCAGCACAGCATGGGGAACAGCAAGGATGAAGAGAGAAAAAGATGAAGGCAGGGTCTGTGTCAGTCAGAGATGTGAGGATAACAATGTTTGTGGAAGAGATAAACTCATGGTGGAGAAGATAGAAAGATCAAAACTGTGGAAAAGACAAGTTGATGCGACAAGATGCGTGATGCTGCGAACCACACGTGTAAACGTTCAGTGTGAGTCACTATAAACATGACATCAAGGAGAGAAGCTGGTCGAGGAAATCATCTGCTATTATTTGAAGCTCCACCAAACATGAATGCAGCAGGGATCTGTGATTGCAAGAGCTTCTCCAGAATCACAGACTGATGAAAACCTGCATTAATTGAGCTGCTTAAAGTGGCTCAAAGTGAACAGAACTCTCATCATCAGAACTCTGGCTGCAGCTTTCTAGAGCGGCTGGAAGCTTTTTAGGGAAGTCTTGGAGCATAGTTAATATCAGGAATCTTACTGCTACAAATGCACTAACTATTTTCTCTCTTCATGATTTTTTTGGAAGACATCATTATTCAGAAAAAAACATTTTGAAATAAATGGCCAACCCATAACCAGTGGCAATTCTGTCTTCACACTTTGTGCTTTGTTGCCCAAAAATCACAACCCAACAGAGCAAGAACATCTCCAGAATTTAGAAGAGGAGAGAAGAATGGAGCAGCTTCAGTGTTCTGAAAACTGAATTGGCTACAGATATTTCTAAGTGTATTAAGACTGGACCCACCTGGTTCATTTAAAGTGAACCAGAGTTTGTTTCCCCCGATAATCCGGAACAAATGCACACAAGCAGACTCTAGTCTGAGACCAAGAACTGCTCTCAGACCCAAATTTTGTGGTGGTCTCAGTTTGTTTCCAATCACTCTGAGTTTTCTCAGTCTGAATAGGCTCTGTGGTCAGAGTGGAACAACTGGACCAAAATGGTCACCATAATTGGGCATTTTGGGATGTAAACAGAGTAGTTGAGCAATGATGAGAAACAGCAACTCATTGAAATGTGGTGGATGAATGCAGGCTCAGTTAAACTAACTTTTAACATGATACAAGTTGCTTCTCAAAGTATACTTCAAGGATCTCCTCAATCCTGCTGACACACCTTCTCCTGAGGAAGCAGAGGCTGGGAGCCTTGGGATGGGGCTGTCCATTACCCAAGCCGAAGTCACTGAGGTAGTCAACAAGCTCCTCAGTGGCAAGGCACCGGGGGTGGACAAGGTCCGCCCTGAGTACCTCAAGTCTCTGGATGCTGTGGGAGTGTCTTGGTTAACACGTCTCTGCAACATCACATGGCAGTCGGGAACTGTACCACTGGACTGGCAGATGGGGTGGTGGTTCCCCTTTTTAAGAAGGGGTACTGGAGGGTGTGTTCCAACTACCGGGGAATCACCCTCCTCAGCCTCCCTGGGAAAGTCTATGCCAGGGTACTGGAGAGGAGAGTCTGGCCAATAGTCAAACCTCAGATTCAGGAACAACAGTGCGGTTTCCGTCCTTGTCATGGAACAGTGGACCAGCTCTAAACTGTCTTTAGGGTGCTGGAGGGTTCATGGGAGTTCACTCATCCTGTCCACATGTGTTTCATGGATTTGGAGAAGGCATTCGACTGTGTGCCCTGTGGTGTCCTGTGGAGGGTGCTCTGGGAGTATGGGGTCCGGGGAGCCTTACTTAGGGCTGTCCGGTCTCTGTATGACCAGAACAGGAGCTTGGTCCGCATAGCTGGCACTAAGTCAGACCTGTTCCTGATGCATGTTGGACTCCAGCAGGGCGGCCCTTTATCACAGGTTCTGTTCATAGTCTTTATGGACAGAATTTCTAGGTGCAGCCAGGGGCTGGAGGGGGTCTGGTTTGGGAACCACAGGATTTCCTCTCTGCTCTTTGCAGATGATGTTGTCCTGTTGGCTTCTTCAAGCCAGGACTTCCAGCATGCATTGGAACGGTTTGCAACCGAGTGTGAAGCGCCTGGGATGAGGGTCAGCACTGCTAAATCTGAGGCCATGGTTCTCGGCCGGAGAAAGGTAGTTTGCCCTCTCTGGGTGGGTGGAGTGCTCCTTCCCTTGGGGTCTTGTTCACGAGTGAGGGAAGATCGAAGCGTGAGATCGACAGATGGATTGGTGTGGCGTCCACCGTCATGCAGTCGCTGTACCAGTCTTTTGTGGTGAAGAAAGAGCTAAGCCAGAAAGCAAAGCTCTCAATTTACTGGTCGATCTGCGCTCCAATACTCACCTATGGTCATGATCTCTGGGTCATGACCAAAAGAACGAGGTCCAGGGTACAAGCGGCCGAAATGTGTTTCCTCCGTAGGGTGGCTGGGCGCTTCTCTTAGAGATAGGTTGAGAAGGTCGGTCACCCGGGAGGAACTCGGAGTAGAGCCGCTTCTCATCCACATCGAGAGGAACCAGTTGAGGTGGCTCGGGCATCTGGTTCGGATGCGTCCAGGTTGCCTCCCTAGGGAGGTGTTAAGGACATGTCCCACTGGGCGGAGGGACATGCGGGAAGACCCAGGACACACTGGAGAGACTACGTCTCTGGGATGGCCTGGGAACATCTTGGGGTCCCCCCAGAGGAGCAGGAGGAAGTGGCCAGGGAGAGGGAAGTCTGGGCATTTTTGCAGACTGCTGCCCCTGCTACCCAGTCCCAGATGAGTGGAAGATGGATGGGTGGACAAGTTGCTTCTCACACTATTTTGCTGAAATCTAACACTCATCAGCTTACCTTCTTTGCCATTGTCTCCTCCGTAACCAGCATGCCTACGCCGTACCAAAGTACCAGTAAAAAGTGTTGTACCTGACGTTTATATAGACGTTCAAAATTGTTCAGGGAAATATAAAGATTGAGTAAATGAGCTATCCCAACAAGGATTGTAGGACTTCCATTATTCTTTATCTCGTTGCTTTGCCCAGCTCTTACATTTCTGGCCAGCGACTGAAAAGATCTTTAATCATGTTGTTTTTTTTACAAGCTTGTAAACAAAGTTTTTTTTTTACAAGAAACTGACTAAATTGGTCTGTATACTTTTTGAACTCTGTCCAGTGCCTGTATGCTGCACTAGGCAACTAGCAAGTGGGACAACAAACTTTGTGAAAAAAGTGAAAGGATGCCAGAGGAATGGAGGAGAAGGGTTCTGTGCCCATTTCAAAGAGGAAGGCAGATGTGTAGAGTTGTGGAAACTACAGAGGAGTAAAGTAGATGAGTCACAAAATGAACTTATGAGAAAGAGTAGAGGATGCTTGACTAAGGTCATGAGAAGAGAACATTTGTGAGCAGCAGTATGGTTTCATGCAGAGCAAGAGAACTGCAGATGCAACATTTGTTTGAGGATCATTCTGGAGAAGGTTAGAAGGGGCAGCTTTGCTTCTTTGTAGATCTGGAAACAGTCTATTACAGGATGCAGAGAGAGGAGCTGTGTTCTGGATGAGAAAGTCTGGAGTGGCAGAGAAGAGCGTTGGAGTTCTTCAGGACATGAATGACAACTGTAAGACAGTGGTGAGATGTTCTGAAGGAATAACAGAGTTTAAGGTTGAGGTGGGACTGCACCAAGGATCATTGGCTATTGTCTTCAACACTGGCGAGTGCTCGTCTAGAAGCAAGAGTGTCTCTCTACCCCCAGCTTAGCCCTGCTTACTCAGCTTTTGTCCTAGAAATGCCACTCAGCTCAATTTCCTGCAGTGCATAAACTCCTCTGCAGTCCAATCTAAGCTTGGTGTAACTTGGCTGTAATCAAGTTCATGGTGGGCTTAAGCACATATCTCCTTCCTGCAGGAGCGCAGTCCTTATTTTGTGTTTTCCTCCCTTCCTTGTCTTCTACACTTGCTTTCTAATGCATGCAAATGATTTTAGAATTTTGAAAATCAGCTTTTTTTTTAAATATACATCTCAGCAATTCATTTCTTGATATTTATTAAGACTTTTACCATCATACAAAATGTACATTTTAACATCATCAAGAAATGTAAACACTTTTTTCCACAGTGAAATGTTTAATAGCAACTCAGTGCTAAATGTGGCTATGAAACAAAACACATCTTGTCAATAAAATGCAGTAATTTACTGAATCAGGCTACAAATAAGTATAAGAATAAGAAAATCCCTCTTCCTTAAAAATGTATCTGTGAATGTAGACAGCTGAGGTTAATTGCTGATGTGTGCTGAAGCACAAAAATGTAGAGGACTGAAGAATCTGAAAAGACTTTAAAGTTACTTGATTAATTTTGAATTATCTTAATAGGTTTAAAACAGCCCAAAAATGTGAACTAAGTTCAAAATGGCAAAGATATGAGTTTAGTTAATTAACTGTATAAGAGAACTGGACTGAGCAGATGTGACGTCACCCATAAAAAATGTCACCTCCAGCTCTAGCGAAATGAAGCCAATTCAGTCGCCACTTTTCTGTGGTATGGATGTCGCCATCTTGAGTCAACGCTTCTATGGCTACTATAGTCGCCAATCGTGAGTAAGCTTGTTCGAAGTCTATACTCCTTCTTCTGAAAGCAGCTCCGGAGTGTCTGTCAATCAACCATTCGAGGTCGGGGGCCAGCAGACACCACAAGCTTTTACTGAGGCATCTAATTGGTCCGTTTATAACTTGTGTACCGAGAGAATTTCTGAATGGTCGCACGAAACCAAACACGAGACGTAATTAGCGATGCTTCTGCAGAGCTTTTTTTAGATAATTATTTAACATCATATCATGTGTTCTTGTTGCTGCCTTCTTGGAAATGTCTTTTAACATAAAACAAATAAGCAACTCGTTGCATTAACTCAGCAACCTCTAAAGCTACTGCAGAGAAAAAATGTCTCTGTGGACGGGTCACTCCTGTCTTTATCCTTTCCCGGGTTATTCTGTGCACAACCCGCTCCCAGTTTTGGCACAGATCCGGGAGGCGGGTAAATCCTCGTTCTGGCCTCTTCTGTCCTCCTTTCTTGTTTTGTTCTCTTATAGAAGCCAGTCGATGCCAGGTGCACACCTGTTGACTTTTCTGCAGTAACGTCTGTGAGGAGTTCAAGGTCCTCAGAATTTCTGCTCACAGCGTCACAGTCCAGAACAAGGAGTCCAGAGTTAACACAAACAAAACACAACTCATCACAATTACACAAGCCTATTGAGTTTTATTTCACCTTACAGCTTTGCTTATCCAACATCACAATTTTGTTATCTCTGAACGTCACCCCTAAAGCCTGCTCTAAAGTCATGTGGTTTGTTCCAGGCGCAGGGGATTCACCTGATTTGATTAGCTGGTGCACCTTGTGTGTGCACGTGATATTTGTTCAAATTTTTTATACTTTGATGTTCCTTTAAGGGCTCTGTACTTTAATAATGCTTTAAAATAAACAATTTGGGATGGCTAAAAAGCAGAAGCAAAGAAAGGGGGGAAAAAATGGCAAAATATACTTCATATAATGTCTAAAAGTGCGTGTGTGTGTGGGGGGGGGGGGGGGGGTTCCTTGCTTCTTGCCAATTAAAGTTGAATTTGCCTTCTTAAAAATATTTTCCCATTTATTTCCAATAAGGAAAAAAATGCCTTTTATTTTATGACCACAAGAGAGAGGCTTTCCCTCAGCTTCTTAATGGCCGTGTCTTACAGTGTAGGTAACATACCAGTGATTCTGCAAATGCTGCCATCTAATGCCGTCAAAGTAAAGTGAGCAATGACTGAAAGTTTTTTAGGACCTTTGTTGCCACACCAGCAAAAATCTGGAGCAAGGAAAATGCTGAACCTTAAAACTACTGAAGGTGAAAAATGAAAAAAAAAAAATCAGTCTACAAAAAGTTTGAGTTCTGAAAGTGAGCGGATTATGGAGATGCAGGGACTCCGGGGCTGCTCGTTTGACACTCAAAGCAGCAACAGTTGTGAAACATCAGCAAACCATGGGGTTGTGTGACTTACTCAAAGTTAATATCAAGGGTCTTATTTCCTCTGCTGAACAAACAAGAGATCATCTTTCATTTGATGTCGATGTCAGGTGGTTTCCTGTGGGGCGCCGAATGTAAAAGTTCAGCGAAAAAAATAGCTGACAGTCTTGTCAGATTTAGGATAGGATAGAATAGAATATCTTTATTTCTAAAGCACTCACAGAAAGACTCACAACGTGCTTTTCAAGGAGATCATAAAATAAAATCAAAACGCAAAGAGGTAATACAATCCAATTATAACAATAAAAACTAAAAACATAGTAAAATACAGGTAAACACAGTAAAGCAAGGGCTGAAATAAACTAAAAGCTCTGAAAAAAAACATCTTGACCTGTGATTTGAAACACTCAACGGAGTCAATCTGATGCAGTGACAATAGGAGGGAGTTCCAAAGACGAGGAGCAATGGCTTGAAAGGAGACATCTCCTCTAGTCTTAAAGCGGGTTTTTGGAACGCTTAAAATATTCCTGGTTGGAAGACTTCAAGGATGTGGGTGAAGAGTAGGGGGTTAAAAGGTAAGAGATATAGGACAGGGCTTGACCACTCAAAGCTCTAAAAATACAAAATACATTTAAAATCAATTCAGTACTTGATAGGTAACCAATGCAAAGCAAACCACAGATGAGTGATGTGTGTCCGTTTATTGGTTCCTGTTAAAAGCCTTGCTGCAGAGTTTTGGACAAGCTGAAAACTATTTAGGGAGTGTTTGTTAAAACAGGTAAAAAGAGAGATGCAGTAATCTAAACAAGAATAAATGAAAACATGTAAATTCTTTCTTTGTCAGGTCAAGACGGAATACTTTTTAATTTTCCCACATCCTCAGATGATAAAAACTGTTTTTTATTATCTTTTTTAAGTGACCTTCCAGCGACATAGACTTGTCAAGCAACACCCCAAGATTTCTGAGACCCGACTGGACAGAAGAGCTAAGAAAACCGAGGTGTTGTCTGATGAAAGGAATTTTATTTTCTGGGGCAAAGATCAATGTCTCAGTTTTCTCTGTGTTTAAGATTAAATGATTATTACACAGCCATGTTTCAATCCATGTTAAACAATCCAGCAGAAAGTTTGTCTGGGAAATCGTTTTCTGGGAAAGAACAGTAAAGCTGGATATCATCTGCATAGAAGTTTTATGAAATGTGGCTGAACTGACTTATAAGTCTCCCAAGAGGAATCATCTATTGGATGAATAAAATAGGGCCAAGTACAGAACCCTAGGGAACGCCACAAGATATTTTTTTCTATAGCAGAGGTTGAGCAACCGAAACCTACATTGAGTTCTTCCACTAAGTTATTAAATAAACCAATTTAAAACTGACCCAGAGAGACCATAGTCATTTTGAAGACGTTTAATTAAAATGCTGTGATCTATAGTGTCAAAAGACTATAAGAGAGTGTACTGGCCCAAATCAACCACCATAAGCACATCATTAGAAACTCTTAGGAGAGCTGCCTCTTTAAAGCCTGACTGAAAAGTATCCGAAATATTATGTTTTTCCAGGTACAGATTTAATTGGTCAGCGACCACTTTCACCAGGATTTTAGAAATGAGAGGAAGTGTGAGGGAGATGCCTCCACTCACCTAACATAAGGTCAGATACTCTGGCACATTATTTAAACATGTTACATATTTAGTATTTTGTTTATATATCCTTTTTTTTATTTGAGCTCATTTCCTGTAGGTGTGGCTGTGAGTGCAAGCATGGCTGCAGGTCTTTTTGGT
The DNA here is from genome assembly GCA_036245035.1 of Adrianichthys oophorus. Taxonomy (NCBI): domain Eukaryota; kingdom Metazoa; phylum Chordata; class Actinopteri; order Beloniformes; family Adrianichthyidae; genus Adrianichthys; species Adrianichthys oophorus. The sequence continues at coordinate 2,410,304 of BSAI01000009.1, read as the reverse complement.
TGCGGGTCATAGAAATTAAATAACAGAATTCTGGCCATTTATGGAATATGTCTCATTTTCAAGAAACACAGCTTTTCTCACATGCCAACATATTGAGACTTAGCTCAGAAAGGAGACTCTCTGTGACCAAAACCCCACAGTTGGTGTCAGAAGTGGGATTGTGAAGCTGTTGTGACTTGAAGCAGGTGAGACTGAACTTAAATACACCTAAAGCTCAATCCAAAAGTTCAAGAGGTGAGCCTGCAGAAGAAAGTTTGAAAGTGGGGGCTGTTGATGCCAGTGTGGATGACTTTGCCAGTATGATGCAGCTTTGTCTCCAGTTTCAGCGTGACCGGAAAAAATAGAAAAGGAGACAGGCTGTTACTGGTAATGTTAACAGCAAAGTGGTGGAAGCTCTTCTTGACACAGGCAGGGTTCAAAAGTTAGTTAATCTACCACTGTTAAATAACAGAGCTACTCTAAGGAGTAAGGTGTTAGATATTTCCTGAGTGCATGGTGATCACAAGTCTTATCTTGCTGAAGTGGTTCATCTTGAGGTAGCTGGGCAAAATTTTCTTATGTCACTTGGGGTTGTTGACAGCTTGGTCTATCCAGTCATCTTGGAACAGGATCTTCCTATTCTTCAGGAAATGGTGGAAAATTGTAAACCAGTGAATATTGTAACAACATTGCAATAGCAGATTCAGAATTTAGCACAAGAGAGCGAAACTGAAGAGGGCCTGGTCTCAATGAGCAACTCTGCAGTGGATAGTTATACACAAGATGCCACTGAAGCCACTAACTTTCTCTCAGAGTTGCCATATTTTGATGACATCCTGTCAGAACAGAAACTTAATATGATGGAAAACCACAGAAATGAAAAGAAAAGATGGTGAGCACCATTAGAACAAATTTTGATTTTCAAGACCCTGAGGTGCCCAAATGTGATCAAATTGATCTTTGCTCCAACATAAAGACACTGATCTCCAAGGTTGCTTCAAGGATGCAGAGGAGTTGTTACCTGGTCGTGTGGCAGGTAGAGTTTTTTTTTCTTAGAGACAAAGTTCTTTACTACAAAGATAATCCGGGAAGTTTCGCGTTCAGCAGCGCAAACCGGTGCATGTCCGCGGTATTCCTAGATGGTCGAGGAAGGGACTCTGGGATTGCGGCACAGGAGCGCTAGAATTTTTTCCAGAAACTGTGGTAAACATTTTTGGCTACCAGAGTGATGTCAGTCCGAAATGTTCATTCAAAATTGGAAATCCAGAAGCGACTGTTAGTCAAAAACCTGCAGGCAGGTTGTTTTATGTGTAATACTTAACAATAACAGCAAAGTCATACAGACACCAAGCAGGGACAGACGGCAGGCCACACACACTGGCGCCATCTTGCCCATCCAAAGTTAGGCAACTTTTCAATTATTTGCTGTATTTCAATTCGCTTTATGTCAGAATTTCCACATACAAGTGGGCTGCAGCTGTCATTTAAAAGCATGCTGTTTTAATATTATTTGTAAAAGCAAGTATAAATGTTAATTAATATAAATGCTAATTATGCTAATGTTATCTCTAAACATTCTACACAAAACTGAATGTAAAAAAGCATGTTAAATTTCCATATTAATGTAAAATCTGGAAAAAAAAGAAGTTAAATCAAATGTTTGAAAACGATGATAATTTGACTATGGCCATCAAAAGTAGTTCTTTGAGAATGTCTTAAAATATCAGCCACCATAAAATGGAGGTAAGTTTGGAGACAGACTGCTTTTCAGCCTTGGATGCATGGAAGAAAATGTATGAGTGGATGAATGGCATCACTGAAAGCCGCTTACTGGTGTCTCATGGTAGACATGTTTAGATAAACATATTTAGATTAAACATTAAGATTTCAATTTGGATTCAACATTTAGATGTTATATATACATTTCAGAAGTATATCTGCAACATCCCACCACATTTCAAAGATATTTGGGCCACTCTTCACCCACTTACTTGAATGAATCAGAAAACACACATGAGCCTAATAAAAGAATGTGTTCTTAATCTGGCAGGATCGTCCTCAGTCCCTCACCTCCTCCGCTCAGCTAAGTGGGAAGGGTTGGACTGTTTTATTCTGCTTCAACAGACTTTTTAAAAATTCTTTGTCTTCCTAAAGCACCAACATCACAAGAAAGTTGTAGCATTTTTATTGATCAAACAAGGTGATATAAACAATTTACTAACTTTTATTATCGATTTTCAGCCATGATTATTTTTAATTGGAGCCATTCACTGGATTTATACTGAGTTTATGCAATTATGCAATCATCGTTTGACTGATAGTAGTCCATGGTTGAACGCTTCAACAAGAGAGAAAATTAAGTCCAGGTACTATTAAGCCACTTCAAAATGTTTTACCTGTGTGTTGAAACCCTACTATTTGAAATGTATGACATTGCGAATGTATCAATAACTTAGGTTGAGATACAATAAATCAGAATGTGTCAACATCTGTGTTTGCTGCTTCTCTAAAGAACATCTTCAGCATCTGTAGCTCACCAGCCATCCTTCATGTGTCTCTCTGCCACTCCCTCACTCACTCCCTCCTCTTTTGTGTACTACAACTCCAGTTGTAGGCTGCCAGTAGTAGAACCCTGTACAGACTAAGGCTGGGCGACATTTCGATATAATCGATTAATTCGATTTTTTTTTTTTTTTTGTTTTAGACTATTTATTTTTGAAAAATCGTGATTTTATTTTTCCAGCTCTCTGCTTTTTTGAGCTTCCAGTTCAGAGTAAAGGCAGCCCGCGAGTCTGTCTCTCACAACGAGCAGACATGAAAACGGCAGCAAGCAGAGGAGCTTCTTCTGCAAGGCCAAGAAAAAAAAAGCACGCTGCATATTTACAATGCAAGAGACACGTAAAGCACCCCCCACCCACCCCCACTCCAGTAGCTCCAGTAGCTCCAGTACACTTCTCTGTGTAGCGTTTAGCTTAGACTGATGGAGCAGCAGGATGTGGCGGTTTTTAACGGGATCCGGACAGAAATGGAGGATAAACCGGCTGGACTCAAAGCAATAACCGAGTTTAATTTTTTTTTTAAAAAGGTATTGATTTGGAGAAAGCGGTGTTGTTACAAACTGATGCTATCATGCTACAACGTTGTATGCTGTGCTAATGAGCTGTGCCGCTTCTTGACAGTTTGCGATCAATTTAAAGTTTGTGGAATTTAAGACATGGCGGATAAATACAACAAACTTAATTTATGGGACATTCATAAAAACCGTATTTTCTGAATATATTAACAGACGTGAATCCACTTTGAATGAAACTTTATCAACAATATGTAACATTACAAAGGCAGCGTTGGGCTGAAAAATTCTGTCTTCCTTCCCTACTGTCTATTACATTCATTCATTCATTTTCCAATCCGCTGTATCCCTTTCGGGGTCACGGGGTTGCCGGAGCCTAACCCGGCTACTCATGGGCGAAGGCAGGGGACACCCCTGGACTGGTCGCCAGTCTGTCGCAGGAGTGTCTATGACATAATGACAAGAATCCAAAACAAATATAATGCTTTTAGGCGGTTTTTTGTTATGATTTCATATAAAAATGAACCGACTGGAGGCAGAAAAGGGAAAAGAGCATTTTCTGTCAATCTGCTTACCTGTAGTAAATCTGTCTTTGTTTTCTCAGCATGTTTTAATTTGAGTTTACAGTTAGATGACATTAAAGATGTGTTAGTACTATTTATATATTACTTTTTATGCAATTTCATTTTCTCAAAAAAATAAGAAAATAATTTTCATTCTCTTTTTATGTCAGTGGTTCAGTCTAATGGTGACTGACCGACAGCTCTCCTCACATGGGCACTTTTTAGCTGTGTTAAAGAGAAGAAACAACTCATTTGTGATAGAAAATAAAACACTTCATAGCATGTGAAAATGTCAAAAGCAGAGAGCAAAGACTGAGTAGAAATCAGTCACTTAAAACGGTTGTTTTTCAGTGTGTCGTGACATCCTCTCCTCTCTCTTTGCATTCAACATGATATCATTTTTTTAAATAAAACCTATAGTTTTTCTTTGTAAAATAATGTAATAATTTGTCTGGTGAAAAATGTGCCTGGCCAGTATATTTTTGCATCTCCCGGCCAACTTGGCTGGTGAGTCAAAAATGAAATGTTTGACCGGTGGTGTTGTGACTTCAAGCTTGGAGCCTTAAACACACGCAGCAAAATCTTTTTGAAGGTTGTAGCTGCCAAAGGTGGGAATACGACAAATTTGTTTCAACAGCTGAAACAAACACTCTGTCGAGTGCGAGAAGTGTTTCCCTTTATGAGATGCTTATGCTAGTGGAAGCTCACAAAACATCCTCAGCATTGATATACAAACATGTTTACAGCTTGTAATTAGTTGAACTTTGTGTTTGAGCATATATCCAAAGGAGATGTTAAAATAAAATAGTTTTTGTTAAATATATGTCATTTGTATTTCATTTGTATTTTTTAAAGAAAGTAAAACGAGGGAGAAAAAAATGAATAAAATGGAAAATCGAATTTTGTGTGAAAAAAATCAGATTTTATTTTTCCGCCATATCGCCCGGCAATTGTACCAACACATCTTTTCCTTTCATTACCCTGATGTCTGTGGTTTTATCACCACTATTCCAAATAGAGCTAGTGAGGGACAGTTGCAGAAGTTCTGTGTTGCTCTATACACATTTAACACTCTTTTGATTCTCCAGGCTGAAGCAAACCAAAAACAACCCGACACGAGAAACCAAGCTTTATCACAGAAGTCGAAGATGTGAGGAAGATGGTAATGACTCATGTTTCGATGACAAAGACAAATGAAGAGACAAGGGAGACTTGAGGGGACAAACAAGAAACCAAATGAGCATAACGTTCATGTTTTTTATGGCTTTACTAATCTGTAGTCCAGCCTCTCAAGAGGATCTAGCAGAGTGCACCTTTAATCGTGGTGACTGATGGGTAATTCATGAAAGACAATTAAAAAGCAGAGCACATACTTTTAGATCTGGGATTGACATTAAATGTTGTGGAAAGATGTGGAACATGAGACCGTCACTTTTTTTCTTACAGTGTGAGAGACTGTTTTGGAAGCACGAATGCATCCTTTGGATTAGTTATCACACAGTTAATGCAGGAAAGAGAAATTTGATTGTGTTAAGCCTCATTCAACTTTTAGAGCATATTCTATGGATTGTGAATCTTTTTTCCTTTGTTCTTCCATCCCACTTTATTTTTGTTTGTGTCATTATATCCTACCCTCCTAAAATAGCTTTTTTCCTTGTCTCCATACATACCGCCCTCTTTTTTCTATCCAGTATGGAGCGTACTGGATGTTCAGCTTCAGATCTGACAAGGGTTTATGAAAATGTTGAGTCTTTATAGGGTAAGCTGCGGGAGTTCTATTGGAACAGGAATATGTTTTTAGCATAAAGCCTCAGATGTGTCAAACCTGTAAGTGATGCTGTTCTACTGATCAAATTAGGAATGAAGCTGTTTCTCAGCTATCAGCAGAGAAAGTCAGCATTGGGTTTCAGAATGGTCCTGCGCTGGTGAAAACTGGCATTTGGAGTACGTCAGACTTGTATCCACCTTTGAGCTCCATGTCTTCCACTAGAGTGTCCAGAAGAGCTGTGGTGGCACAAATGGGTCTTCTGGATACAACATCTTATGAATGGTTAAACCCTGAACCCTCTGCACTCTAAGATGTGAAAGCCAGTGCAAACATCAGTTGTGCACTGGTCCGTGCGTTATGAGTGTTAAAGGTGACTCAGTGCTGACACAATGGTGTGTGAGGCACAGTGTGACTCAGACATCCTCACACACACATAAATGGCAGCAAAGCCACTAAGTGTAGGAGACAGTTATGGTAGGTGACAGAGAGATGCAAATGCTACAAACGAGGAATCAGCCATGCATGGTTATTCTCTTGAGGAGTTCTACTAATGGATTTTCACGTGTTTTAAAAGTGGGGAGTAACAGCTAGTGACGTGCACCAAAACTGCAGAAGTTTGAGCCATGTCATCAACACTGCAACGATTCCTGATGTCTGTTACGAAGTGTTCAACAGTGTCAGAAGCTTTTGACAAATCAATGAAAAGTGAGCACAATGCTTTTTCACCTTCATAGTAGCTGTGATGGTAATGTGTGTTTTTTTTCTGAAACCTAATTGAAATTCAGAAAGAATATTGTTTATGTGTTGGAACTTTTGTAAGTGGTCACACACGAGAGCACCTAGAATATCAGATAAAACGCATGAATTTGATATTGGTTTGTAACTTGTCTGGATTGTTGGATCATCCACCCTTTAACGGGGGTAACACAAATGCAGGCTTTCAGATTGCTGGGATTTCTTTGGTATTGACAAACTGGTTAAAAAGAGTTGAAGGTGATTGCGCTTCATAATCTGCGGCAAGCTTTAAAAAAAAATGTGGCTCAATCAAATCTGGTCCGGGTGGTTTCTGGGATCTGATGTTTCTGGAATCGGTTGCTCTGATACTTTTGATTTTTGATTTGAGGGGTCTACAGACAAAGGTGCAATGTCGATCTATGCCAGTGAGAGTCTCCAAGTGTGGCATCTCGCAGTCCAGGACTCGAGTTGTCCAGGTCAATCCAGCCCTTGAAGCCCACCATAAAGTAGGGGGCAGTATTGCCCTTCTTTATGAGTTGACCATCCCCCAACAAAAAAAAAAGAAAGAAGAGGGACCTATGGCTGTGTGGAAAGCTTATGGGGCTAAAAGTGTACTTGAAATCAGCTTCTGTTAAGGATGAAGCTGATTTCACGCCAGCTGTTTTGAGCAGACAGCTCAGTGCTGCACATTCAAAACATCACAGCTTTGGAGAAGCTCACCATAGCCCACTGACCCATGGTTTGGACCGCGTCTGCAGTTGGTTTGTTCTAGGCCACTTGGAATGTATTGGACACAATACACAAGACTGAACTTCTGCTCTCCAGTTTCAGGACAGAATGGAGCGAGCACATTAAACATGCTCGAACACTAAGTGGTTTATCTGGTGTAAGTGTGATCTAACTAATAATAGAAAATGTTATTTTCTCTTAAACTGTCGCTCTACACACACACTGGTGATGAAAGAAAACAATTCTAGGTCTCACAGTCCAGATGTCTGAGGAAAACATCTCCAAACTCTTGATAGGTGATGGGCTTGAGAGGCAAACAGGTTCACTCTGCTAAATACTTCAGTATTTTCTCCAAGCATAACGCCTTCATATTTTAAATGAAATAGGTTTCAAATGCAGATGTTTTTCATCAGTCTTAAACAGTGAAGTAATGATGAGCCTTTTTCCTAGAAAATGTTCATCCTAGTTTTCATGCTCTTCATTTTCCATTAAAACAAAGGGAGAGGAGCAATGAAAGAGCCCCTTCTTTCTTCTGGTATGAACCGTTTCCTCTTTTCTGTAAGATTTACCGGCTCTGCCACAATACCATCAGAACTCCAGGTGCAAATTCCAGAGTTCCACTGGGAATTTTCAATCCCAAGAGCTTCTCTACCTTCTTTTTGCTCATATGTCAATCAAATTGTTACAAAGACTTGTATCATTTTACTGTTTTGTTGATCCTTTTGTTTTTATTCACAATTGTTTTGAAAAAGATAGGCAAACATGGAAGTGGCTGAGACTGGTGAACCGTCCATCGTTTACCACACTTTCACAGGACAGTGGCTGGGATCGGCTCCAGCAACCCCATAAACTTGAAAATGAATGGGTGGATATAAATTAGAAAAAGACAGGAGTTTGTTGAAGTTCACTTTGTTCAGCATGTTTGGAAATTTGTTGTACCACAAGGTTTGCCCCCAAACTGTATTTTTAAAAATAATTTACTTGTGTAACAGCTAGGGTGGACTTTTGGCCCGGTTCTCCAGGGCTGCAGCAGATCTTTGGGGGGGACTTGCACTGGCCTTCCTCGCCTTGGGCTCTGGCAGTAGGGTTGGAGCTGCCACAAGTGGCCATTGGGACCATTGGTGAAGGCAACCATAAACATTAACCGCTTCTCCTCAGAGTTCATACACTACAGACCTATCACCCTGATTCACATTTCAGGCCTTAAGGGAAAAGTTTTTGGGTGATCGGACGCCACTGTTGGTAGATGGGGGAGTTCGTTTTGCCCCACTCCACCAATTTTGACTGCACACCTTTAGTAAAAACACACATGTACCAAGAGGGTGGTCACGTCAGGTCATGTCTCCTGCCTTGACCTGGGTGGGGTATGCCGGCGGCGGGGGTGTCCGAGGGGATACTGTGCCAATGATCTTTCCGTGTGGTGGGGGAGTCCATAAGATCTGAGCTGGGAGGACCATGTACCCCGAAGTGTGGGCAGGGTTCCCTACATCTGGGCACCGGGATACCCAGAAAAATTTTCCATCTTTGCATAGCATAGCAACTGTAATTCTATCCTCTGGTTTGCCTTCCCTGGGCCCCGTTGGGGGCCCCTGCAGATCATTGGTGCCTGCCTGCCCCCCCTGCACACACACATGTAATGCTGAACTAATACAATATTCATTATTTTAACACCCAAAGGATAAGAAGATGAGGGTCTTCAAGACGTATACATCACTGGAACTAGAGTGCCCCCTGCAGGCAAAACTGTCAAACACCATTCATTGTGGTCAAACTTTATTGTGAAAATAAGAACAGTTCCTCCACCACCCCCAAACAAATTTATAGCTCTCTAAATGTGCCCCACCTGGAATAGTTTCCCTGTTTGTGTGATACACATGACAGACTTTTCACAGTACGGTTGGACCCTGCGACCTCGCAGAGCTCACCAAATGCAGGAAGAACATCTTTAGTCATTTATTAGTTGTAAAAAATTTTAACCACAAACTATTTGAAAGAATGGAGTCAAAAAGTCATCAGCCACACTTAAACGAAACGTTCTTTCACACAAACTAGTGTTCACATGAGAATCAAAATTAACCAAACTTCATTCCATAATTCAAATTTCAGCATTTTGTCATCCCCTGTACCCTGAGAAAACTGACACAGTTCCTCTTAAATCACATTGAAATGGAGGAGACTCCAGATCAGCTCAGGAGTTAGAAATCTAATCATTGAATGTCTCCAGCTGCCTGTCAGCTACAGTTTCTGTGCCACTAACATTTCAGAAAAACCCTCAATCTAAATGGACTTTTATAATACAACCTCTAACAAGCTTAAAGAGTCTGACTCAACATGTGTGTTTGCTGTGGTTTTTCTGCTTTAAAGAGGGACAAAAAAATGATATTAAGACTACGGTTGAAGGCATGGAAGTGCTGTCAGAACCACAAAAGGAAACAAAGTTAAAGATAAATTATGTGAGTAAAATTGGCTCTGATATCTGTACAGGAGTCGTGGACCGTTGTGGGCAAAAGAAAGTCGAATGGTCTCTCCCAGGGGCTCCACCCGAGCCTGCTGTCAGATCCCACCTTGATGAGCTAAAAGGCTGGCTGACACAGAAAACCTGCAGTACAGGGGCCGTGGCGTGCCTCACGTACGCCGCGCTTTCTGTCTTTTGGTCTGACGCTTGGCTTCATCTAGAGCGGCTCCGTCAGTGCTAGCCTGGGCCATGCTCCTCACCCCCTGGATGCGGTTCGCCAGCTGCAGCAGCATGGGAATCACCTGCAGATCACGCCAACACAGGTATTAAACACTGCCTGAATCCTCAACAAGCAAACACGCAGCTCAGAAAGGGATTGACTGGAAGGAACACATGACTTTTTGACTGATGTCCAGCTGAGTGGATCCAGAAATTTAAAGTTCAGACTGGGGTTGGTGGTGCTCATACCTTCTCGTGGTTGTATGCTGCCAGAAGCAGGAGCAGAGTGAGGGGCAGAGCGATGTAGGAGCCTTGTGCAACATCCTGGTCAGGCACTTTACGCTGGACACACACAGGAAGCCGTGAGGAGACAAAACTCACAAAATGAGACTGAGAACTGAGGAGATGTGAGCCTCACCGTGGGGTTGAATGTGAGCGTGACGTGCTTGTGGTAGCCAGAGGTGCTGAAGGACACCTGAGGCAGAGTGTAGTCATATTGGGAGCGGGACAGCGTGGAGTACAGCATCAGCACGTAGGTCTGAAACCGTAAGAAAATGTGTCTAAGATGGTGGTCTGAATCTGTGAAACCTTAGAAGCATCAGAAAAAGGCTCAAACCTCCCCATCCTGGTCCAGAGGAGGGAAGTGGAAGAATAAGGACTGTCCCAGAGAGACACTGTTAATGGGATTGTCCAGATTATCGATTTTGTACAGTTTCACCTAAAAATTACAAAAAAAGACAAAATTCAGTACAGTGTATATGAAGCTTTTCCAGCTGTTTTTAAGCAAAACTACATAAACCTGTCATTTACATCAGTGTCAAGTTCAAATTCAACTCTGAGTTTTGGGTGGGACTGTTGGCGTGGAGTAAGCCTGCACTAATTTCCCATTATCCTTTTGTTTACACTCTCTCCTTTTAGCCTCCAGCCCCTCACAACCCCAAGCTGACATTACTGGTGCAACAAAAATGGTTGGCAAATATTGGAGCTATCCATCCATACAGTTCCGATCCAGATCCCAGCTCAAACGAGGAAAATGAAGACATACATGGATCTATTTGTCTGCAAGTGGATGCATCAGAATGGAGTGAAGCAGGGAACTTGTGGCTTGCCGGTTATAGTTTTGTACATAACAGCTACAAGCTTTTCCAAACATTTTTGTCTGCTCCTGATTCACAACAATCTGAATAAAGAAATACTCAGAAACACAATTTTCAGACTGAAAACGTCTGTTGGTCTGGATCGAGTCCTGAACCTTGTGTTTAGTCTGCCATCTACTGGAGATTTCTGTTTCAAGTCAAGGCTTGTCAACAAAACTATGTGACTAAAGATCTCTTCAGTCATTGGCCAGGAATTGGAGTAGGGTCTGCTTGGATGCATTGTATGCAAAATGTGTTTCGGATTATCGGAGGAAAGAAACCCTGGTTTACTTAAACGAACCAACGTGTCCAGTCTGAATACACCCTTATTCTTAATTTTCTTCATACGCCTCCTCCATCATGAAAAAAAATGCTACAAGGACACATTAAAAAGACCAAAAACACAATTTTCACCTGGGTGGGTTTTTAAAAGTTAACTTTCACAGGTTCAGTATTAGATGTCCTGATGAAGAGCTTCATAAATCAATTCAGATGACGACTGAAAACTCGACATCACGCTGGAGTTGCTTTAATTAATATTTGGTTCTCCACAGTTTAAGTCATGGCAGCTTTTACTAGAGCGATATTTCCCATCAACATAATGGTCAACTCAGGAAGTTCTGATTGTACTTTGAAGGAATTAAGCAGAACAATGTTCTCACCGACAGAGTAGGCAGATGTTCTGGAGACGTGATGATGTTCCCACTGAGGTCAAACTGGTTGATCTGCCTGAACGCGATGATGTTGACTCCCTCAATGTCGCTGTTTCCGACCTGAGAGGACATGCAGTTTTATGCAACACTGGATCGAGGGGGTTTCAGAAGGCACGGCATTTCACAACAAGGTGATGATCACAGAGTTTCTATCCACCAAGCACAGAAGAGGCTAAAATATGCTAAAAACAGCAAACCTGCAGCTGGATTCCAAAAGCAGCTCCACTCTGAAAACTGAGATCAGAAAGTCTGAAATATAGCAAGTTTGGTTTTTTTTACCCATTCTGTGAGCAAATTTGTGGGTCAATTCCTCTGCTCCATCAGTATTTGCTATAGTAGAGGTTTATTTTCTGCAAAAGTCATTAAGTCTCTGTAATTTATTATTGAGTGAAAAACATTGACTGTTTGCTTAAGTCTTCATATAAGGAACCGTGATGGGAGTCTGCCTGTCTGTGCTGATGACATCGGTTTCTCTGTTAAAGCCAATCACACCTCAGAGGGATGTAGAATCCAAAACTCTCAAAGTTTTGGTTTTCTGGCTTTGTTTTTCTCATTGATTAGAAAAAAAACCCTTCAGAGTTACATGTGAGCATAATGAGACAGTTCCACAGTCTTTAACCGGAACTCTGATCTCCTGTGTTAAAGCGGTGACTGTTCTGTCTGTTTTCTTTTTTAAATGTTCCAACTTCAGGTCTTTAAGAGCTTTAACAGCTGTTGACCATGAAACAACAGAGGGTTTTAGGCTGGGTTTACTGGCGTGAACTGAGTTAAATAAAGTTTGGTCTAATTGAAAAGCTGGATAATGTGTGAAAGCTGTGGCGTTCTCGTACCTCTATGGCTCTGTGCTTCGGCAGCGCTCGCTCGATGTGGTCGTTTCCTTCAGCTCGCAGCTGAATCAGATATTTGCAACCCGGCTGAAAAAAACAGAACAAAAAAAAAAAAAAAGAAACCCAACTATTTTAGGATGTGTGGGTTCTGAATGCTGTCTGGAGAAATCGGAAGCCCCTCCAGCATCCTCACCAGCAGCCCCCGTAGGCGGAATTGACCGTCTTCATCTGTGAGCGTATCCTCGCTGTAGAGGCTGCAGTCTCCCTGACCCACAGCTTCCACCGCCACGTCACGCTCTGCATCCCCACTGAGCGACTGTACGGCTCCGTAGCAACTGAGGATCAAATTTGCGGCATAAACCAACGGCTGCTGCGTTCTGGTTAAAGAACAAAATGGTGCTGCATCACTAACCTGTACGCGGTTTTAATGCCGGTGATGTCGATGCTGAGGCTCTGACCCTCCTCCACTGTGATCATCTGGGAGGCGGGATCAAAGCGGAATTCCTTCATCATTGGTTTGAAGTAGTACTGACCAGGACTCTGGAGGAAACCACAATGAAACACAGGTTAGGACTGAGCTGCACAGGGATGTGCTTCTGAGGGATGCACTCTGACCAGGTTGTTGAAGGTAAGAAGCCCGGTGTCCTGCGTCAGAAGGTTGGAACGAAACTGCCCTCCACTTAGAGACAGGAGGACGCCTGACAGTGGCTGTCCATCTTCTGACTTAATCTGAAAAACACAAAAATGCCATCACTCCTTCAGTCTGAAGGTCAAGGTGGTAAAAAAAATAAAAAAGAAGCGTGTTTTCAGGTGATCTTAGTGTCAGTAAAGTTCCATTTTACAGATGATGTTCATGTAGAGAAAGAGTCAGGACTTCAAAGACACTTTCCACTCAGCCTGAGAGGGAGACTGGGACGTCTTACCACTCACAGGGGTTCATTTTAACAATTGGGGCGTGGTGTGCATCACAAACTTCTCACCGATAATTTATAGACAGTCGGACGGAAGCTTTTCATCACAGCTTATATCTGTGAGGAGCTACAGATGAAAGGTTAAAGCTGCTGCTGCTTAGTGGACATAAAACGCCATGAGCCCAGTCCCCCCACCTTAAAGGTAACGCCAGCAAGAGCGAAGGCCTTGAAGTCCCCTCGAGTTCCCTCAGCCGGGCTCAGGACGAAGCCCTCCTTCTTGGCACTGATGTCGTAGTTGCGGTCGCTGTGGAGCGGGCCCACGCTGAGGAAACCAGAGGGCAGAGAGAAGCAGCCTTTCAGCACACACACCTGAGACTCAACACTGAACTTTTGCACAAATGAAATCAATTCTGGAAAACATCTGGAAGACCATCAGTGTTAGTGCAGCCTGTGGTACTGTGGATCAGGAAATCCTCACAGCCTGGGAAAGTGGGTCTGATTATCAGGTACAGATTATTCAGAGAGCAGGGATTATGGTGTTAAATATTGAATCAGCGTAAAAACAAAATGAAAAGCCGCGGGATAAAGAAGTTTGTAAACTGTTGGAACAGGGGCTTGTACCTGTAAGCTCCAAAGTCATTTGTAGCCACAGTGATGAGCGGAGCAGAAGCTCCTCTCTCAGTGATGGAGATCTCCACCCCCTCAAGCGGCGGCGAAACAGTGCCCTCCAAGAAGAGGCCTGCTCGTCCAATGATGTCCACCAGCCGACCGGGACACGAATCTGTCCAGACGCCCAAGGAATGGACAGTTTTCTGTTTTTTTCCTCCTTTTTCCACGTGTGATAAACCTTACTGATGAGGTTTTTACCTCCTGTGATGGTTGCTTCCACTTCAGGGGGGTAGAAAAGCAGCTCTTTGGAGGAAGGGGTCACTGTGACCCTCTCACCAGCCCTGGAAAATCAGGTTTTAGCCTTTTTAGTGCAGATTCCAATATTCAGATCCTCAGAGAAAGTTTCTCAGTGTCTGACCTGGCCCAGTAAGAAAACTCGTAGTGGAAAGGGCCGATCAAGTCGTCCGCCTTCTCCTGGATGGGTGGGCTGTCGTCCTTGGCTCCACCCTCGTCTCCGGCAGCCCGGCGCTCCCGCTCCTGGCGGCGCAGCTGGATCTCCTGCAGCTGCTGCTCCTGCCGCTGCTCCTCCAGGCTGCGCAGGGGCCCCAGCACCAGCGCAGGCTCGCTCTCGATGGATGACCTGACGTTGACGACCATTTGAGAGACATCAACACCAGAAAAAGTCCACACAGCAGCAGTCCAAGTGGTGCTCATTACTTGATGGTGACAGTGACGTCAAAGAGCTTGTCAGTGGTAATGAGTCCTGTCATGTGATGCCGCACCGCCGTGAGCGTCAGGATGCTGGGGGCTGAGCTGTTCACGGCAGACAGGAGCGTTCAGAAACCTGCTACTGTGCTTGATAGGAGATGCGTGTGGAACATCTCTTCACTCACGTGTCATATGTGTAGAAGTCCTGCTCAAACTGATGGCAGGAGCGCGGGGTGACCTTATACACACCTGCACAATAGAACCACATCATTACTGCGAATCAGCTTCATGTTAAAATTAATCGGATGCAGAAGTTTGTCCTAAAACAATCATTTTTAACCAAACTAAGGCAGAGAGGCTGCACTCTGATGTTTTCTGAACAGGCTCACTTTAAAAAGTGAATCAACCTCTGTCCTCCCACCCTTCCTTCCTTCCTTTAATTCATCCATCCATCTTTTTCCCCTCATCTATTGCTGGGTCCTCCAGTTCAGCCAAAGAACGGCAAAGGCATTCCCAAACCAACCGGGAGACGGGTCATGACCCAGAGCTCGTGACTAAAGGTGAGTACTGGAACAAGGATGGACTAGTTTATTGAGAGCTTTGCTTTCTTGCTTAGCTCTCTCTTCAACACGAAGGACCGGCACAGCGACCACATGACAGTAGACGCCACACCAATCCGCCTGTCGATCTCACGCTCCGATCTTCCCTCACTCGTAAACAAGACCTCAAATTACTTAAACTCCTCCACCTGGGACAGGAGCACTCCACCCACCCAGAGAGGGCAAACTACCTTTCTCCGGTCGAGAACCGTGGCCTCAGACTTAGCGGTGCTGATCCTCACCCCGACTGCAAACCGCCCCAAAGCATTCTGGAGGTGCTGGCTCGATGAAACAAACAAGACAACATCAGAGAGGAAATCCTATTCCCCCTCCACCCTACTCCTCTCTCTGGAGGATCTGTTGGACTTTGGTTCTGGGTGCAGAGAAGAGGATCAGCTCTGTATCTCACACAGAGCTTCAGGGCTCATGGGAATCCACCCATTAAGCACACATGTTCTTTGAGGATTTGGACAAATTGATTTTCACTTTTATGCCAAATTTTTGCTCCTTCTCCTGTATTACTGTGGTGTAAGAAGCTTTCCTTTAGCTTTTAAGTAAAATTTTTAAAGTTTTTGCTTAATTGTAGTGGAAAAATCAAAGTTTCAACCCAGGTAAAATGACTAAAAACAGGTTATATGGAGGCTGTAGGGTGGGTTGGTGTTTATTGTGGACTCCTCATAGGAAGGAAGGAAAGAATGAAGGGACTCGGACTGAATCGGAAATGGAATCATAACTGTGTGAATCTGAAACTCCCTCCTAACTGATGTGTGAAAGTACTGAGAGGTCAGCAGGTGAAGCTCACCAGGCTTGGACAGGCAGAAGCGGTTGACTCCCTTGGAGAGGTTGTACACGCCAACGTTCTCCGGTTTGCTGTCATCCTGAAAGAATTCCTGTACGGCAGAACAGGAGCATCAGATCAGGCGTCCATTAGCTGCAGCAGCGATGACGAACCGCAGAAGACTGACCAGAATGATGGCGTGGGAGAGAGAGCAGCGCAGGATGAAACCTATCTGTCTGAACTCCACCCCCATGAAGTCAGAGTCCAGGACCTCCACTTCCATGGACTTCTGTTTCCAGCACCATTCCTCATGAGGAATACCCACTGATGGAAACCAGACACAAGAGGGTCAAGCAGGAGGAAGCTTTAAATCAACTTCCTGTGATGTTCTTGGTTTTCCTTTAAATAAAATTCATTTCTTTCATAAGCTGCATATTTACACGTTCAGTCTGAAGGCCTCCGGATTATTCTCATGTCAGAGGTTTCAGCCTAGCAGTTAAAAAGAAGGTTTTTCACCTTATTGGAGCGATCACTCTGATTTAGAGAGCAGACAAACAAAACACTTTCAGGAAAACTAGAGGCCCTTATTAAAGAAAAAAAAAAAAAAAAAAAGACAGGTGCTTTTCCTGCATCTAAGTTCAAAGGTCAAAGAATAAGTTTGGTGTTTCTGTCACCAAACCAGAAGACTCAACAGTCGGACTTCTTAAAGAAGGAACAAAAGAAAAGATAAAGCAACAGCGTGAGTCATGGAAGAACCTTTGTATTTTCCAGGCAGAACGTTGTCAAAAGAGAAGCTGAGGACGTCGCTGCCGCCGGACAGCGCCACCGTCCTTCTGTTCCCCTGCCGGCTCACCGGCTGCAGCGTCACCGACACGTCATCGCAAGAAGCTGCGAGTCAGCACAAAAGCACGTCAGGAGAAAACAAACAGGAACACATCTTTACTTCACATTTAAAAAAAAAAATCTACATTCAGATTCTAAAAAGACTCCCCTCAATCCTTTTACAGTTATGTGTGCAGTGGATCTGAAATGATGTCATGTTACAGAAGAGGTTATTTTCATTTAAATGACTGAGATTTTCAATGCAAATGAAGTCTTTAAACCAGAACTTTTGAAAGAAATCGTTTTATGAAACATCTCCTCTGTTCTGGTTCACAGAGTTGAAGCCAAAGCGGCTTTCATAAATGACGGATCCAGGGCTTTTACCTAGACAGTAGACTTTTCCAGAGACAGAAGCCATGAACTGTGTGAACAGCAGGTCTGTGAGGGGTCGGTCCAGCAGGGACACCTCCAGGACCTGAGGCTGCAGAGCCAGGCCTGCCTTCACCTCAGCATCAGGCAGGGACACCTGAACATGGAATATGAAGGCTTCAGAATTACTTCATTATAAGCTCAATCATGTTATAGCATTTGGAGGGGAACAGGAGTCTCTTGACAGTTTTGTTCATTGGGGTGTGTCTTAGGAAGGCGAGTGGCCGTAGTCTGACCTGGATGCCGTAGTCTCCAGGTTTGGCCTGAAAGCAGAATGCCCCCTGAGGGTCGGAGTCCACGCTGCGGCTGGTGGCCTTGTCTTGGCCCAGTGGGGCCAGAAGGACTCTGTAGCGGCTCTGCTGCTTCATGCCTTCAGGAAGACGGCTGATGGAGATCTGACCGCAGACGCTGAACCTGTGGAGACCGGCCGCTCTCCTTATGGCTTCTGACCATGAAGAAGAACATCAAAACCTCTGGCTTTACTCACCCTGCGGGGATGATGTCAGGAAGCTGGGGGGTGTTGGGGGCAATCTTCACAGTGACCGGCTCAAAGAACATGAGCTCTTTGCTCACGCGGATGGTGTAGGTACCAGCTGTCATGTTCTCCAGCCGGAAGGAGCCATCCTCCTTACTGAGAACTGGGACAGACCAGCAGCAGTTCAGCAGAAGAAAGCAACCTCTCCATTCCAGGAGAACTTCAGAGCTCCTACCTTTGATCAGATTGTTGAGGGAGACAGTGGCCTCCGACACGCCCTCCCCACCACCGCCGTTCAAAACTCGGCCCGTCACAGAGAAACCCATCACACGGAAGACGGGCTGCACCGGCAACACAAAGGAAGGAAACGATGACATTTGGAAGATGAGCTGAGAAAAACCAGAGCTGTAAACTGGACTTTACCTCCAGTTTCAGGCTGTTGTGTTCCACCTTAAAGTTCATCCTTGACGGAGCAACATCAAAAGTGATCCTCTCCCCCCGGTAGAAAGGCACCTGTGAAGGAAAAGGACGAGCTTGAAGAATAAAAGAGGAAGCCGATGCTGAAAAAAACGGATTAAAAAACAAAACTGAATGAACGGCTGGTGTGAACCCAGAAGATCCTGACTGAGGTCCACTGATCAAAAGGAGGATGCTTGTTTTTCTGCTTTTAAATCTAAACACGCAAATACTTTTACTAACATTTGAAGAGATCAGGTTTGTATCTGGACCTGATCAGGGAATCAAGGTTTTTTGAATGATGAACATCAAAAAACATTCCTTCGTCAGTTTTAGCCGACATGTTTCCCTTTTCCAGAGAAACGTGGTCATTTGGTTCTTTCTTTAGACTTTCTTGATTTCATTTTGTTTAGAATTTACCAAGTTTCTTGTTCAATTTTATTTGCAACAGATCAAAAGATAAGTTCAAGCCATTCGACTGCATTCATTCAGCTTCTGAACTTCATCCATTTTAGTGTCACAGGGTTACTGGAGCGCATTCAGCCACCAAAGGACAAAGGCGGGATTTACCCCGGGCAGGTCGCCTGTCAATCATTTCAATTCTTGAAGGTAAAGAATGATCAGCAGCTGAATTAAACTGCTGCTTTAGTCTAATGAATCGTATGATATTTGGAGAATTTTTCCTTTTGAATGCATGTTTTGGTGATGCTGGTTAGTCCTATTAACCTGGGCTGGATAGACCAAAGCACTGACATGCTTTTATTGTGGAGGATTTATTAGGTTTGATAGGCTTTTTATTTCCTGACTGTGTAGTAATCATGTAATAACAGCCATCGCCACAGGACTAGACTAACGGTTTACAAATGTGAGTGCTTGAGCACAATAAGCAGTGCAAAAATTTACACTAAACCTTAACTCTGATCAAAAGCTGAAGGATGGACTAACGTAGTTCAAGTTTTTGCACAGAAAGAAAGACTCACAACTGTGTACTCGCCGCTGGCCAGTGAAGAGAAGATGAAGCTTCCGTCATCTTTGGACTGAGCGCTGCACAGGTACAGGAGAGAGCTGTCCCCAGAATCTGCCCCCTCCACCGGAGACGGGTTACAGCCGCTGACGTCCTGGAAACACAGACTCCGTCACCTCTCAGCGTGAGAAGCTTTTTTCTTCATTCCTGAATGTGGAGCGCAGACGCTTCACCTCCTTGCTGACTGTGGGCGAGTACAGAAGGAAGGTGACGTCCTTTACGGGTTCTCCATCGCTGCGGACCTCCCCAGAAACGTCGTATCCTGCGACCACCAGATGTTCAGCAGCCGGAGCGTTGACGGTGGAGACGTGCACGGAGGTGGATCTCTACAGGGAGACGGTAGGTTGTGTCAACTGCAGAGCAGGCAAAGATTTCCTAGAGAACTTCAGGAAAACCTCAGCAGAGCAGAGGGGAGCAAAAAACCTTTGTCACAATGGTGACTTTAACAGACTGAAACACAAGCAGGTAAAATGTCCCTTCATTCACTGCCAGACCTCCTGATCTGCCCCTGTGTTGAAACAGGGAGATCTCCATGGAAACGACAGACAGCAGAAGGGTTAGATGCATAAACGTCTCTTTTATGAAACGGCATCAATTTCCCATCAAAACCTACACACACATCTGAATCTGAGAATGAAAATGCTCAAATTTGCAGAGAAGTCCAGAACAGGCCGTCTTTGCTTTACCAACACCAGTCTGCAGGCCGCCATTGGTAGAGCAAAGACTGGTCCGGTAGCAGACAGACAGAACAGACAGTTCATGACAGTTTATCCCACAATTCCCAAGGCTTTGTTGCATTTCACTGGAGTTCCAGGAATGTTGGCGTCACGGAGGTTAACACTGCACCACCCTGCTTTGACCACTCTGTGCTCCAAAACAAAACCACTTTGGATCTAGAAGAAAATCAGTTTAAAAAAACCAGCAGACCACAGGGAACCTCTGGTTTGGTGAACGGCAGCAGGAATCTCAGCAAAGACGACGCACATTCCTCCATCCATCCATCCATTTTCTTCCGCTTATCCGGGACCGGGTCGCGGGGGCAGCAGTCTAAGTAAAGATGCCCAGACTTCCCGCTCCCCAGCCACTTCCTCCAGCTCCTCTGGGGGGACCCCGAGTCGTTCCCAGGCCAGCCGAGAGACGTAGTCTCTCCAGCGTGTCCTGGGTCTTCCCCGGGGCCTCCTCCCAGTGGGACATGCCTGGAACACCTCCCTAGGGAGGCGTCCAGGGGGCATCCGAACTAAATGCCCGAGCCACCTCAACTGGCTCCTCTCGATTTGGAGGAGAAGCGGCTCGACTCCGAGCTCCTCCCGGGTAACCGAGCTTCTCACCCTATCTCTAAGTGAGCGCCCAGCCACCCTACGCACATTCCTGCAAACTGAAAACAACACTGACCTGCTTCAGCGTCCAGGACGGGTGAGTTGCTGTTATGTCATAATGCCCCGGCAGAACTTTGAAGAAGGTGTACCTATGTGATGAAGAACACAAAGACTAGATGTTGCAGCAGCAGCTCAGAGTCCACATGATGAATGCAGAAACAAAAACTGAACAAACACAAAGCTGCGAGGCACGTACTTCCCTCCGGGCTGTGTGACCACGGTCTGCAGCTTCTCCTCTGTGCCTGCTCGGCTCAGGGTCACCTCAACCCCTGCTGGGCCCAGCAGATGACCTCTGCTCAGAACCTGGACACGCACAAGCAAAACTGCTAAATGAACTCAAAGCTAACTCTCCCTAACCCTAACTCGCAGTAGATGATCCACAAAAAAAGCTTTTTTGAGTGTGCAGCTCTCACCGCTCCTGACACGGAGAAGCCCGTGAAGACAAAGTTGATGTCCTCTTCTTTGGTGCAGATGTCATTCACTCCATCCACATGCAGCTCCACACTGGTAGGTTCTGTCCACAGTTCAAGAGCCAACAGAAGAGAAAGTGAAGTGGCATTCATCTGCAGCGTTACAAATTTGAGGAATGACCGATGGCTTTACCAAAACTCCATCCCAGAGGAGGCTCGATCTTCAGAACAAAGTCTCCCTGTTGGACCACAGAAGGCTTTATTAATGGGACAAACACAGCCAGCCGTTCTGAAGAATGTTTCCTCTCGTACCTTATCATAGAGGGGGATCATGAAGTAGCCGTTGATTGGAGCACAATCGGTTTGGTATTTCAGTGAGCCTTGTTTGGTGTAGAGTTTGATCTGAGGACAACAGGCGACAAGAACTCGAGTGAAATGTGTCAAAGTCTCAACGTCAACATTTCAACAGTTTACCCAGAGTACCCTGGTAAATCTATTTTTGTTTGGAAATTTGAAAGCTATAAATATTAACAACTTTTAAAAATGTATTTGTTTGGTTTTTCTGCATCATCACAAGTAAATTTTGATTTGTCTAATAAAGTGTCACTTTTAGTTTAAACACAATTAATGCTTTCTCTGGTCTGTTCTGAATTAAAGTCCTACTCCAATCATCTTTAGATCTATTGTCAAAACGTACCGATGGTCTTTTAATTATTGGTTAAAAGACTTGTGGGCAGGACTGTTGGCGTTGAGTAAGCCTCCACTGATATTCCATCATCCATTGGTTTACACTCTCTCCTGCTGGCTTACAGCCCCTCACAACCCTAATCTACTGGAAGCAACCTCAACGACTAGCAAGATCAGACCTATGCAGCAGTTTGAGCCAGATGTCAGCTCAGACGAGGAACATGAAGATGTTAACAGATCGATTTTTCTGCTAGTGGATTCATCAGTTGTAGCGGAGCAGGGAGACGTTGGCCCGCCCACTGCAGTTGCTGCATCACAAAGTTTCAAACGGAGGGTTTTTACCTGCTCCTGATCCATCACAATTTGAATAAAGAAATACTGAGACCGTATTGATTTTTAAATTATTCTTTCATTTATGTCCACTATCATGAAAAAAAAATGAACCAGGAAAAAATAAACACTTTTAGCAGATGGCGATGTCAGTTTTTAGTGTTTTTAACGTGTTCTTTTAGCATTTTTCTCATTTTTAAAAGGACATATATAAAGAAAATTAAGATTAAAATTATATTTCTGAGTATTTATTCATTCAAATGGTGGCAAATCAGGAGCAGATGACAAAATGCTGTTGGAAAAATATTGTAGTTGTTACATAGAAATTGCAATGATGGGTCACAAGCTCCCGTTCCGCTCCATTCTGATGCAGACAAATACATTCTTCATTTTCCTTGTCTGAGCTGCCATCAAGCTCAAAACTGTAAGGCTGGATAACACTAATATTGCTCGCTGTTTTTTTGCACCGGTAATGTTAGGTTGGCGTTGTGAGGGTTTGTAAGATAGTGGGAGAGAGCGTAAACAAAGGAATGATGGGATATAAGCAAAAGCTTACTCTCTGCCAACAATTTAGAGGTTCTGATGAACTCTGTAGAAACTATGTAGGAGAAAATGACACAGGGTGTTCTGAGTTTTGGCTAAAAACAGCATAATCATAACGAAAATAAAAAAATTTGATCCACCACATGCAGAAAAACTATTGGGATATTACATTCCAAGTGGGCTATTACAATAAATTAATGAGCTTTTAGCAACATGGAAAGATTACAGAGAGTGAACATCTGACAGCAGGATCTGAGCTAATCCTTAACTCAGATGAACTTCACAAAACTTCAAATCATGCGGATAGAAGGGCTGATTTTAACAAACTCCCACCATTTATTAAAAATATTTTTTAAAACACAGTTTAGGACCAAATCTGATGTCCAAACATAGTCCAGCTCATTTCAGTAGTTGAAGAAACCAAATGGCTAATCCCCAATGAATGAGCCGGGATTATGGCCGCTGCGGAAGAGCTCTTAACGCCTTCTTCATTCATACTGACAGATATTAGGATTAAGGTTGATGGCCACGTGGAGAAGCGTACAGTTATTTTAGTTTAATGTTAAATGACCGTGATTTCCGTTAAAAACAGCTATGTAACAGATCACTACACCACAGTCAGAGAAGAATGCGTGTATAACATTCACACACATTCGATAAATGATTCTAAACAAGACTCTCCATAACTTATTTAATTCAGAATAATAACGAAAACCCTTCTTAACCTTTGATTACCTGCCTTCAGCTAGCTGTCAGTTAGCTGCTAACATGCTAGCAGCCGCCTTACCTCGATCAGAGAATAATTTATTTCAACGTCGGATTTAACGAAACCTCCACACGCCACCACGATGTCGTCAGAGGAGACGGCCCAGACATGACAGCAAATGATCCACGACAAGAACCACAGGGTTCCCACGTCCGCCCGGACCGTGATTCGGAGCATTTTTAGCGTTTGACTGACTGAGCAACACCGCACGCTGCCTCCGGTTCCGGCCAGCTGAGCCGCTGTCACGTTAACAGACTGATTGTGGGGACTGCGCCCCCTGGTGGAGCGGAGGTCAACAGAGAAAACACACGATGAAGGAAACGTGTTTATTTTTTTTCACCCTCAAGTATTATATCAACTTTTTTTGGTCTTTTTGTTTCAAATAAAATAACCAACCACACAATCTTAACGTCATTGTGACTTAATAAAACAGATGTATTTTTTGGTTTTACTATTACTATTTAACAAAATACTTTTCAACAAAGACAGTATTGTGCACAAAGTTCTGCCTCGGGAACAAGAGTAATGGTTAAAATACTTAAAGTGCAAACATGTACATTTTCAAAAACACTCACTAAAGAAATGCATTCCTCTTTTTGGAAAATAAGGAGTTTATACAAAAACTAAAACTTGACCTATGAGCTGCTTGTTGCTTGTCCTAACCATAAAAAAACTTGAGAGACAGGTATGACCAAACATGCCCAAAATCTGAAATTTTTTTTTACAAAATAAAGTTCATAAACATGGAATATAAACATATTGTTCAACCCCCCCTGCCCATGTCTCTGGTCCCTCCTCACACATGAGTGGAGGAGTTTGGGGGTGGGTGCACCAGAAGCAGCCCTGCCGGAAAGTCGCTGTTGAAGCTGGTGTGGTAGCTCGGGCTGCCTTGGCTGCGTTGCTTTGATCTAGATGCTGGGGCCTGTTCCTGGCACAGCTTCAGGATCAGGAAGCGTTTGTCTCGACCCTCCTGAGGAATGTCATCACACAAAGACAGCGGTTTTCAGTCACTCTGCAGTAAACAGTCAGACCTGCAGATGCCGGAGGGAACCTACCATGGCCAGCTGCTCCTTTAGCTGGTTAATGACTCGCTTGTGAGCTCCAGCCAGAGCGATCACATAAAACATGGCCAAACTGTGGATGAAAGAAGGTTTTTCATGACCATCCACCAAAGGTAAACAGGCTGAATTAGAATGAACAGCTCCAGGGGTCTTGTGAACAAACACTGGGTAAAAGTGCTGTGAAACAAGCAAACATCAGCGCTGCAGATGTTAGTGTCCACAACAACATTTTAGAGCTGCAGTGATGATCCGTATCTGATCTTAAAACACTCAAACACCAGCAAATGTTCTGACATCAAGAACATCTGAACAGCAAAACCAATGTGACGCTTCTCATTTTACATCCTTTCCAAAGCATAAATCCAACGTATTTCAGTGTTTGTGAGAGTTCTTGGTTTTGAGGCCAACAGAGGAAGCAGCAACTCTGTTTCAAACAAAAAAAGGTTATGTATGCCGCAAATGTGTGCAGGAACAAATGAGCATCTGTGCCTTAACCTTCAGAGTTTGGGGAAAATCTTAACTAGCTGCTAATGCTGACTGGATAGACCTGCTTCTGGTCATCACCGTCTGGAGTCCAGTGAAGCATTGACCTTTAAACCCTGGAGATGTTCATTCCTCAGTTAAAACTTTAGAGTGACGCACCATGAGACAACAAAGAAGGAGACAGCAAAGGCCTCTGAGGAGAGTGCATAGAGGAAGGTCTGGGCTCCATGTGACAGCTGCGACACAGAGGCTGGCAGCGCCTCCCAGGACGTGTTGTAGTTCACAAAAGGGCCACAGGCCCGAGAGGAGCTGATTCTGTGCAGAAAGGGAGGATGAAGGAGACAACGCAGATGGATTTCAGCACCGTACGTTCAAACACTCACTGCGCCACGCTGACTGTAACAGGAACACAGGCCAGGGAGAGGCCGATCAGCAACACGCCCAGGAAGAAGAAGTTGGAGCTGGACGCTCGGAACGGACGTGTGGATGGACGGCAGTTTTTGATTAATGACAGCTGAAGAAGACACAAAGTAGACAACAGAAGTTTAAAATGATGATCTGTCAGAGCTCCAGCTCCTACCCAGACAAGAGGCAACGGCACCTTTTTGATGTAGAATATGAAGAAGTACTTGATGGTGCAAATGGCGGGCAGCAGCGGGCAGTAGAAGGTGCCAATCCAGCAGATGGTCTGACCATAAACAATCTCCAGCACGTTCTGAGGAATGCCAAACTCCTGCTCACCCCACCATGTAGAGAAGCCCGATTTCCAGTAAGTAACAATCAGCCTGAGTGCAGCAGAGAAGAACAGATTTTGGATGGGAAGCAGGAAAGCTGGTTTGTTAAACAAAAGACAAAAAAATAGATTCTTTTGTATTAATGGTACAACCCAACAGATGATTTTGGACCATTTTCTCATGATAACGACTTTGTGTATGTTGTTATCATGAGAAAACAAACTTGTTTTCTACTGCAGTGTGTCTCTTTCCCTCCCTTTCCTGCACTTAGATGGCGAGACGTAATCTGCTTTAAATCTTGATATTTTCTGGTTTCTGTAACTACATAGTTATAGAATGATGCAATGGGGCACAATCATAGGCAGACATACCATAAGGCAAAGGTAGGCAATCGCCTGGGGCCACCAAGAATCTGTGGGCCCCAAGCTGAACACTTAGTGTCTGAAATAAATATTATGCCCACCATTATTTAACTATGCCATAACAAACACCCCAAATCACTGAAATGGCATGAGACTTATCATGTCAAAGTGTTTTGTCCTCCCCCGTCCCTCTGCAGCATTGGTATATTCCAGTGAACAGCAAGTCGAGGGACTCGAAAGTTAGGAGCAGAGGCAGTGTTGCCAGATTATTAGACCTTTTAATCTTTTCCATGATCTGATTTTGATGCAGATGCAGGAATCAAACCTGTGGTGTTCATTTTAGGGGTTGATCCCACAAACCTGTGTGCACACGGGACCAGACAACTCTTCAGTAACTTTTATCAGACAAGAACAAGACCGTACTGGATCATGCTGCAATATGACAATTGTGGCAACAGAACTTCAATCCAACCATCTTGAACAAGCAGCAGCTTCACCTTTGAATTGAGATCATTTAGTTCATAAAAATGTAAAAATAATCATCTTGATTAATTGTTAGGTTAAAAAAGACTTAAAGGAGCTGCATTATTGCAGAGAGTATTTGTGAAACATCTGCCTCACCTTTACAAATCCCTTCTCCTTTAAATAAAAAGGTCCAGTGTTAAACAAAGGAAGGCTCTAAAATCTATTCAGCTGCTCAGTTATAGCAGTGAAAATGTTCTCTCTTCTCCTTTTTTTCCTCCATCTGTAACCAAAACATTGAAATCCAGATTCAGCCTCACAACATCAGCTTTGAGAAGTCATGCAGGCTTTAGGAAGAAGGCTGAAGCTGTTGTCACCTGCCGCCAATAATCTTCAACAAGGTGGTTAATAAGAGGGAGAGTTGCCATAGCAACAAAGAAATCACGGTTAACGTCTTCAGAATTAATGTTTGGGATGCGAGCTGCTATCAGAGGAGTTCAGTGACGAAGCAAAGCACAGATGAAACTCTTCAGCTTGACACAGACTTTAAACCAGATTTCACCGTTCAAAAGGATGACACGTGTTAAGACTTTTTTACTGCTGGATTTTTAAAGGGTCACATTCACCTCAAACGTAATTGTGTGCGTCTGTCTTCTTCTTTCAGCTGGTCAATCAATCAATCACACCTCATCTATGAACAGCGCTTCTTGTGCTTTACAATTAAAAAAGACAAAAATTTAAATAGAATCCCTTTATTTATACTTGCTCCCACTAGCTTACAGCCCCTCATAACCCCAATGTAACATTACTGGTGCAACTGAAGTGGTGAGTAATACTGGAGCTTTCCAGCTGTACAGTTTTCCAGCTCAGACGAGGAAAACAAAGACATACATTGAACGATTTGTCTGCAAGTGGATGCATCAGAATTGGAGTGGAGTGTTTCTAAGGTGTTTATTCAGGATTGTGGCCTGATGATTGTAGTCAGTTAGTGTTTCCCAACCCTGGTCCTCGGGGCACACCGTCCTGCATGTTTTCCATGTTGCCCTGCTTATTCACACCTGATTCAGCTCATCATCAGGCTCTGCAGAAGCCTGACAATGACAGTCATCAAAGGCAGGTGTGCTTGAGCTGGGCTGGACTGAAAAAATGCAGGACAGTGTGCCCCAAGGGCCAGAGCTGGGAAACACTGGCCTATGTCTCATTGCATTTTTTTTTTATCTGTTCCTGATTCACAATGATCTGTATAAGGAAACACTCAGAAATACAATTTTGATCCTAATGTTCTTTATATATCTCCTCCATCATCAGAATAATGCTACAAGAACATGCTAAAAACACCAAAAAATGATTTTGAAATGAGTGGGTATTTCAGTAGAAAATCTTATTTTAATCACCACCAGGTGGTGCTAGAAAACATTTTTTAGATGATACAGTGTCTGAGCTTTCAAGCAGTTCACACATTAAACTTTCTTTTTTTCCACTGTAGTAGTTCTAGAAAAGGCAAATAAAAAGTCAAAAGAACTAGACTAAAGCTATAATTTCATTTTTTGAAAAGTTTTGCAGCACACATGTTTAGTAAAACATATTAAGTACTACAAAACATTAGCACACGCATGTATTTACATTAAAAAAGTTGCTCATTGTGGCCTATTTATGAAAATGACACAGTCATAACATCTTTGATCTCATGAATATTCCTATACATAAAAAATACTCAAGATGTTCATATAAACAAACCATTGGGCACTGCATCTTTAAATAAACTGGATGGATAGGTGGAATAATTTTCAACTTTAAATTTTTCACTTTGTCCTCTGCTGCTGCAATACCCTCACTGAGAACACGTGCAGCAGCGGCTTTCTCTGCTTCTGCGTCTTTCTCCGCAGTGCAGACAGACATCCACATTCCAGGAAAAAGCCTGTATAACCTCAACAACCTGGACGTGGAAACGTGCTTACCAATGTTTTTTGTAGAACTCTTCAAAATAAATGAACCACGTCTCATCATCCACGTCTTTTGAGTTAGAGAAAAACTCCTCCCACACGCTGTGGGGGGGGTTTATTCAAACACAATTTTGGACAAGCATCAGGCAGCGACTTTGACCCATGTTAAAATAAAGACAGTGGACACAAATTTAAGGCGCATATTGCGTACTGTTCGATTGAAAAATGTATTAAAATGATGCACACCAGGGGGTGGGGGTGGAAAGTAGGGGGTCCGCAGTAAAAGTCTGTGCCAAACCGTGGCGAGCGATCATGGATTATCCGTCATCTGTTACACCCTTACAAGACTGTTTTATGTGAACAGACATGCATTATCTGAGTTGGTGCGATGTGGAAGGTGCGCTCTTACTTTCGGGGAAACTCCACAAGGATAGTGACGGCGACGATGATGATGAAGTCAAAGATTGTGAGTTTGTACATCTCCTGACCTACCCGGGTCTCCCAGCACTGCCCACAAAGCAACACACAGGGGAGCATTAGCGTTCTTGAAACAAAAGTGTCCGGGACACATTTCACTTCAAACTGCAACAGAACCCAAACACTCACAGAGTACAGAGCCGCATTGTAGCCACATAAACAAGGCTTCTCCCCACAATTAGTGATCTGAGACCACAGGGAGAAAAGCAGAACCCCAATGCTGGTCAACCGCATGAAAACACACCTGTGAAGAAAGAGTAGAACATCAGCACCTGCTGAAGCGTGAGGCAGCACACAGAGGAGGACAGTACCTGATGAGGGTGAAGCGAATCTCGAAGGCAGGAGAGTAATCTTCAAAATTAATGATAACAGAGAAGAGCAAGGGAGTGATAAAGTTGGCTAAGGTGATGACGATGGACGGGAGGTATTCATAGATGAGATCCACAATAAAGTTCACCTGGAAACAAGAAAAACATGATTTATTTATTTAATTTCGTGAACAGGAAAAGAGAAAAAAAGGCCTGATTCAGTATAAAACTGTTTTTCAGTAAATTCCTGCTCTGCAGAACATACAACTTAGACATAGGTCTATACTTAACAAGTCAAAACCAAGCAATCATGCAATTATAACAGTACAAAGGAAAGCCGTATAAGGTGAACTTATTAGGTCAGGTCAGTGTTTGGACTTATAACTGTTAAGTGAGGAATGAATGTTCTTTTGAATAGACCTAAATGTGTTACAATCCTGATGTCTCGTGGGATCACATTCCAAGCTTTTTGGTGTCCATTGGAGTTCCTGAAGACTGGTTGTTACTGTTAGTTCTGAACCATAGCAAAAGGAAGGGGGACGAAGGCGATTTTAACACAAACTATTTCATTAGTATAACAAATAATAAACAACCCAAAATAAGATGAAATATGAAGATATGGTGTTGCATGAGTGTCTGGATGTGTGAGCGTATGTTTGTAGATGGAGTATAAAGCAAACCAACAGACAATATAATAGAGTAGACATGATGAATGCATGAAGATATGTTTTTAGAGACAGAAAGGGTCAAATATTATTTAATTTTACTATAGACATACAATTTTTGATTTTGCTTTCTAGTTAGATTTAGTTAGATTTGTATTTGAACATGATTCAAATGCATGATGAATCTTAAAGGAGCCCGGCCACTATTTGAGACCGGCGTCCAACAGTAACAAACACCCGTTAGACCCGGCGTTTATTGGAAACCAACGTCAATAAAAGATGGGCCACAATTGGAAGATACATGGTAGGTCCAGTTTAGAAACATACATATTTACCCTGTTAAAGGCAGGCAGCTGGGTGGTATAAAAGCCATGGTGGGAATCATTGAAGAGGTTAATTTCTCAATGTAAGTGATTAGTTAATTTTGTAATAGAAGAGTATCAGAGAAGAGAGGAACATTTCTAAACAGTATAAGAAAAGCAGAGAACATAGAAAGGCTTCTTCTACCTTCACTTGATTCCTTTGCTGTTCCTGCGAGAAGGTGGTGGCTAAATAAATGCTGTAGAAGCAGGCAGCCAGAACAGCCATCACAAACAGGTTCAGGATGAATCGGATGGCGTAAATCTGACATTTGTCCTTCCTGGTGCGTTTGGCTTTTTCCTGTTTCATCCGCTCTTCCACCAAGTCCGTCTGAGGATTTAAATGAAGTCACTTCTGGATATTCAAAAATACTGTGCAGTAATAATCAGCATCATGTTGACATTTGTTTTTTATTTTAATGCCAAAAAATATGTTATTTTGAAGAACTAATAAATTCAATCATCTTTTTTTCTTTTGACTGAATTTGCATGAATCTTTAAGCAGAGTAGTGCTGACTTGAAAAATCTGTATTAAATCAACCTTTTATAATTAATAAAAACGTATCAAATACATAAATTGTTTTTCCTTTAAAGCAACTTTTTTTCAGGATAAAAAACAGCTTCCATGTAGTTTTTAGAGTAAGAATGTATTATTTTTATTGAGAGTTCCATCACTCATTTTTAGAGTGTCTTTCAAAACCAAATAAAAACAATATAATGCAAAATAATAACGCCAAGACTTCAGAGGATGATGGAAACCAGATCTGCGTTACCCTGAACTTTCTGTGCTGCTCGGTAAAATAACAAATAAAAGTAATTCATCTCTGTGAGTCAATTCAATTTCTGTAAATAAAATTCTTCACACAAATTTGACCACTTTTTTATAGTATTTAATATTTCTGATGTAAGTTTTAATCCAAGTTGTTTTGTAGCTTTTAGAGAACTTTGTTCTAAAGAGCCTGTGAGGGGGTTTAGTAAAAAGACACTTGAACTGCAAAAGAGGTGTTTCTTTAGGAAGCTGCAGGAACACAAACATCCTGCAGAAAGCTGCAGATTTTACCAGCTGAACACAAACTGACCTGGAGCTCATAGAGCAGGCTGCTCCTCTTCAGCTCCGCTGCCTTCTCATTGGTGATGCAGAAGTCCCAGCCAGCAAAGATCTTGTTGCAGAAACACTGAAAGGAGTCCTCATCCTCAATAAGGTTCTGCTTGAAGCCCGTGGCAGACCTTCAAAAGATGACACACTTAAAACTGCTGACCTCAAGACACAATAATTTTCTTTTGACACTACCTTTTCCCCACCTTTTGACAATCCAGATCAGGCTCACTAGGAGGTATGAAATAGTAACTAGCAGATATGCTAAAGCCAAATTATAAGTGCCGCTGGGGTAGTGGATTTTGTCCACCTTGTAAAAGCCGTAGAACAGGTAGGTCTGCTCCAGGAAACCCTGCAGAGAAAACAGAAAAAATGAGAAAGTGTCCTGCACAGCAGGGTACTCAAATTCTAGACAAATGTTAAATTAAGTTTTAGACAAAATATATAAAATAAATACTTATAAATTACTTATGGTTTTAAAATAGCATAACGGTTAACATGTATGCTTATTTGATAAACAGAACACAACTAGACAAAAAGAGTCTCCATATTTTGTAAAAAAATTACTTTTGTGTTTTTTTCCCAAGAGTTTAGTCAGATGTTTCCACTTTCACATTTCCAACTGTTTTGACAGGAATCAAACTGAACAGGTCTGAGCCTCTTTTGGTCAACAAGGCTTTGGTGAAAACTCTTAGATTCGTTTGTTTATCTGGAAACAGACTTTGACTTGTTTATAAAGACAAAAATTCAACATTTTGAACTCTTTAAGCTATGTTCACACCACCATGGACAGATTCAAGTGTCCACTTTCAATGAAACAAATCGATGTAAAAACGCATTTTTTGGGATTCTGCATTAAAAAGTCATGTGTAGCTATGTACATTTTTAGGACCATTAAAGGCTCCAAGTACAAAATCTGCTGCCACTGAAAGCTCGCTGAAAGTTAAGACAGCTTGAATTTTGACTAATCAGGGGCTCAGATTTGGTAATGTCAAATGGATAGCAGCCATGTTAATTCACAGAAGTGCCAACCATTTGAAAATTGATAAAAGAAAAACAAATAATAATTGCGGTTTGTCCCTGACTGGAATTTTGACACCAAGTCTTTCATTTCAAATTTTAATCAAATCAAACTTTACTTGTATAGCACTTTTCCAACTCGTGCTTTACATATAAACAGAATCAAATTTTTAAAATGTCCAAGAAATTTCACAAAAAATGTATGTATAAAAACCATGCAATGCCCACAACACCCCACAAAATGAACTCTTGTACACATTTCTTTCCACTTCTCAAGTGTCACTTTGTGTTGGCCTTTCACATAAAATTCCAATAAAATATATTTATGCTTTTGGTCATAATGTTAGAAAATGAGGAGAAGTTCAAGGGGTGTGAATACTCTTGCAAGTCACTATATATCGCTTTCCTTTGCAGCTGCAGTGGAGGTCTGCCAGCCAAGCAACATATTACCAACGTTTTACCATAACAACGGGCCACATTACTTTTCAAATAGTCTGCCTTTATTGAAAAAGTGTGGAAAAAATGTAAAATCACTGTAGAGGCCTGAATGAGCGGAAGACGGTTGCTTCGCTGAGTGTACTTAATTAGACAATTTTTTTTTTTTTTTTTTAGTAAATAGAATATCTATAATAGATATATAGCTATCTATAAAAAAAAATCCCCTGCGACAGACTGGCAACCAGTCCAGGGGTGTCCCCTGCCTTCGCCCATGAGCAGCCAGGTTAGGCTCCGGCAACCCCATGACCCCGGATTGGACAATGAATGAATGAATAAAAAAATATATATCTGAAAAAAGCAGTGAAAGAAGAAAATCTGGAAAAATCTCAAATTTGGAAAAATTCACCAGATCTGAACCGCTTCAACATTTTGCACTTAGCCTCTTCCATCTATAGATGGCAAACATGCGCTAGTAAACAGCAGAAAAAGAAGACACCCCTCCACACCTGCCCAGCGTTCAAAAATGCGAGTTTAATGCATGTCAGTTTGTCTGAAACTTGTTGTCTATTCAGGATGCAGTCAGACAGCAGCTACTGAACCACATGAGCTGCTCCTCAATCCCCTGCATGTTTAGTATAATCCCTGAACCAGAATCCACACTTTGGAAGCAGCAGACTACCAAGTATAAAGTAAAGAACGTACTCCACCAGAAAGCAGATCTGTGATGTGCTCATGAAAGATGACAAGGCCCAGACGAGTGCTGCCTAAATACACACTGCAGACACTTCCTGCAGAAACACACAGCTATTAGAAGGTCAAGACATTTCACTTTATATACAACAACCAGGATCATACCGTTATCTTGGTAGTTGTAGGTGGTGTTTCCTGAAGTGTAAGGAATGATGATGATGGGCAACATGATGAAACAGAACATGAGCAGAAAAATGATCAGGTTGAGCACGACCAGGAATCTCAGGAAGGAGAAGTAGGACAGAATTCCTGTTCCAAACCTTGCTGGAATCACAAAGGGTGAAAAATGAGATAAGATCAGTTCTACAGTGATCAAATGCTAAAACAGTGTCTACATTTTATTCTTTAAAGACCCACTGATAAAAAATGTGTTTTTGACATGTTCTCGTGGGATTTTTCTCTTTCTTCATTTTGCCCTTGGAAAACACTTAGAGCAGTGACGTAGGTTCTACAATCGGTAGGCCACAAGCTCCCTGCTCCATTGTGATCCATGCAAGTGCAGACAAACAGATCAATGTACGTCTTTGTTTTGATCATCTTAGATGGTTCAAAACTGTACAGCTGGATAGCTCCAATAGCGCTTGCCTTTTTTTTGCACCACAAACACTAGGTTGGGGGTGTTAAGGGATGTAAGCTAGCAGTAGAAAGTGTAAACAGATGGATGATGGGAAATGGGGTAGGCTTGCCCCACACCAGCAGTCCTGCCCACAACATAGAGGCAAATTTCTGATGAACCACTGCCAAAAATTGTGTTAAATTGTATTTAAATTGTATGATTCAGTTAAAAAAATTAACTTTCATAGAATATAGATTCAGGCTCCCTTGTTTAATTGATTTCAAATATGTATTTGTTTATTGGGGTGCCAGCACATATCTGAATACTGAATACATATAAAATCTGAATACTCTGGAAAAATCTGCCCAGAATTTGCAGGATATGAATATTTTAAACTGAGTTTCACAGAATAATCATCTTCTAAACTCAAAGCACAGGTTTCCAAGATGTCATTAAATGGGTTCAGTTCAGTTCAATAAGAA
Organism: Adrianichthys oophorus; assembly: GCA_036245035.1. NCBI lineage: Eukaryota > Metazoa > Chordata > Actinopteri > Beloniformes > Adrianichthyidae > Adrianichthys > Adrianichthys oophorus. The sequence goes on along the minus strand of BSAI01000009.1, from coordinate 2,375,991 downwards.
AACTCAACTTGACAACCACATCCCTTCCATATTCTGAGTAAGCCACAAAAGTTCATAGATAAGCAGGCTGGCTGTTCACAGAGTGCTGTGTCCAATCAGATCAACGGAAAGTCTAGTGGAAGGATAAAATGTGTCAGGAGAAGATGCACCAGCAAAAGAGACGAGCGTGGGCTTTAGCGGATTATAAAAAAGAAGATTAAAGAACCTGCAGACATCCAGAAAGAGTGGAATGAAGTGGACGAACAGCTTCAAAAACCTCCACATTCAGACGCATTCAGGAGATGGACAACAACTGTCAGGTTCCTCGGGTCAAACCACTTCTGAGTCTGGACCAATGGAGGAAACATCTCAACTGGACCAAGGAGAAGAAGGACTGGACTGTTGGCCAGAGATCCAATGTCCTGTTTACTGATGAAAGTAAAGTGTGTCTTTCATTTGGGAATCAAGATCCAAGGGTTGAGGGGAAGACTGGTGCGGAGCAGAACCCAAGCTGCTGGAGGTCCAGAGGAGTCCAGTAACGCTTTATAATAACTACCCGAACAAATGATTATTAAATGGTTAGTTATTGAGTTATAACTGACTTGTTAAATAGCAGTTAACAGTTTGTTAAGGATTTATAAATGTAAGGTTAGGGTTAATACTAGGGTTGGGGTTAATTAGAAATGTTGCTCACTTACTAACAGTTAATTAATAAGGAATAGCTACAACTTTAACAAACATCCCAGTAACATGTATAAAATATCAACAGATTCTTAACAAGTCATTAGTAAGTAATTTAGTAACTGCTTCTTCATGATCTATTACTAATTAATTAGGTGCAATTAGAAATCATTAATATACAGGTAACGGGTCATTTATAACTCACTAACTAAAAGCTTGTTAGTTATCTACTGTTTAAGGTACATTTATAAATCCTTAAACAGTTATTTAACAAGTCATTTATAACTCAATAACTAACACAAAACTTACCTTTGCAACATTTAAACATTTAGATCATTTAAATAGAATTCAAAGGTAAGAAGAAGTAAAACAAATGTATTAGTTTTAACTAACTTTGAATCTTTTTTCTTCAAATAAAGATAATGAAAATTAATATTTAGATACATTGTAATGTGCGTTGGAAGTGCAGAATCTACACCACTGCTACAACTTTTTCCAACAGCATTTTCTGTCTGCTCCTGTTTCACAATGATTAACACAGAAATGCAAATTTAAGCACGTTAAATACACCAAAAACACAATTTTTATTGGAGTGGGTCGTTAATACATCCCCGTCAACTAATGCATGGATGAATCCTATGAGTGAGGTGTTCATGGGGAATGCAGTGATTTCTCTCTAATCCACAAGACGACGTGAAGGAAACAGAAAAATTGATGGTTTTGCTGGCTTAAAAGCTTGTATTTTAACCCACAAAACTGACTTTTTATGCCAGTTTACAGCCTTATTCACAATAATTGATAAGGCAAGCTGATGTCATGTGTCGTATTTTGCTGTATGATGAAACTTGATTGTGCGAAAATGCATTTGCGATTGTGAATCCATTCAGTTAAGGTTTTGAATCTTGATGGTTTTATATTGAGCCCATACAGGCACAGGTTACGTTCTCTCACCCTCTATCTGATGGATGTCTCTCCTCCAGAGCTTCAAAGAGTTCAGCCGATCCTCAGCATCTTCCTTCAGCCTTTTCACACACCTGCGACTGTTTTGCTTCCACTGTTCCCAGTTGCTGAGATCCAGAGTTTTCATTGAGCGCTTTTCTCTGATTGGTAAAGTGCACACCAAATACACATGGTCCACAAAAATGACTCAAAAGAGGCAAAACCATTACATTTCTGTTCCACATGAGCAGAAGCCCGTGATCCATGGCCAGGAGGAAGTTCCTACCTCTCTTTTCGTTTGTCTTTCATGGACTTGGCCAGCTCTCTGATGGGCCGCTCCTCTGACAGACCCTGTTCTTTGTTCTCATGTCGGCTGATTGTGCTCTCGGTCGATTTCATACTGCCTAAGGAACCAAATCTTCCTCTGGAACTGCCTCTGCGTTTGCTGCCAATGGTTGATGACTTCCTGCGGTACAGAAGGGACTGGTAGCTAGGGAGCTGGTCCAGCAGGGGGTTGATGGTGATTCGGGTTAACACTTAAAAAAAAAGAAAACAGTTAAGAATTTACAGATATGCTAAGAACTGCACAAGAATATGTGCTTTTTGTTGTTAAAGAGGAAAAATACATATGGTCCAAACTTTGTGCTAAAGACATCAGCCCAACTCTGTTTTTTTTTTTTTACTTTTCATTACATCATCCCAATCTGTTGAATTTCAAAGCTTTTATTTGTTTTGTTTTTACTTGTTCTCCCGTTTCTAGAGACTACAAGTGGAAATTCACATATTTGCAATAACCCGGCACAGGTTATTTTGGTTTGTTATGGTTTGGTTGAACTGTGCCAATAGAAATCAATTCATTGATTAACCGTTAATTCGCTACACGCCTAACCTAGACCATTAAAAATCGTTTCAAAATTAGATAAATTGTTAATCAATATTGGAAAATACCAAAAACGACCAAGTCCCATCACAGCAAACAACACTCATGTGATGCAGCAAAAAATGATCAACCACATTTCACTTCAGTGTGTGGAAACACTTTGAATTTTGCAAAGACATGTGAACATACAGTGTGGTGGAATGTTTAAATAATGTTCCCTTTGGATTATTTTGATGTAGAAAAACAACAGTGGGCTAAACTTTATCAAACTAAAATGTTAATGGATTTGACATTCATTCTTGTTTTTCTTGTTTGTTTGTACACATATTTAATATACACTTGATTATCTTGCAAGAAACATAAGGAATCTGGAAAATGTGACCTGCACTGTTCAGTATCAAGCATTTATCTCTGAGTCACACTGGTTGAAGTTTTGACTAAAGATGTCCTGAATCCACTTTAGGTCAGTGAATCGGATCATCCGAAATTAACCAAAATTGACCATGAATTAGATTATCAACCACAAATTATGATATGAATCAAATCGTTGGTAAAAATGAATCATTGCACCCCTAGACCTTGAGACTTGACTGAAATAAAGTTGTTGTGATTTGAAGTGTGGTACTTTTGCAGTACAAAGGTTCAGAATATCAACCAGGCTGAGCCTGGAACTTCTCACTCTTTCATAGGTTTACTTTGTGAAAAGGGAAAAAAAGTCAGGAATAACAGCAACAACTAGACTTCACAGAAGAGGCTCGTACTGTTTATATAACGACTCTAGTTTAGAGAAACTTGTGAATAATGAAGTTATTTTCCGCTAAAGCTGCTTATTGGCGGTGGTGAACTGTATTCTTTTCAGACTCCACAATAGTGTTTTCCAGTTTTTCTGGGTGGCGTGATCTTGGAATGATTTTTCTGTCGTGGGATTTTAAGGATGGAATGCCAAATCCTGCGTTTGGAGAAGCTTCAGAAAGACTCAAAACACGAACTCACAACGGCTGCCTCATCTGCACATTCTGCGTTACAAACGTTTTATTCTTTAAGAGAGACCAACAAACGAGTTCTAATGTGAGGCTAACAGTTTTCGCTGGTTAGCTAAGCCTGGAGTAGTTTAGGCTAGTTACCTGGTTGATAAAATAAGTACAAAAGACCAAAATAAACTTGTATTTACCTCGGTCCACCTCCATGGTTTTCATTTGGGACAAGAAAAGGCGTCTATAAAGGGGCTCAGAGCCGTGAGCGTCGCGGAAAACCAGTGACAAACAGCGGGGAGGAGACCAGCCGTCCAGCCAGGAAGACAGCAGCCGACTTCCTGAATCCAAGACACCCGGGAGCGCCGCGCGCGCTTTAAGTTTCAGCCGCGTGCGCCTCACGCTTCAGTCTGGTTCCTCCAGAGAGCTTGCTGTTTTTATTTCTTTAAAAGACGCATCGTAGAAATACGTTTTTAAAGTTCCCCGTGACTTGAATGTTTTCAAATTGAGTTATTTGGAAACAGTGCAAACAAAAACTCAACTCATTAATCTCAAACATTCTGGCCTAGTTTTAAATAAAAAAAAAAAAAACATACACACACACATATATATATATATATATTTAATATTCTTGCTCAATTGTTTTCTTTCTTTATTGATGATCATGATCTTCATGTAAAGCAGAAAATGTTATTTTGTCATCCTTCATTTACAGATGCGCTTTACAGAGACGCAAAAACATTAGTATTATATGGAGGTTGAGGAGGGACAATATTAAATAAATCTAAACGCGATAAAATCATTAAATAAAAGTGTAATTAATTATTTAAAATTGAAAATCAATAAAACAAATTTGAAATCAATAATTAAAATTGGAAATCAATAAATACATGTTTAAATATATGTGTCATTTAAATATTAAAATTGTCATTAAAAAGCACATTTAAACACTTAATGACATATTTATTTATTGCATTGTCCAATGTGGGCTAAAAGAGAGACATTGAAATAAATATTTGTTATATGAAATAAATATTAAGTGCACAATTTTTAAAATATTTTAACTTATATATAATCAGATACATAAATATTTTGTATTTATCTGATCATATATAAGTTAAAAGAAAGATAAAGATGGATCATATCTTCATCAGTCCTTTCTTTGTTAATATCTGCACTAAACACTTTATTATCTCTTCTTTGTCAGCCCAACAACACAGAATGTAAATCCTGGAAGAGCAACATTGATCATTGAGGTCTACAGAAGGGTGGTTAAGTAATCACTCCTTTTTTAGAAGAAAATAAATGTTTTATCTGACTTGTTTGGAAAGCAGTAGGCTTTATCCTGCTGCCAACTATTCTCTTATTTCTAAGGAGCCAAACTTTTCAAAATTTCTACAGCAGTACTCTCATATTTGTCTGTTTACATCTGACAATTTTCAGAGGATCTTTATTTCCTCTGTAGTTACTTTTGGTCTTCCTCAGCAGTGGAATATCTGCCTTCTGTAAACAGATCAGCTCATTCTCATTCAGTAAACATGGCCTTGTTCTTACCTGCTTACCTGTGCTGCCTTTTTTTGCTCTTGGTCCTATCATTGGCGTTCAAACCAACCCATTCTCATCCCCAAGACGTCACATATTGACACATGGATTGTGTAGGACAGACAGACATTACTGTAATTGAATAGAAATGACTTATAAAGCAAACACAGATGCCTATAATAGGTAAACACACATAAGATTTGCATTTAATAACGTTTCAACACACTGTGTATGTAGTGTTAGACCTTCAGTAAACAAACCCTAATGGCTCAAAGAATGGGTAGGCAAATGAGGCATTTATGATCCCGATTGTCTCCAATTCCACCTGCCTCTTTTTCCCACTGTGTCCAACTTCATTTGTTTGCTGTTTCGTCCAAAAATATTTTAAAAATTTCAACAAACCTGTACAGTTCTGTAAACAGACCAGGTGTCTGACTACTGATGTTCACTGTTCACTGATGTCTGACTACTGAAGGCAAACAAAGTGAAGCACTACAGTATTTCACTCTGTAAATAAAAAATAAACACCTAAATGTTAATTTCAGTTAAATATATGACAACAAACAGTGCTGCAGGCTGTAATTAGTAAATACTACTACTACTACAAATAATAATGATAATAATAATAATAATAATAGTAATAATAATAATAAGATAGCCAAAAAACAAACCAAAGACAGTCAAGAATTCAGGAAAGTCCTGTTTGAAAGTTCATCTTTCCATAACATGCAGTTTATTGGGGTTTTTTGTTCTATTATTGCTTTATTGAAATTACTTTTAATTTCAATAGCTTTGCATTTACTTTACATAAAGTTAGTTAGGAGGCTGTTTGAAAGTTCCCTGTGGAAAAAAAGAACAGCTGACAATGAGAATGAGAGACAATTTGGGTGACAGGTGATTTTAGGACAACTTTAAGGAAGTTTAGGACCTCTAAAAAGCTTACTGTAATTATTTAAACCTGTTTGAAATCATGTTGATCTAAAACCACGATCCCCCTGATAAAATGATTGATGAAACGTGCAGGATCTCCGGATGGTAAAAGTGGTGACGGTTAAAATTAAACAGCTAATCAGCAAAGAGGTAACAGTAACGGTTACTCTTTTTGTATATTTTTTAAATTTAGATCAGGGGTCAACAACGTTCATGACATGAAGTGCCAATTTGAAATTCTCTCCTGGACAACTGTGCCATCACCGACTATAATGAGAACTCTTTTTGACAGGTGGGTTTAGCAGAGACTTTTCATGTCGGATGCCCTTCCTGACAGAACTCTGTATTTTTAAGGCACAGGAAGATTCAGTAAAGCAACAGCTTGAAGGGTCTTGCCTAAGAACTCAAGCTGGATTTTTTAGCTCATTGCCGCCCTGGGAAGCAAACCCTGGTGTCCTGCGAGACAGTCCTACATCCAGCCACAAGTATAATGCAAACTCTAATACAAAGAAAAACAACAACATTTCAAATATATAAATAAAAAAAGTATCACAAACAGCAGGGCAATTTTATTTAATGCTTTTTGCAGATTTCTTCTGTTTTCTTAAACTCATGCGGGGATAATATGAACACTTTTTTTATGTAAATGCAGTAGTTTCATTTGATCATTGATGACACAGAAGGACTACAACGACATAAGCTTGGTGATAGCGTGTCAGCTGTACCCACATGCCTTGAAAGTAGATTACATTACTTAATAACGCAATCATTTGCTAAATCTTAATCAAAAATATATGTGGTTACATATAGAGAGAAGAAGGAGAAACATATAGAAGAAAAAATTGTGGGAATGTAATTTTATGGTCAAAGAAGTAATAATGCCACACTGTTTTTGCCAAAATGTATCTGACTCAATCATATTATGAAGTATTGTGAGGTTCAAGTTGAAAATGTTTTTTAAATGTGTTCTAACGTAAATAAATGTGACACCCTCTGAGATCTCCCCTAAAGATGTAATTCTAGAATCAGCCCTACTTAAGACTCCAACATCTGCTGTCCTGTCAGTCAATTTAAAACTCAAAAGAGATCTTATCTAAGAATTAATAAGTTCAGATTTTAGAATTATACGCATTTTCAAAAACACTTGTGGTTACCATACCTTTTTGAGCTGCTAAATTGATCTTCAGTGATACTGCAGTGCCCCTAAAATGGCCTAAAGTGACTCATGTGTAGAACTAGTTTTTAGTCCTACAGATGGTCTGGTGCAACAACTAGACTGAACTTTATAAATAGCAGTAGACTTCTAAAGAAAAACCTTGACAGTCTTTGGGATAAGAAAACTTGCCCAGTTTTACTCAAAAAACAGGACGTTCATCATTTTAGAAGCAAAACCAGAGAGGTGAGGTTTAAGTGGGACAGAACTTTTCATATTCAATTCAATGTACAGTAGTTTATTTGTGAAGTTCTGGGTAATGACTAAGATTATCTTAAAGCACTAAGCAAAAAATTCAAGAAAAACACAAGTCCAAAAAAACGAAATCAAAGTTATTTTAGGGTTTATTAAGATTGTCACACCATAGTCAGATTATCTTAGATGTATTTAAGGGATGTTCTTACCAAAAGATTGCCCTCAAGTCTTCTCATTACAATCTTTTGCCCTGAAAACGAATAACTTGGGAAAGGAAAATTCCCTTTAAATGAAGGAATGTGAAAACCCAGCATCAGAACCAGACTCAGTGAGGGTCTGCTGGAGAGACGTGCACCGGATCATCGAGGGGCAGGAGCTCAAAGTTAGAAATGGACAAAAACACACATTTTTTGTCCCTTAAACAATGTGGAAATCAAGGAAAATTTTGAAATAAAGTATTAATAGATAACTACTCAGCTATGTGGCCTGTGAAGCTGAAAGTAATAAAATTGTCAGTTTTTATGAAAGCAAATGATTGTCCTACATGAGTTAATTAACTTTATCATGAACTTGGAAGACATCGAAAACAATAAAACAATGAAGGCTATTTGTTTTTGGCATAATGCTGCAGTCATAATTCACATGAATGAAGTTTAATCAAGATGGTAATATTTAAAGTCGTACATTTTTTATTCACAGATCCACACTGGGACCAGTTTTGATGGGACACAGACAACATGTCTTATTTTCTGTATAGCTGATAGCTCTTTCTTTCCAGGTATAACTATAATTTTCTTTAGAGACAGCTTCATTTATTCATGCAGACCAATGTTCATTCTAAACAACATCCTGTGTTTGCAAAAACACGCACCTGTCTTACAAATAAGTAACATTGTTTTAGGTGGGTTAAGCTGCCCTGTGGTTCATAAACTTGTTTTAGGTCCTTCAAGGGAATCCCTGCTTCACTTGTCAACGAGAGTTTAGTAACAAACTTGTTTTAAATCCTCAAAAACTATCCAGATTTGTTATGTATACATGTATATGTATACATAAATGCATACATTTCATGTGTCACATTTCTGAGGTTTTGTGAAATGTGAAGAAAAATTATTTAAATTAAATGTTTTATTTGAAAAAAAAAGCTATTGTACAGGTTTTTTTTTCTATGTTTCAAACAAAAGAACAAAAAATCACAAATTAACTTAAATCACATTGACTCTTGGATTAAAAAAAAGTTCCTTGTTCATTTATTAGTTTGTAAAGTGCATCTGAAGGAATGCAGGAAGCAGCTCAGGTCAAAGTGGTCTCAGCAGATTCTCTCAGCAACCCCTTTAAATGGTTCATTAGAAGTAAGCACACAGAGAGATAACATAATTTCACTGCAGGAAGCACCACTTCAGAACAGGTGGACTTTCCCCTTTATGCACTTGGCTTGTGCTTCCTGGAACACAAACTGTTCTTTCTTTAGTGGACTGACACAGAAGGCTGATTCCAAAGAGCAGCTCCACCTCACACTGCTTGGTCCTCCTTGCCAGAACTGCTTCTTGTTTGGATCAGGTTGAGGTGAGCAAACTTTCAAATGAACATGAATCTATTCTTTCTTTACAGTCATTTCTGTTCTGACTTTTCTTCTGTTTGCTGCTGAACTGACTCTGTGTGAGAAGTACTCGGCTCATCGGTCAGATGAGATGGAAACCCACCCTGCCAAATAAATTAGTGATGAAGATGAGCGAAAGAGATTAAATTACACCCGCTTCCTTCCAACAAAAGCTGTCTCTCAGCCTAAAACTACTTGACCAACACATGTAGTTAAGGTTATACTAAAGCCAGACAGTGAATGTTGCTGATGTTAACTTTTGGCTTAATGTCCTTTTTGTCTAAAATATGTTTTTCCTCACTTTTTGCTTTTGAAGAGGAAGTAAGCAGCGCTTTGAAGGCACTTTAAAGAAATACCATTTCATACTTGGAGAACAGCGAAAAGTTCAACCTGAAGGAATCTGATGACGAGCAACAGCAGCAGAGGGTTCTTCAACGCCGCCTATCATGACAGCGAGACGCTGGAAATGGACAGAAGGTTTGTGTTTTTCTTTCTCAGCCCATCACTAAGACTCAGAACGTATTTGGTGATTTCTCCTCAATTATACATTAAAGACTTCAATAAAAAGAGACCTGCATTTCAATGATGCTTTAGTCCATTGGAAATCATATTCATGAAAAGGCTGAATGTTTCAAGGGCTGCACGGTGGCGCAGTGGTTAGCGCTCCTGCCTCACAGCAAGAAGGTTCCCAGTTCAAGTCCTGGCTGGGGGACCTTTCTGTGTGGAGTTTGCATGTTCTCCCCGTGCATGCGTGGGTTTTCTCCGGGTACTCCGGCTTCCTCCCACCGTCCAAAAACATGCTTCATAGGTTAATTGGTCATTCTAAATTGTCCCTAGGTGTGCATGTGAGTGTGCATGGGTGTGTGTTTGTGGCCCCTGCGACAGACTGGCGACCAGTCCAGGGGTGTACCCTGCCTTCGCCCATGAGTAGCCGGGTTAGGCTCCGGCAACCCCGTGACCCCGAAAGGGATAAAGCGGATTGGAAAATGAGAGATGAGTGAGCGCTGAATGTTTCGCTGCAGCTACCCTCTCACAGCAGTAAACTTAGATTAGGGTGTAATATATTGAAAAAAATCCCAAGCAAAAAACTCCAAGAACAAGTATTTATTTAAAAGTTACCAAAGGATAAATACATTAAATTTTGTTCTTTTGTTTTGTATTAGGTACATATTTTTTTATTTTAAAAAAATGAAATGAAGTAAAACAATTTGATTTCAATCAACATTTAAAATCCAAATTCTTGGTCATTGTCTCCAGGCCTTCGAGCAAACCCCCACACACAAACCCTTACGCCAGAGAAGAGCCTGTCCGGTGGGGAGGGAGGCTTGCGGTGAGAGATGAGGCTGCTTGGGGGGCATCCGGTGGGAGCTTGCAGGAGGAGAGACTCCCAAGGGACCACATCACGGCAGGAGCAGGGCCTCCTTCCTTCCCACATCAGCCCTGTAAGTTTTTTCTCTGAAGTCTTTGCCACCAGCATTTTATTTTGAAATCTTCTGTTGAATTTCAGATTATCTGCTTTGGGAGAATTTACTACCAAAAAATAATTTTGACTTTTTTTGTTTTCTACTTTGATGCTTTAACAAAGGCACCCTGATTACTCCATTTATTTTATAATGAATTATAAATGGAGTTTCTCTTTGTTTTAGATACTTACAGTGAGTTTTTCTACTAGGGCTTTTTTCTCTGCGTTTGTTTGACATAAATTTCAGTGACATTCAGGGAGAAATAGATCATTGCTCAGGATGACAAATAGCTGTTCTGCTAAAGTACCGGTATTCATGCTATTTTTTTAAATCAGAGTTTGGTTTGTTTCTCTTGGGTTACCATAGAAACAAGATAACATATTTATTGAAGGAAGGCTGAGATGAACAACTGTTGCTGCAAAAGTGGGTTAATTTAGACCTTTGTGCCTTCAAATGATTGAAGAAAACAGCATTTCCTCAACATTCATTTAGGAAAGGTGAGCTGCCGCTCCTTGAAATGTTATTTTTCTAATTGTCACAAATACTCCTGCATTGCATGTCTTCTTTTTTACTGTCTGGGTCGGGTTCTTGCAAAAACTCAGTAGAGCTGCAGACATATACTGCACTGTGTGGTTTTATTTTTTTCTTTAGTGGAAGATGAACACTATTATAAAACACGAACAAGCGCATCCAAAACAAGAAGTGTCCATTACATTTTTTACACAGCAAAATTACACCAGAGGGGATGTAAATGAGAAATGATGACAAGTTCGCAAACAAAACACAGAAATCAACAAGATAAATTAACAAACAAAAATATTACTTGTTAAACCGAAAACTACAAAGTTCTCCACTATGGTTGGCCAATTTTGAAGAATTTTGTAAAATTGATGGAGTTTAGAAAAAAAAACAAACAAAAAGAACCGCAATAAACTTAGAACATTTTCTTACTCTGCACTTATAGCATATTAAACATATAGTCTGAAGAAGTAATACCTTATTTGTATTTTCAGTGTTTTTGTAATCAAAACTTAAGAAATTGATATTTGTTTGACATTAATAACAAGTCATTTTTTTTGTTTATTTATAAATTTTTCCAACTGATTCCAGAGCTCAAAAGAAAATCTACATTTCTTGAAAAGGGGAAGTTCAGATTCAGGAGAGTCATTCAATAGATACATCAATATGAAAAAACTCAGCTCAACAGTATTTATTTTTCGCAACCCTTGAAAATGATGCCACTTCTAGTACATAGCGCAGCTTTGTACCAGAAAACAAGCAGACTCATCAGCTTGCCTCACAGCAAGAAGGCCCTGTTTCAAATCCTGGCGGACACCTTCCTGTGTGGAATCTGCAGATTCTCCTTGTGCTTTCGTGGGATTTCTCCGGGCACTCTGACTTCCTCCTACTGTCCAAAAATGTGCTCCAGAGGTTGATTGGTGACTCTAAAGTGTCCCTATGTGTGAGTGATTGTGTGCCCTGAAACAGACTGCTGATCTGTCCGTTGGTACCCTGCCTTTGCCCAACAGTAGCCAGGACAGGCTCACCCACCCCGTTGACTCCAAAAGAATACTGCAGGTTAAGAAAATGGTTGAAAGGATGTGAAATAGGATCCGTGGTTTAGTCAGAAATTATGTTTAATGATTGTAATCAGATCTTATGCCAGTGATTTCAATACAGTAGCATTTCAGTACAACAGAACCAGATGTTTTTGCCAAGGATTCCTCATAAAAAAGTCTTTATTTATATTTTGTTTTTATTTGACTCTGTTGCTAAATGTATTTATTCCTTTTATGTGTATCCCTGAAAATGTAATTTTCAACTCATTTTTCCATAAATTGTTTGCAAGCATAAATCTGGAATCAAGAGTCATGTCTTTACTCCCCCCCCCAAAGTCCTTGTGGAAACACTGAAGTTTTCTTATCGTCGTGTCTCTTTAAAACTACAAATCCTTTGGAAAACATGAAAAACAGGAAATATTTTTGTCGTCTTTGACAATCAGTTTTGTTAAGTTGCTCGGTGATGCAGAATTGATTCTTCTTCTTCATCCTCTTTTTCAGATCACAACAGATTTCAAGCAGATAATCTTCACTACCAGTCTGCTCAAGCTCGACTTCCTTCTTTGCTATCAGGTATGAACTGAACTAACTGAAAAAGTTCTCCTCCTCCCACCTGCCTATTTGGTCTTTCTAAAATTGAGATTTTTTATTTTTTATATCCAATCCAAACGCAGTCTTTAACTGAGATCCTGACCTTAAGACATCCTGGATAATCATTGACAGACCGAAACTGTAAACAACAAGGAAGCTGGCAAAGAAAATAAGAAGAAATTCTCTGCCAAATCTCAGACTGTGCTTGCTATAAAGATGTGCACATACATGGGCTTTAAATTTCTCACCAGTTGAGTCATAAATCAATATTCATGCAACTATTTTTAAACATTTACAGCATTTTTTTCTTTCAAAAATCTAAAATAAAACTAAAATTACATTAGATTTTATTCAGTAGGCTAATGCTTGTTTTTGAAAAAGATTTAGTTTGATGGAACAAAGCTTCAGTTAAAGACTCTGAAACAGGAATTTTAATTTGAAATATCAATCATGATAAAGCTAAAAAGTTCTACTTTTATGCTGATAAAAGAAGTATGTCTTGACGTAGTACACTCTGGCACAGATGAATGATTCTTTAGGACCATAATCAGCTGTAAAGATAAAGTGAAGGCGTGGGATCAGACAGTGACAGCTGAAGTCTCATCATCTGTTCCACTTTATTTGATTCTGCGGTGATTCTCCTATTACTATAAGCAATAGTCTATAAACAACAATGAAGGGAATTAAAACAACCATTTAGAGGGTTTTTTTTCTGTTCTTCAGACAACATGACCATGAGAATGAGGGGAATAGCAATGAGAAGAATGAGCTTGTTTCCTCATGCCTGTCCTGCTGATGTGGATTTGACTGAGAATGCCATCAGGAACGAGATGGAAAATGGCAAGTGCTCCTTTCTGGTGTGAACCAATTCCCCTGAATTTATGCAGCAGAGAAACAGGAGAGATACAGATTTGTGTGTGTGTTATACTTGATTTGTAACTAATATAATGCATTTTGTGTGTAACTGAGTGTACTTGCAAATGTGTATTTACATGGACACTCAAATATTGAAAATGTAAATACCCTTTACGCATGCACAACTTAAAATTACAGCAGCATAAAACTAAATCCAAATTAGAAACAGCTTCCATGCACACAAATCTTTAAATAGTCTGCATCAACCATCTAATACACAAAGACAAAGCCACATCTACGCACAGATCAGAGTTACAAGTGAGGGAGGGGTTGTGAGATTCTTTTCAGGTCTGCAGATTTGTCTATCAAATCCCCATGAAAAAAATAGGAACAGATCGGCAGTGAAAACTTGAAAACTGAATTCCATCCATCCATTTTCTTCCACTTATCCGGGACCGGGTCGCAGGGGCAGCAGTCTAAGTAAAGATGCCCAGACTTCCCTCTCTCCGGCCACTTCCTCTAGCTCCACTGGGGGGACCCCGAGTCGTTCCCAGGCCAGCCGACATAGTCTCTCTAGCGTGTCCTGGGTCTTCCCTGGGGCCTCCTCCCAGTGGGACATGCCCAGAACACCTCCCTAGGGAGGCGTCCAGGGGGCATCCGAACGAAATGCCCGAGCCACCTCAACTGGCTCCTCTCGATGTGGAGGAGAAGCTGCTCCACTCCGAGCTCCTCACGGGTGACCGAGCTTCTCAGCCTATCTCTAAGTGAGCGCCCAGCCACCCTACGGAGGAAGCTCATTTCAGCCGCTTGGATCCGGGACCTTGTTCTTACGGTCATGACCCAGAGCTCATGACCATAGGTGAGTATTGGAGCGAAGATCGACCGGTAAAATGAGAGCCTTGCTTTTTGGCTTAGCTCTCTTTTCACCACGATGGACCGGTACAATGACCGCATGATGGTGGATGCAGCACCAATCCTGTCGATCTCACGCTCCGATCTTCCCTCACTCGTGAGCAAGACCCCAAGATACTTAAACTCCTCCACTTGGGGAAGGAGCACTCCACCCACCCAAAGAGGGCAAACCATCTTTCTCCGGTCGAGAACCATGGCCTCAGACTTAGCGGTGCTGACCCTCATCTCAGCTCACTTGGCTGCAAACCGTTCCAATGCATGCTGGAGGTCCTGGCTCGATTAGGCCAACAGGACAACATCATCTGCAAAGAGCAGAGAGGAAATCCTGTGGTTCCCAAACCAGACCCTCTCCGGACCCTGGCTGCACCTAGAAATTCTGTCCATAAAGACTATGAACAGAACTGGTGACAAAGGGCAGCCCTGCTGGAGTCCAACATGCACTGGGAGCAGGTCTGACTTAGTGCCAGCTATGCGGACCAAGCTCCTGCTCTGGTCATACAGAGACCGGACAGCCCTGAGTAAGGCTCCCCGGACCCCATACTCCCAAAGTACCCTCCACAGGACACCACAAGGCACATGGTTGAATGCCTTCTCCAAATCCACAAAACACATATGGACAGGATGAGTGAACTCCCACGAACCCTCCAGCACCCTAGACAGGGTGTAGAGCTGATCCAAAGTTCCACGACCAGGACGGAAACCGCATTGTTGTTCTTGGATCTGAGGTTCGACTTTTGGCCAGACTTTCCTCTCCAGTACCCTGACATAGACTTTCCCAGGGAGGCTGAGGAGTGTGATTCCCCAGTAGTTGGAACACACCCTCCCGTCCCCCTTCTTGAAAGGGGAACCACCACCCCTGTCTGCCAGTCCAGTGGTACTGTTCCCGACTGCCACGCGATGCTGTGGAGACGTGTTAACCAAGACACTCCCACAGCATCCAGAGACTTGAGGTACTCAGGTTGGACCTTGTCCACTCCCGGTGCCTTTCCACCGAGGAGCTTGTTGACTACCTCGGTGACTTCGGCTTGGGTAATGGACAGCCCCACCCCAAAGTTCTCAGCCTCTGCTTCTTCAAGAGAAGGCGTGTCAGCAGGATTGAGGAGATCCTCGAAGCAGCTCCCCACCTGCACTGAAAATGGTGCCTACAGGAAACTGCCTCCCCCTCCTGAGATGCCGGACGGTTTGCCAGAACCTCTTCGAGGCCAACCGATAGTCCTTCTCCATGGACTCACCAAACTCCTCCCAGGACCGAGTTTTTGCCTCTACTACAGCCTGAGCTGCAGCTCGCTTAGACTGCCGATACCTGTCAGCTGCCTCTGGAGTCCCACAAGTCAGCCACACCTGATAGAACTCCTTCTTCAGCTTGACGGCATCCCTTACTTCCGGCGTCCACCAACGGGTTCGGGGGTTGCCGCCACGACAGGCACCAGAGACCTTGCGACCACAGCTCCAAACAGCAGCAGAGACAATGGAGGTGGAGAACATGGCCCATTCAGACTCAATGTTACCAGCCTCCCTCGGTACCTGTGTGAAGCTCTCCCGGATGTGGGAGTTAAAGACTTCCCTGATGGAGGGCCGAGGATGTCCTGATGCCACGTGTATTGATGGACACCCTTGTGCTCAAACATGGTGTTTGTTATGGACAAACTATGACGAGCACAGAAGTCCAACAGCAAAACACCGCTCAGGTTCAGATCAGGGAAACCGTTCCTACAAATCGCACCCCTCCAGGTGCTACTGTCGTTGCCCACGTGGGCATTGAAGTCGCCCAGGAGGACTATGGAGTCCCCCATTGGGGCACTTTCCAGTACCCCTCCGAGAGACACCAAGAAAGCTGGGTACTCCGTACTGCTGTTCGGCCCATAAGCCGAACAGCAGCTCTTGCAGGTGGTGGGCCCACTGGGGAGTGGGCCCACTGGGGAGTGATCCCACGTTGATCGTTCGGGTTTTACCCGACCGAGACCTGTGGGAGGAGCCCCGGCCACCAGGCGCTCGCCTGCGAGCCCCAACCCCAGGCCTGGCTCCAGGGTGAGGCCCAGGTAACGCCAATCCAGGCGACGCAACTTGATCTATGGTGTTTCTACTCATGAAGGAGTTTGTGAACCGCTCTTTGTCTGGCTCGTCACCCAGGACCTGTCTGCCATGGGAGACCAGGAGCCGAAGCCCCAGACAGCATAGCTCCTGGGATCACTTGAGCACTCAAACCCCTCCACCACGTTAAGGTGGCGGTTCATGGAGGGGTGAAAACTGAATTGAAACTGAAAACTGAGAGCAATGAGTGAGAGCCAAAAAAAAAAACAAAAGAAAGAAAAAAAACAACAAAAACATCACAATAACCCAAACTATTGATGAACACGGTCATGCGGAATCGCTCTCCTGTTCCTTTTTTTTTTTTTTTCTTTTGGCCCTCACTCATTGCTCTCAGTTTAAAATATTTTTAAAAAGCATGTTTTCTTTATTTGTTAACAATTTTGGATTTAAATTGTTCTTTTTATTCAAGTTTGACAGTTATTTTTTTCAAATTTGCAATATTTCTTACAAGTTTACAATATCTTTTTTTTTCAAATTTACAATTGTATTTTTTTAATTTTCTACAATTCCATCAAGTTTACAATGTGTACTTTTGAGTTTAAAACTGTTTTCACATTTTCTAAATATTTTTTTCAAATTTGCAATGTGGTTTTTCATTCACTTGAAGCTGATTCTAAATTAATCCATACCAATGACTCCCTGCTTGACACTCAGCATTAAGGGGTTGGATTGGGGGATTAAACCACCTGACAGTTCCCGACTGCGTCTGTGACTGCAGCTCGCCAAGGGGATTGGTCAAATGTAGAGAACAATTTTCACACACCTGGGTAGGTGTGTGGGTCGATCAGGTCTCTTGATTGTGCGTCCTTGCAACGACCTGATTGACTCTGTCCAGTCTCTGGGTGTACTGGTGCTGCCTACTATCGCCATGATTGGAGACCAATGCTTGGGGATGACCTCCAAACTGCAGGCGCAGTCAGGGGTAGTGCTGCCGAGACGTGGAGAGAGTTCTGGAAAAATTTTAAAAAGTTAGCATGTATGAATACTTTTTTTGTGTGTGTGGCAAATCGGTTTAAGAAAGTGGAAAAAAAGTCAACTTTTTACGAGATATTATTTGCAATCTATTGAGTACATAGTTACACACAAAATGTATTGCATGATTTAGAAATCAAGTATTGCGCACACACAAATCCAAAGTTGCACACGAACAGGCAGACACAAGTTACAAATTAATTATTACACACAAACAAATCTGTGGAGACCGTTTTCTCTCTATAGTGTGGCTGTCGAAATGCGTTCCCGATCCAAGATCTGGGAAGGATAAGAGGCAACATTTGACTTGTCATTTCCTTCATGACAGATGAACAAAACCTGGTGAAGGAACTTGTTGGCATGTCCACTCTAGAACAAACTCGGGCCATCCGGGAACTCCCAATGAGCTTTGAAGAGAAGAAGAGCATTAGGTAGGTTGAGTCAGAGGACACGCAGACAACCTGCTTTCAGCGCTGTTCAAAGCCATTGAGTTAACTATTACACTCTATCAGGGCTCAAGACCAAATTTCTGCACTGGTTGCACTGGTGTGCCTAACTTTTTTTCTTAGGTGCACCAGCAGGAAAGTTTAGTGCACCTACCTTTTCAACCATAGTGCATTTAACTCAGCAGTTTTACATGGTCACTTGTCTTTTTAATTGCTGTCAATCAATTGGCGTTAAGACTTGAAAATGATTAACTTACAAACTGGTATCATAAAGTCCTTTATTTGAACACAATAATGATAAATTACATTTAAAAGTTTGTGCTTAAAGACCAACTCCAATGAAATGTGTTTTTAATATGTTCTTGTAGCATTTTTATCATGATAGAAAACATTAAAAAATTAAGATTAAAACTGTATTTCTAAGTTTTTCTTTATCCAAATAAAAACGTGCAGTTTGAAAAAGCTTCAATTTGTGACAGCAAGTGAAAGGGTGGACCCAAGTCTCCCTGCTTTCCTCGTTTTCCTCATCTGAGCTGGAATCTGGATCAGAACTGTACGGCTGGATAGTTCTGATATTGCTCACTATTTTAGTTGCACTGTAATGTTAGCTTGGGGGTGTAAGGGGCTGTAAGCTAGTGGGAGAGCGCGTAAACAAAGATTTCATGAGATATAAGCGTGGGGTAACTTCACACCAACAGTCCTGCCCACAACTCTGAGGTAAATTTCTATTGAACTCCGGCTGCTCTGCAGAAACTATGTCCTAAAAAGCAACACAGATTTTTAGATTTTGGTTAAAAATGGCAAAATCATAATGAAAAGACCTCTGAGAACGCTTTGGAAACCGATCAAAATATATTTGGAGTGGAGAGTCGATCCTGTATCACTTCATAGGTGTGTCCTGAATTCAAACATTCTTTGATAACAGCAGCTATGCTTTGGTCAGCAGGAACATTCATGTTTTTGGGTCAAGGAGCTTCATGCCAAATAACTCTGTCAAAATAATAGACAAAAGTCATCATCCAATCAGTAATGTTTCTTCTTTGCTTCCCTTTTTAACACTTTATTTGGATTTCTGAAAATTACTTTTGTTTTTCAAACATTTCTTTTTTTGAAAATTGTTTTGGTTTGTGGAATTTTGTTTTGAATTCTAAAACTTGTTGTTTTTTTGTTATTTATTTTGCCTATTTAATAATATTGTGATCTTTATAATGTTTTGTGTTGATGGATTTGCTTATGTGATTTAACCTTCAGGGCTACTGTAGTTAACCCTTTAACACCAATAATTTCCCAGTGACAGCTAAATACCTGGCTTTTTGACCTGCCATGAATCTTCAACTGTTCACACGATCCCTGTGCATCAACTGATTCTGATGTGGAGAAAAGTGGCTTTTCTTTCTGGCTTTACATCAATATGCAACATATCACTAACGTGGAGGGCTGCAGTGCAATGCTGCTTTTCTCTGCAGCAGTATCCACTGATAAACTTGGATTATGCAAACACTTCACAACTGTACAATGATGTATATCAGCACAAAGCTTGCTCCTCGCTTCAGAATCAGCTGAAATCACATTAATTGCGTTAACGGTTGGATCTAGTAACTTGGATCTGATCTAATTAAGACGAAGAAGATTTTTTAATTCCACCAGATTTCTGCAATTTTCCATTCATTTATTGAGCACCAAGGGTTGGGCAGCAAAAGGCATTAATTAACTTCCCATCTTCATCCAGTGACAGCTGGACATCAGACAAAACATCATCCTCCGCAAAGCTTAGAATGGGATCACCCTCAATGAAACACAGGGAGGTCAGAACGGTTTGGCAGGAAACCATCACTTTTTTTTTACCAAAGCAAAAGAGAGGTTGCAAAATAAAAGTATCAACTGTCTACACTCAGAGTGAACTGATGTATTGTCATCTAAGATGTCTGAATGAATGTGTTTGTAATGTTATTGTTGTGCCCCTGCGACAGACTGACGACCAGTCCAGGGGTGTCCCCTGCCTTCGCCCATGAGTAGCCGGGTTAGGCTCCGGCAACCCTGTGACCCCGAAAGGGATAAAGCGGACTGGAAAATGAATGAATGAATGTTATTGTTGTATTACAAATGAACAGGAATAAAGTGCTGGCATTCAGATCGGTCAAGAAATCCTATGAGTTCACATGGTTTGCAGACTTATCCGAAAAATCATCCCTGGTGAGTGTAAAAAGTGGTAAAACTATGTTTTGCCCTTGCAGTTGTTCAGAAGTGGTTGTGTCAGTTTTTCCGAAGGTGCAGTTACACCGTGAGATCGGCCAGGCAGGCGCTGGAACTGTGGCACAGCATCATGAAGGAGATTGGAGGAAAGTTTGGCTCCAGCGTTCTCACCTACTTCATGTTTCTCAAGTGGCTTCTCCTATTCAACATTTTCTCCTTCGTGGTCAACTTCAGCTTCATCACAATCCCTCTGCTTGTCTATGACACCAACATCACCTCCAGCGTGAGCTTCAGAGGACTGGAGTTACTGACTGGAGCTGTGAGTGGGGCCAAACTGCACCCAACATGGTTTCTTTGTGGAGATAAAAAAAGTCACAAAAATAAGGATGAATGAATCAGGTGGTGACTCAAAATATGCTTCTTTAGGGTTACTTCACCCACACTGTCATGTACTATGGTGCCTACAGCAACCAAACCCTTGAGCACGGGGTGGAGTACAACCTACAGTTGGCGTATTTCTTCACCATTGTTGTCTACATGGTACTGTGTGGCATCGCGCTGATATTCAGGTCAGTTTGAGGTCACTGTTGAATGTGTGCTGGTTCCACTTTCACCTCCTGTTTAGCATGAATGTATCCTCCGGCAGCATGGCGAGTTCATTCAAGAAGAACTTTGTTCTGGTAGACCAAGCCTCCACCAGTGCATGGCAGCTTCTGTGCAGCTGGGATTTTAGTGCAACCAGTGAGAAAACGGTGACTCAGCGAAAGAACAACCTCCGAGTCCAACTCAAGGTGGCTGTCATTGCAGATATTTGCGTTGTAGGCTAGCATATACATTTCAGACAGCTAGCTTTGTTCAAACATGAATGAACTTCTTTGCCATGCTTGATTTTGCTCTCATTTTCCAGGAGTCATTGTCAGAAAAAGCCCAGCAGGAGCTGCTGACACTTCGTGAAAAGCTAAAGCACTCTGGGATTCGTTTGGGCTCCTGGTGTGTCTCCACCGCCTTGGTTGTTGGTTGTGCTGCCAGCATTTTTTTTCTCTGTCGGCACGAAGGAAAGGTAAAGAAGAAGAAGAAAAGTCCCTCTTTGAAATGTTGTCCCTGATAAAGTGAAAAAAATCAAACTTTTCATGAGCACAAAACCCGCACAATAACCGAACCAATAAAAAGGGGTGATGTTGAAATCCAAAACTGTCAGTGAAAGAAACAAAAGGAATTGAGTGCAGCTGCATTGCTGGATTGCAGCAACAGTTCTGAGCAGACAGAAAGTCAACGCTGATGACTTACTTACATGTAACTTTCAGGAAAAGATCGTATGACCTGAATGAAATGCAGATCTCCAGGCAGACGTGACAGGAATGTGTTTATTCAACTCAAACGCAGCTTTACACTCTGCAAAAAAGGAATCTCAAGATAGTAAAACTCACCTTGTTTCTAGAAAACAAGTCTTAGTTTTTGTTTCGTAACAAAACCTCATCAAGAATGTTAAGCAGGAGGAAAAAATACATTTTGTTTTCAGAAAATAGACTGATTTTTGTTTTGACTGAAACCATATTCTGAACGACCACCTGCCAAAAGGTAACTTAGAATTATAAAGATAACTATTGAAGCTCACAGTGACCCTGAGTCTCCATAAAACTTATTCACTGTCACCATGGTAACAAGGTGTGGCAAAGATAAAAGTTTCTCAAAACTATTGACAAACACAGCTGATAGAGTTGAAACATTATTGTTTAATCTCATGGGGCCATCAGACCAGAGGGCCCTTCAGAGCCATGAGCTAGTTATAGTTTTTCTGCTGTTTATAGCAAGTGTAGATTACAGTGAACAGGTGTAATCCTCCTCAGCAGAGCAACAGTATCCAAGTCTATTTAGTTACAGATTACCATAAAAGGATGTTTAAAGAACATTAAAACAGTTACCATGCAGTCTTTCCCAGCAGGCAGCAGGAACTTCCTGAAAGGACTGTGTGGACTCATTCAGCAGCTGCACAGGCGTTACCTGGTTTCATGACTTGTTTTGTCTGTGCTCTCAGTTATTTTCTCAGTGGGGGCCAGGCCCTGCTAGCCCGCAGCAGGAGGCGGAGACTCTGCTCGTCCCCTTTGTAGTGTCTCTGATGAACCTGGTGATCCCACTCTTCTTCTCTCTCTTCAATAAGTTGGAACACTACTCTAACAAGCGCAGTCAGATTTACACCCTAGTAGTCAGGTGAGGGCTTGTTTGTGAGGTTAAAATGTTTCAGATCATAACATAATCAGTATTTGATGCAACACACAGATGTGTTAAGGTGTCCAAATTTACCTGACCCTACCAGAAAAGAGTCTCATTGGTCTTTATAATTTTTGCATTTGTAATGTGTGGCTCCATTGATTATGACAGCCACAGGCCATCATACTCCCACCACCATGTTTGACAGTTGCTCCAAAGTTTTTTTTTCCTGAGATGCTTTCCTAGTTTAATCCAGACGTTTAGGGATCTTCCAGACTTCTGTCTCATCAGTCCACAGAGTATTTGTCTGGGAACAGTCCAGATGTTTCTTTGTGTTCTTTTTGCTCAGCAGTCTTTCTCCTTAAACTCTCCCACGAATCAATTTTTATCCAAAATTCTCCTTCTGACAATTGAATCACAAACTCTGACCTTAACTGAATCAAGTTAGGTGTGCGCTTCCTGTCACCTTTTGGTGCGTCTTTCATGATCTCCTTGATGGGTCCTCCTTGTGTTTTGGAACGCATTTTGGTTGGGAGGTCCTGAAAAGGTTCTCCATGTATGGATGAATGATCCTGCTGGTGTCTTCTGATGCCCCAACGCTGTCAAAACATCTTTGTGATCAAAACATGTTGGTGACTCGGCTTCTCATTGTTGATTCACTTGCTTTTGATGCAGCATGAAGACTTTGGTTTTGACATGTTCCAGTTGATTCAACTTTATCAGGAAACGTGTTTTAGCAGGTTTAAATATAATCAAGTTTAGATGGAAAAACTCCAACAATATGAGTCACAGTTCAGTTCAGAGTTTACTTTACAGTGGCTCAGCGTCATTATTTTCCACCAGATTCTTTATTTTCTTGGGTTGTGTTTGTGTAAGGCAAGCATGTTTTTAAGTAACTAATCAAAAACACATCTGCTCATCTTTATGAAAAGCTTTCATTATCCTGTGTTTGGGAGGCATTTTAAAGACTTTGTGAAGAAAAGTTGATGCAAAAAGTATATTTCTCTCTATTAGATGCAACATTTTTTTGCATTTTGAAATCTGCAGGAACGCCTTCCTCAGGATGTCCATTCTTGGAGTTTTGTGTTACTACTGGATGAATGAAGTGTCTCAAAGAGCCCCCTCTCAGTGCTGGGAGTCTGTGGTAGGCCAGGCTCTCTACCGACTAGTCATTATAGATTTTTTGTTCCTGATGCTTGGATCTTTCTTCGGGGAGTTTCTCAGGAAGTATGTTCTGATCCACTTTCTTCAGTTTTTGTTCTGAAATGTCAAAACTTAACTTTAGTTGATTTGTTTTAAAGTGTGATTGGGACAAAACTGCATCAGCGTCTTGGACCGCCAGAGTTTGATGTTGCCAGAAATGTCCTGGATCTCATCTATGCACAGACACTGGCCTGGTAGAAAAAAAAAAAAAAACACACAACAAAAAACACACACACACACACACACATATATATATACAGTACATGAAGTCTGCTCTTCTTGTCTGGTGTTGTGAGTCTTTTTTTCCTTACAGGATTGGAATCTATTTCTCTCCTCTTCTACCGAGCATCCAGATTCTCAAGTTCTTCATCTTGTTTTATTTGAAGAAGGTAATGTTGGCGAGAATGGCTGACTGGGATCCTGAGGTGCATGACAGACACACAACAAAGCCTCTGCTGTCGGAGCGGCTTCATGTTATATTTTCTTCAGTGTCTCACATTACTCTGTTTGTGAACATTTGTCAATAATTCATTAAAGTTCTTTAATTACATGTGCTTGAGCTCCATTTAGGGTTATGGAAAGTTTGCTTTGTGTGCTTGTGAGGTCAACCATTCTTAGTAAGCAGGAAGGCCTCAGTGTGAGCTGACATTTGATCTGACTCATACAAAAGGAGTTTGGTCGGATTTGATTGCTTTGCTCTGCCAGGATTGTGCTTGAGAGAATGCCGTGTGTAAATGTTTCTGTGGGCCTCGCCCTCTAGGTCAGCCTGACTCAAAACTGCCAGCCTCCGCGTCGAACCGGCAGGGCAGCGCAGATGCAAACCATCTTCATCTTCCTCCTCTTCTTCCCATTTTATGTGGGAGCCATATCGGTAGTTGGATACACCACCTGGAGGTGAGGGAGCAGCGGTTCTTTTCTGCCTGCAGCTTTAACCCCCATACCCCCACAAAAAACTATTCACATTTTGACCACTCTGCAGCATCAGTGTAAAACTGATATTCAGTCATAATAGACTAATGAGGCTTTTGAAAATGAATTTCTTAAAGGAGCTTTGTGAGGTCAAATTTGGCCCTCTTTTTAAAATGTTTTCTAATTTATTATTTCATGTTTTTATTTTTTGACAGATGTTAATTGTTGTTCTCCAAAATGAACAAGCGAAAACCAAATTTGCTTAATTAACTTTAATAACTCTAAAGAATGTTGTCGTTGGGTTCTCCAGGGTTAAATCACTTCAAACCAACATCCATTCAAACTTTAACCGCTTTAAAGTTTAACAAATAACTAAATACTTCAAAGCACATAAATGTAAAAACAAACTTACAAACAGGCTCTGACCTTGTAATGCATGAGTTTGAAAACTAATCAGAAATATAAATGTTCCTGCTGTTGTTTCATCGCTGTAGTCTGAACCCCTCAAAGACCTGCGGCCCGTTCCGGGGCCTAAATAAAGCCTTCAGCGTGGTTGAGGTCTGGATGGACGGTCTGCAGAGCATCCCAGGTTCTAGCTGGGCCATATGGATCTATGAAAATATCATCAGGAGTGAAATCTTCTACTTTCTCATCACTTTCATCATTCTGTATGTGTGTTTGTCTGTGTTTGTGCTGCACTAGCATCCAAATGTCAACAATGATCTGAGCTTTCTTGTTTGCCTTTGTTCTGGTCCCGCTTTTTCTATTCAGTGGCATCACATACATCTTTTACCAACTCACTCAAGGCCGCAAGGAGCTGATTGGCCTCCTGAAGCAGAGGATTGTTAATGTGAGTGTTTGCATTTCTAGCTTTTTAGTCTTAAATGGACTTCTGTGCTTCCTTTGTTCCTTCTTTTATTTCTCTTTTCTTAGGAAGGAAAAAATAAGTCCTTCTTGTTAGACAAACTCCAGAACCTGCAGAAGTCTCGGACAAAGAAAGACACAAAACAGAACAAAGATGGAACGGTTTGTTATCAACCTTTTTCACGCCAAGTCTATTATAAAACCATTTTTTTTGCACTTCTCTACAATTTTCTGTCTGCCTTCCAGAACTCACATCAACGTTCCTTGGGCGGCTCCTCGAGAAGTCAATCCGACGCTGTGCATCAAGCTTTGCTAGCTCGTCAGCAGGCTGAACAAGAAGAGGTTACAGACAGAGACGGAGTGTCTGTTCCCGCTGACATTTCCACCTCCAGTGCGCTGATGCACGCCATGCTGGCCCGTCAGAGGGCTGAAAGAGAAAGCGAGGACTTCTGTCAGAGGCTGGAAGACCCCTCTATACCCTTCAGTGCGCTCTCACTGGCTATGGAAGCTCGGCAGAGAGCAGAAGGGGAAATGGTGCATGAAAACTACAGAAAGGGAGATTTTTATGAAAATGCCACATCCAGCGCTGTCTCACAGGCCATGCAGGCAAGACTTAGAGCAGAAGAGGAGCCTCCTGTGTCCAGCGTCATGATGCAGGTCATGCAGGCCAGGCAGCAAGCAGAGCAGGAGGTCAGGATGCAGGGGCCTGATGTTCAGCTTCAGGACCCAGCTGTACCCAGCTCAAGCGCTCTCTTTCAGGCCATGCAGACCAGACTGAGAGCAGATGAGGAGCCACCGGTGTCCAGCGTCATGATGCAGGTCGTGCAGGCCAGGCAGCAGGCAGAGCAGGAGGCTGAGATGCAGTGGGCACATGTTCAGCCACACAACGCAGCTGCATCTGGCTCCAGCGCTCTTATTCAGGCCATGCTGGCCCGACAACAAGCCCAGAATGAGTATGACGATGGTTACTGAAAGGAAGTCTAACGTGACAGAAGATGCTGAAAAAATAAGAAAGCTGCACAGCCTGAGAGGGCAGGTCCATCTCACTGTAATTTTTTATAAATAGCTCTACTTTAGGAAGTGTGTTCTTGTACAAACTTTTATTTTTTTAATGACTAAAAAAGGAACATTACATTTATTCTAGTGCCATTTTTTGAACATTTGTCTAAAATCATTGTAACTATTAGACATTTATAGCTATATTTTAATCATTAATAAAATTCTCAAACACTGTAGTTAATGAACTGATAACATTTAAACTTTTTTTCCTCAGAGTACCAACGTTTTCATGTAGAGAAGTGAAGATTAAATGAGTTAAATATTTCTGGCATGCTACCCACTGAAGAGTTTGTTTAGATCACATGTCCTGACTAATGAAAAAAAAGATGTTACTTGTCTGAGTCAGGCTGCTCAGTGGCGCAGTGGTTAGCGCTCTTGCCTCACAGCAAGTAGGCCCCAGTTCAAGTCCCGACTGTGATCTTGCTGAGTGGTTTTCACATGATCTCCTGTGCAAGCGTGAGTTTTCTCTGGAGACTCCAGCTTCCTCCCACAATCCAAAAACATGCTGCATAAGTTAATTGGTTACTCTTGGTACAATGTTGGCCTTGTGACAGACTGGCAGCCTGTTCAGGGTGTACTCTGCCCTTGCCTGACAGAAACTGCTTAAGTGCTCATTTTTGCAAGTCAGAGAAATTCAATGTAAAAGTTTAAACTTTGAAATGAAAAAAAAAAAAATTTTTAATGTGAATAATGCAGAGAATCTCATGCAGAGAATCTATCAGGTGTGTGCTTGAGTTTCCATCTACCCCTGCACCAGTCCATTTACAAGTCCCCTGTGGTTCACACTGGTCCCTCTAAAATGTGAAAACCATTTGTGAATAACACTGCAACTTAGTCATTAAGGTGGCAGCACATTAACAGACATACAGTAACAAAGGATTTAAAATGAAAACCAGGTTTGACAGCCCTGTACAAGCAGAAACTTGAATGTTGGTTCCTCCTGGTAGGGTGGTAAGGCGAGAGACCGGTGGACCCAAAAAGCAGATATTCAGAAGTGAACAGTTTATTCAGCTCAGATGCAGTATGCTCTCCTGGCAGCCAGGTGGCAGCAGCGACCGCTCTGGAAAGGAGCTGAATGTTTTTGTTGTCAAACTATCCATATCCGGAAGAGGCAAGTCCCCAGTGATTGACATGTCCAGCGTGAAGCGCAGAGTGGTTGGGAGGGTCCTCACAGACCTGACACGGGGACAAGTGCAACCAGAGAACGTAAAAACCAGCGTGGGTCAAGACCAAGAAGGCAGTCAGCAAGGCAAAGGACCCAGGGGAACGAGGCAAACTCAGAGGAGCCGTGAAGACAGGCCTGACAGGGACGTGCCACGTGGAGTAGAGCCAAGGATTGGCAAGAGCCGAAAACCAGAACCAGACAAAACATGAACTGTGGGAGAAGAGCTAGATAGTAACTCAGGCAAAAGATAAATGTGATAACAACATGATCTGCAGGTGGAAGGGGCCAGATCCTGACAGTGCTGAACAAGAAATGCTCATTCAAATAGATAGTGGAGCAGACCAATAATCTGAAGCACTGCAGAAAATCTACATTAGATAATCTTAACCCAATGAAATGATTGAGCCCCAAAGATCATAGTGCAAAAGGTGAGGCGCAGCTGTCTTTGGTTGAACACGAAATGCAGAAAAGTCCCACATACTCAGATGATGTGCTTTCAACCACTGTAGCCCTGATAGTTTAAAGAACACCTGCAATAAGTGCAAAGTAGTCATCTTTATTTTTTATTTTGACAAGAAATTATAGATATCTTAAGGCTGTAAATCCCTGACTACCCACTTATACACTTTTCTCAGACAGACATCAACAGCTTCACACTTTTCTCTCTTGTTTAAATTCACAAACCTTCGTATAAAAATAATTCCAGTTTGATAGAATGTAAACAAAGATCTGCTCGCGATCAAAGATTTACAGTAGATTTGGCAAATTGAATGCATTTAGCATAGGAGACTTGGCAAGGAGGAGATTGATTGACAATGGTCACCGTCCAACACAATGTGCTGTAAAAAAAAAAAAAGAGCATGCAAAATTGTACAAAAATAATCCACAAATGGCGACACCACAAAAGGTGAACCACAAAATAGTGAGGGACTAGTGTACAACTTCCCCTCTGTTCATCTAAACTGAATATGTTATTGCGACTGAAAGCAACTGAAAGACTCCCATTTTGTTGATCCAAGATTTCCTTTAATTTAACAATATAATGACTTTTACAAATGGGTGCATCCGTTTTTTTTTTGTGGATCTAGACTGGGAAGCGTCAATGCTGGTCGATTTTAAGGCAGTGTTGCATTGAGCCTAACACACAGTCTTCAGTCCATGGTCTACAGTCCACAGATCACAGTTCACAGTCTAAAGTCCACGGTTCACAGGTCACAGTCTGAAGTCCACGGTTCACAGGTCACAGTCTGAAGTCCACGGTTCACAGGTCACAGTCTGAAGTCCACGGTTCACAGGTCACAGTCTGAAGTCTATGGTCCACAGTCTAACATCCACGGTCCACAGTCTGCAGTCAACAGATCACAGTCTATAGTCCACAACCCACAAGTCTACAGCAGGGATATGCAACTCCAGGCCTTGAGGGGTGCAGTGTCCACGTGATTTCCAGATATCCAAGCCCTATTCGTGGCAGATTACCTGGTTCAGCTGTGTCCAGCCAATTGGAACATGCCACAGCATGGTATGTCGGAGAATGTGCAGGAATGCGGCCCTCGAGGCCTGGAGTAGCCTATACATGGTCTACAGTCCACAGTCTACAGTCCAGACTATAAAGGTTTTTCTTGTTTTCAAGATGCGGCACAGGCAGAATTCCAGCCGCTGCATTTTGGTTTACTCAGCACTGCTCCTCTCCTAAAGATGCTGAAAAATCAGCAAAGTCTAAGGAGTCAGCAGGGAGAGGAGTTCTCCTGCCACTTTTTAGGGACTGACTGGAGTAAACGTCCAGAGATTTGGATATGGAATGCAATGAGTGATCGCGGAAATATCCATATGCCTCTCGTGCGTGTTCCTCCCGAAGGGACTGCTCAAAGGTCTTACGTTTGTGCCGGAACTCAATGACAGTCTTTGTGTAAGTGTTGAGGGTGGTGACGGATGCACCCATGCAACAGGTGAAGGAAGCCCACGCCACACTGAAGAAACACAGGGTGGAAGAGCAAAAGCAGAGGGTTGGCTTTATGTGGTAACATTAATACAATCAGTGAGACAGATATTGAATTTGAAGGGAGGATTACAGCAAATCAGGCTGAGTGCATTACCATCCATTATTGTGAGGGTGTGTCACACATTTATTGCAACAAAACCTCATGAAATGCTCATCCCCTAAAATGAATTTCATCCTACTCTGTGTGTTAAATAGGAGTGAAATGTTATCCTCTTATGCAATCCCAATCACGTCTTAAGCATCAAAGTCTAATCCTGCCATGACACAAGAGCTTTTGGCCTTTTTCATCACTGGTAGAGATGCTGAGGTGAGATCACAGCCTTTACAAGCAGCAAGATTTCTTCATTAAGCTTCCTGGTGTGTCAGAATGTTCTTAAACATCTCTTTTGCTGTTTCAGTCAAATATCTGTCGTTTTTCCTTGTTCCTGTGAGCCTTACCAGAAAGACCAGCCATAGTCCCAGTTGTAGGGTCTCCAGTCAGGCGGTCCAAGGCTGACAGTGACCTGGAAGACCTGTGTGTACATCACATGAGCAACCATGCCCAAAAGACCTGAAATCCAAAACATGACATTCATAAAAGACACCAAACCTAAGTGAAATAATCATATGTTGTAAATGTTGTGCGTGACACTGTTGCTTGAGACAAAATGAAAGCACCTGAGAGGACAGTGAAGACGGCAGCAAAGGCATTCAGCTTGAGTCCATCAATGACATTGCTGGAGTGGATCAACTCTATGCACATGAGGCTGAAGCCCACCACCAGCAGAATGATGTACAACAATTCAGATATCAGAGAGAGCCACAGCATCCCTGGAAGAAGAACAGGAAAAAGAAGTAAGGCTGGTTTGTCTTCATGACAGGAAGCAGAAGCTGGTAGTTTTTTACACTACACTGTTCCTTCATTTATTGCTATGGGGATACATTCCATAAATGTCCATAAATGATAGGTGAAATCTGCGAAGTAGGATTACAGATACATTAAGGCTGTAAAAATCCTGACTACACATTTTATACACTTGTCTCAGACAGACATAGACATTTTCATACTTTTCTATCTTGCTTAAAGTCTCAAAGTTTAAACCTTCATAGAACATTTTGTCCAGTATTATAGAGTGAAAACAAAGATCTGATTGAAGATTTTTGTAACTCTGGCATGCTGAACGCATTGTGTAAAGGGAACACGCACAGAGGAGATTGACTGACAAGGTCAACAGCAAATCAGGACAAAGAGCACAGTGCGCTGTAGATGAAGAAAAAAAAGGAAGCAGACTGCACTGAAAAACATCAGCAAAACAGTGAGACCACAAAAGGTGATATAGCGAGGGAATGCTGTAATTCTGTTCTTAAAATCCCACTCTAGTCATATTTTGATCTATCGTAAAAGCATTCCCAGGGGTTTTTTGACTATACTTTTGCTGTTTTAACTAAATTCAAAAGACTGGTGTCGTTTTCTAGGACAAGTTTCTGCAAAGTAGTAGGAGTTATTCAAAAAACTTGCATCTTAGTTGCGTGCAGGAAGGTTGACGAGGAAGTAAGCCTCCATTGACATCCCATCATGCCTTTGTTTGCTCTCTCTCCCACTAGCTTACAGCCCCACAAAACCCCAAGCTAACATTAGCGGTGTTACAAAAATGTGGACCAATATCAGAACTATGGAAATGTAAAGTTTTGAGCCAAATGGCAACTCAGACATGAAAAATGAAGATGTTAATGCATCTGCTTGTCTGCAAGTGGATGCATTAGAATGGAGCAGATCACGGAGACTTTGGTGCACCCGTTTGATTCATCCTGATTTGGATAAAGTAATACTCCAAAATTGCATTTTTAATATTATATCCTTCATTGTGAGAAAAAAAAAAAACGCTACAAGAACATGTTAAAACACCAAAAAGAGGATTGTCATTGGGGTGGGTCTTTAAGAACTCAGATTGACAGCACTTCAACTTTTTCCAGATGATTCTGACTTATTGCCTTCATCCAGTAGAGAACTCAATCAGGCAATAAGTAGATGTTTCAAATGAAGTCTTCAAAACATTTTACCATAATGAAAGTAACTGTTCTCGTTTCCGTTGGAGCTGACTTGACTCTGCTCGGTCTGATTGTAATCATATTGAAGGTGTTCCCCATAGGTGGTGTATGTCACCGTGGCTTCTACTTTTAGCACCTTCTTGTCTGCAGACTCAACTGAGCAGTGGATATAACTTTTGAGGGAAGGGGCTGGTGGCCTACATTCTGCTGCCTTTTTGGGAACAGCAGCAGATGTTTGCGCTTTGCCTACTTTGCCCACCCTCATTCTGTTGGTACTTCCATATGGTAGAAAAAGAAACAAGGCTGAGGTGAGTGAAGTGAGTTCAGGCCAGCTGAGAGGGATGGAAATGTGGGATAAAGTTGTTCAAAGGAGTACGGAGGACAGGTGGCCTTTGAAAAAGTTCAACATTTCTTTGGTGATCACACAAACCCATAATTACAAAATAAAAAACAAATACAATTAAAAACCGTAGACCAGATGACTTGTTTCATTGCACTGACACCAGTGGTAATAAAAAATGTTGAAAGGACTTCATTAACCTAGGTCATTTGCTTTTAGATCTCCTGTAACTGGTGTATCAGACTTCAGAGGGACATTGTCCTAACTTTACCTCTCCGCTCTTTATGCACTCTGACAAAGATAGTCATGTTGAGGTTTTACTTGTAGACCGAATCAATATTTAATTTATGTAACCCAATTTTTCTATCTAAAATACTTTAAAATTGGTTTTCAATTTTAAAAAAAAATTATTTGGAGATTTTTATCCATCAAAGTGCAACAAGTCTGGGTTAGCCAAACATTAACTATGAGACAAGCAACAATTTCTGCTAAGGGGTGTGTTATAGAATAGAATAGAATAGAATAGAATAGAATAGAATAGAATAGAAT
>BSAI01000009.1:2278100-2343648 GCA_036245035.1 Adrianichthys oophorus | reverse complement strand
ATAGAATAGAATAGAATAGAATAGAATAGAATAGAATAGAATAGAATAGAATAGAATAGAATAGAACTGCATTACCTTGTCACCATATCTTTGTTAAAAACAAGAGATAAGTAGCACAAAAAGTAAAAAAAAATTAAACACAAAAATAATTATTATTTAGTGTCAATAAGGTATAGAAGAAAAATGAGTGAAAGCGTTCCTTCCTGCAGCGAGAACTCTACAACTAACGGAGCTCCTAAGCCCACCCATGGTCTCATGCAGAAGATAATGATGAAGAGGATTGCCTATGATGGATTCTAGTTTCTGTAACATCCTCTTCTCACCCACCATAGTCACAGACTCTAGGGGACATCCCAGAATGGAGCTGGATCTCTGCATCAGTTTGTAGATCCCCTTCTGGTCTCTGTCAGTGGATCTGTCAACCCCCTTCCCCCCAGCAGCTCACTCCGTAGAAGAGGGGATATGCAACATAGCCATCATAAGAACTTTTTAGATGTCCTGCAAATTCTTAAAGACCCCAGTCTCCTTGATCTCTCCTGTGATCTCCAGTGGAACTTTTTTGTTGCCAAGTGAAAACAGCTTATTGTGCAAATGATCCATCTGCCGATTGCCCCAGACCCAGAAAGTGGTGGAAAATAGTGTAGAGGGAGCAGCAGGCATGCTACTGCACTCATTACGTGTAAAAAAAAAAAAAACGTCATTGCTATTTCTTTTTTTAGCTTCATGCAAGAGCACTGACAACAGAACTCTGATGAGAAGGAGAGTGTTGGACTTTTTCCTTAAATGTGTCAGAAAGTTTGGGCTGGCATTGAACCCACAAACACAAGAGATGTGAATAGACCTCTTAAAAAAGTCTTTCTATCAACTTATTCAAAGAAAACCAAATGTCATAAGTATCTTGACACATAACTGGATCACATTCTGTACTAGGAATTGAGTTGGCTGCATCCACACTAAAGCCCAACAGAGACTGTGCATCCATCCATCCATCCATCCATCCGTCCATCTTCTTCTGCTCATCTGGGACCAGGTCACGATGCCCAGACTTCCCTCTCCCCGGCCACTTCCTCCAGCTCCTCTGGGAGGACCCCAAGGCATTCCTAGGCCAGCCGAGAGACGTAGTCTCTCCAGCGTGTCCTGGGTCTTCCCCGGGGCCTCCGCCCAGTGGGACATCCCTGGAACACCTCCACAGGGAGGTGTCCTGGAGGCATCCGAACCAGATGCCCAAGCCACCTTAAATGCCTCCTCTTGATGTGGAGGAGCAGCAGCAGCTCTACTCCGAGCTCCTGGGTGACCAAGCTTCGCACCCCATCTCTAAGGGAGTCAGCTACCCAACGGAGGAAGCTCATTTCAGCCGCTCGGATTCAGGACCTCGTTCTTCCGGTCATGTCCCAGAGCTTGTGACCATAGGTGAGTACTGGAACGAAGATCGACCAGTAAATTGAGAGCTTTGCTTTCTGGTTCAGCTCACTTCTCACCACAACAGACAGGTACAGCGACCGCATAACGGCAGACACTGCACCAGTCCGCCTGTGGATCAAAGATCTGTCCGATATTCCCTCACTTGTGAACAAGACCCCAAGATATTAAAACTAAATTAGAAAAAATTAAAAATCAAAGACTGTAAATTAAAAAATACCAGATTCTAAATCAATGAGAAAGTGTTTCACCTTTTTACAACTATTATCAGAAAGGTTTAACCATTTGCTGGTTTGGCCCTGAGTCTCAAAGGAGCTCTGTCAGGAATAAAATCCCTTCATGCTGATCTGATCAAACTGAAATGTTGTAGAGAAAAAAAGATTCCAGTTAAAAATCATCCAGCTCCTGGACAGAAACACTGTGCCCCACCAGGGATACAGAACATAGCCCAGTTCTCTTTTGTTCCTAAGAAAAACAAATATTAGAGTGTATTCAGACTGAAGAAGTCCGCTGGTCTGGACCATACATATATTATCGCTGGACAAAGTGAGGTGTTGATGTCACCCATAGAAAATGCCTTACCTCTGGCTCTAGCAAAATGACGCCAAATCTGTCACCATTGCTTCCTGAAACGGGCGCCATCATTTTGAATCCAGTCAACAGTGATTGGTCCGAGTCGGTCTGAGTCACGTAATTAGAGGAACTACAATCACCAGTCATGAGTGAGCTTGTTCAAAGTCTACACCTCTTCCACTGAAGGCGGGCTCGGGAGAAGCTGTCAATCAAACGCTCGAGGTGGGGCCAGCTGGCACCACGTTCTTTTACTGAGGCATCTCATTGGTCAGTTTATAACTTGAATTTCTTGCGATAAAGAAAAATATCTTGGAAAAAAAATGCGGATTAGAAAGAAGATTTTAAGAAAAAGGTATCAGGAAAAGAACGGTCAGGGGGAGCTGTGTCAGATGAAGCACTCCCAGCATGCTTTGCTCTTTGTGAGAGAGTAGTCAAGACATCTAAGAGTCGAACTGAGTTTAAAGGTTGGGAGCTGAGCTTAAAAACAAAACTTCCAATTTATCTTACCATCCAGTTTTAACGCCTCACCTTTGGCGGTTTGTGGGAGAAAGGAAGTGCAGGATCACATGGAAGCTGCTGATAGAGAATTTGTTGAGAAAGAAGCTGCGGAGCCTAAATCAGGAGATCCATTGCTTCAGAGAAAGAATTCTGCCGTGTCAGATAGAAGACTGGGAGGGAGAGCTGTCATGATTGTACGTGTTCATGGCAGCTTTCTTCTTCATCTGACGCTTCAAATATAAGATCTATTTCAGGGCGTCCAGCGACAGTGAATTCAGAGCACACATTTTTTAGCATTTTTAAAGCCAGCAGGTCTGAGCAAGTTTGAGTTTTGATGGAACCATGGCATATGTCTGAACAAACAAAATCCTGCAGCTACACAACTGGTGGTCAGCTCGCACTGTCCACCACAGGCACTGACAGACTTTGGACATGGACATAACAGACAAAGAACAAAAATCTGAAAAAATATGAGATAAAAGGAGTGAAGACAACACAATCTGGAACTGACTGATAACTAACAATGACTTCAGGTCAGGGAGGTGAAACGGAAAAACTGATAGGTTGAACTTAAACCTGTTGTCCTAATAGTCAGCCTTTAACCTAAAATAAAAATCCTGAGTCATGATGGTCTTTAAAGTCCCACTCCAAGCTTCTTTTTTTCTACTGAAAAAGCGTTCTTAGTGGTCTTTTAATTACGATTATGTCAGTTTTAGGCAACATAGAAAAGGTCTGTGTCATTTTCTAGGACACAGTTTGTGCATAGCAGCAGGAGTTCATCAGAAACTTGCCTCTGAGTTATGGGCAGGACTGTTGGCGCAGAAGTAAGCCGTCACTGATATCCCATCATTCCTTTATTTACACTCTTTCACACTAGCTTCCAGACTTTCAAAAGCCCAAGCTAACATTAGTGGGTGTTACAAAACGGCAAGTAATATTGGAGCTATGCAGCCGTACGGTTTTCAGCCAGATAACAGCTCGGACGAGGGAAAATAAAGACGTACACGGATGTTTTTGTCTGTAAGCGGATGCATAAGAATGTAGTGGAGCACGGAGCCCATTTCGGATTCTACCTCACAACTTAGAGCTTTTCCAAACACTTTTTTTCCCTGCTCCTGATTCATTACGATTTGAATAAAAAAATATTCAGAAATACAGTTTTACTCAAATTATTTTATATATATGTCCACAGTCATGAGGAAAAAGCTACAAGAACATGTTAAAAACATAATTTTCATTAAAGTGTCTCTTTAAAGCATTTTGTGCAGTTAAAGTAATCAAATTACTTGACTTGGTTCCCTAAAGTATGATTCATGACCAAGGATCTTTCTAATGAAAATAATCACTTTTTTTAAAAATTTCTGTTCCTGTTTTAATTGAAATGACTTTTAGGGAAATAAAAAAATCTACATATACTGATTTTTTAAATATCTGATTTAAGCAAATTACTTTTCTGATGAAAATAATCTGCATATATATATATGTATTTTTTTTTATACTGATTTATGTAAATGCTTTTTTCAGCTCTTGGAAACTTGCTCTATATTATCATGTTTTTATCATGAGAAATAATATAAATTAGTGGATGTTTGAAACTTACATCACTGATTCTTTTTTTACTACATAAGCAACTAACAAGTTTAAAACAGTGTTATATCTACATACATAGCATCGTTACTTAAGGATGCTTAATGACCTAAATCAATGTTGGCACAGAATTAATATCTGAATATAAGTTATGAACCAGACGTTGATAACAAATGTAAAGTAAATGGTGTGGTCGAGTCGGGATGGGAATATACAAATTCGCTTCCTCCCACTCTCTTTCAAGTAATCTACGATTTGATGCCTAATTTAGCCTGTTTGACATGTTTTTTGTGGAAACCTCTGTTGATTGTACTACATATGCGTTATTCTTGCTTGATTGTTTGAAATAAACCACTTCAAATCAAATCAAAGTATGTTTATGCTCAAACACTCACTTTTTCAAGCATGGAATGTCTTGTTGCATTTGAATGTCTTCATGTTTGCTACTCACAGCAGATTTGTTTTCATTTTTTTCTTGTTCCCTCACAGAGCATTTACTAACCTCTTCTCTACCTTTAAAAACATGACATTTATAACATAATAAATCCTTTAACTCACCTTTCTCTGATGGAGGCGCCAAATCGATGAAACTTCGACATCTTTCACCTGACAGCAGGGCAGAGAGAAGAAAGGCTGTCATTGCCCACTTCTGACACATGTTTTTGTTTGGAAATTTACAGCAGGTCAAACAGAATTGGGAAAGAAAGCTCAAGCACATCAATACTCCAGCTCAGCAGATGCAGTACAGGCTCTTTGATCCACATGCTGATTTGCATCTCATTGGCAGTTATGTGAGGGTGTCCCCTCAGGAAGTCTGACCTGTCATTCACCGCTACCAGCCAGTGTTTGGTCAGAGCGATGCAACAAAAGGAGGACGGTGGGATGCACTCCTGACAGTCATTTCTAGCCTCCTGCTTTCCTGCTCTAATCAGCCGAGCATCACATGGCAAGGATTTGTTTTAAGAGGAGTTTGTTAATCAGGTGAAAGAAGGGTGGCGGCAGCTGTTTTGAGAAAAAAACTCATCAAGTTACATAATCCTTTTTTCACTCAAGCTGCTCAGCCCTCACCCCCACAACAACATGGCACTGCCACTTCACCAAGGAGCAGGAGCTGACAGGTCTGCAGCAATAATTCCTACAGAACCAGGATGAAGATGCTGCAAAGTGAAATAACAAAACTCAGACCAAACAAACAAACACAAGAGAACATAATTATATGTTTGCAACAATTTATTTGGAGAGAGTGAATCAAAACAAAGCAAAAATGCTCTCCAATAAGAAGCTCCTACTTTATTATTTAAGTAGTCAAAACTGTTACAAAAGCAAAAGAAAAGGAGTAAATGCTACAATGATTACCCGACTACTGAGCAACAGTCTGAACTTTCTTGTCAGGAATTTTGGAGACTGGCCAACAAAAATGAAGAAAGTAAACACATAATTTACACATAAAAACTTAAGAAATTCAGAATAAACATGGAATTCCTCTTTTCTTTGGATTGCACGTGCGTAATGACAAAAAATTCTGTTTCAGATTCGTTTTGCAACAATAAGGCCTGATGTGGGCAACAAATAACACATTATTTCAATGATTAAAGCCCATCCCATAGGATGGAGTGTGCAGTGAGGTCAGGGACGGACATAAAATGATCCAAAGAGCAGTTAAGAGCTGTTCAAACCCCACGCGCACACCCATCCTCTCTCAACACCTGCTCTTTCTTACTTTCATCGTGGATGTTTTCTTCGCAGGAGATCCAGATGCCGGTGTGGAACTGGCGGAACAGAAAGCGGTCGTCCCCGGTCTCCCAGCTGTAAACCACCTTGTTGGGGTCGGTCTCGTTCACGCCGTAGTCGATGCACTGGTGCGTGCGCAGCTTGCTGCACTTGGGTTTGGGGACCCGCTGGGTGCCCACGCACCAGTACGTCGAGACGAACGCGGTGATGGCGAAGAAGAGCGCTAAGGAGTTCAGGCTGAGTGACAGGAGGGTCCTGGATCTGCGCCTCGTCTTCATTGTCTTGGAGGGGGGTGCCGTGGCGCGCGCCGGACCGAAAAGTTCATGTGCGCCCACTGGAAATGACGCACGAGCGATCCACGATCCACAGTCAGAAGCTGATGCAGCAGGCCCACTCGGACCCTCCCAAGCTGCAGCGACTCTACCGGAGTCCCGCATGACACATGTCCGTGCACAGCCACACGCGCGGACCCACGAGCGTCCAGCCTGTCGGACGTCAAGTTGTCAGAGGATTTGATGTCAGCTCGAATCGATGTGGGATTTTTAGATGATGTTTTTTTTTCCTATGACACCCCCACCCCACCCTCGCGCGCGCACGCATTCCTCTGTGAGACAGTAAGACCGTGCGTAAAGTTGATCCAAACAAGACGTGTGCGCGCCGGACAGAACATGTTAACTCAATAAACGAGCTCACAGTTTAGATTTAACACAAACAAAAATTCAGCAAATTGTAATTTGTAAGACAATATTTGCACTCAAATATTGAATCTAAAATATGAAGAAAAAAAAAGCTTGCTGTAAGCGTTCATCAGTATACTAAATTAAACCTTCAACATAAATTCAAATGAAAACGTGGTCATAACTTTTATACGCAAATATAGACCCAAAATGTATATTTTATAAATATGGCAAACTTGGATAATAAATACAAGTATTAAATATAAAATCTGAATCAGGGGTTTGCAACCTTCAAGAGTAATAAAGTCATTTAAGCCTGTTTCTACTAATCAAAACCCAAGTCTTATTTTACCCTTTAAAAAAATTAATGCCGCTTTGCATTTTTTAAATTGTTTTTTTGTTCTTTTTAAATTATAAATATGAAGACAAATAAAGATAAACTAGAATTTTATCAAAATGTGAAATTGTTTTTTACATTAGACAAGAGCTCAGTTGACTTCCTTTCAAAATAAAAGACGCCCCTGCCAAGCAGAATCATTCCAGTGCAGCTCTGGACAGTTATACCATTATTGTGCATCACATTATAACATGTGCTTTACTCATAAAATTTCAGACTTTTTACCAAGGTTTTGCTTAGTATGAAGTCTGTGCATTTCAGAGGAAGTATAGCTCAAACAGGGCACCTAAATATCAGCAGGATTTAAAAACCTTTACCGACTTTATCTTCTAGGTGAACCTCAGCAATACATGTATAAATTTAATTAATCTGAATTAAAGAAATGCTGATTTGGTAACCCTTACTTAAAAATATGTTGGTTTTTTTTGTAGCCAGAGAGACACCATGGAAAGATGAAAGACCAACATGTGGCTCTGTAGCTTCAGGTTAAAGACCTCTGATCAAAATGTAATGTCTGAATAAACAGACTGAAAACCACAGGATGCAAAGGCATACAAATGATGGAAATCTTGTCTGTATTTGTCAGATAAACAGTTAAACAAATCTCAACATGTAAAAATATGTTTAAATGAATTTCCCCACAAAGGAACTACAGACTACAGATACACAGCTGGCACTCTAAATATATTTTGTCTTGAAAAACTAAATCAGGTTTGTTTAACAAAATTTAAAAAAGTGTTTTCTTCAGGAAACAAAGGAAGTTCATGAAGAATTCTTTTCTAACAGTGGAGTTGCAGACTGAGCTCCTCTTCTCTGCCTTTTCTCAGCTGCTGCTGCCTCCTCAAACACTGTCACCTGCAGATGCTCGTTTCAGTCTGACAGTCTGTTCTTGCTCTTCTGCTAACAAAGATTGGATCTTTGCCCAGCATCAAAGGTCCTTCATTTGATCCTGAGTTACCCTTCAAGGAGTTTGCATCAAGTGTAGCTGTCAGAAACCACCTGACTCTGGTGGTGATGCTGCCTCCAGCAGCTCCTGTACTCCTCAGAATTAGATGGTTTCACTTTTGTATGGAGGATTGCTTTGGATTGGGAGAATCTTTGCTCTTTAACACTTTGACCCTGATTTGTAAGCAGGGGCGTGAACTCTGCTCCAGCAGAAGACATAACATCATCCCATTTATTTGGTTGTCTTCATTTTTACTTTTATTGGCTTGTATTTCCATCAGGGCACTTAATGAGTGATCACACCCTTTTGACTGTGTTTGACAGTTATTTGAAGTGTGCTGCGGTTTGTTCCTCTAAAGCTGAAAAACAGTTTACTTGAGTGTTTTCAATCTCTATGAAACAGGGTAATACAGGCTTGACATCTCAGTTAATTCCGCTGTAACCCTGTGCTCCACACAAACACAAATGTGGAAATGGCCCACCTCACCCAGGAGCATCTGATTCTAATGAAAGGCGTGAAAAGAAATGACTGAGCTGCTGGTCTTTCATGCAAGAGTATTGTGGAAATGGTCTCCTCTGATGATGGAATAATGAAACATCCTCAGCTAACATCCTTGTTCCGCGTCCAGCAGCGCTGTGTGTCTTTAAACCAGCCTGTGGATGCTGCTGACAGCTCACCACAGTCTGAGGAAATGTCACTGGTTGTCCAGTGACTTGGCT
This sequence comes from Adrianichthys oophorus, assembly GCA_036245035.1. NCBI lineage: Eukaryota > Metazoa > Chordata > Actinopteri > Beloniformes > Adrianichthyidae > Adrianichthys > Adrianichthys oophorus. The sequence goes on along the minus strand of BSAI01000009.1, from coordinate 2,335,101 downwards.
CCGCTCAGTAAATACTGCTTATGACGTGCTGACAGTCAAAGGTTCAGGTCAGAGAAGTTAATCCAGATGTGAAGATGCTTGCTGCAGCTCAGGGAAACAAATATCAAATCATATCTGTGCCACTGAAATGAGAACAAAAGTCACAGTTTTGAAATGATAACATTCCAAGTTGCAATTGAAATTATTAAATTTTTGTTTGGAAATCTCTTGCTTTAGCCACATTTTTGCATTTGTGACCTCCATTTTAAAATGGTGTCATTTCACTAATCTGTTTTCAGATACGTTCTCACTTTCTCTCAATTTTTATCGTTAAGTTCTCAACTCTGAACTCAGCATCAGAAACAAGAGGGTTCATTCTGATTGGTCTGGATTCCATCCAATCAAGTCTCTTTGTTTATCTAACACAGGAATCTGCAACCAATACAGCAAATACGTTTTTTAATTCAACCCTCTCAGGTTGAAAAAAAACACAAACAATTTATAGCAATTTTAGAAATAAAGCATTCTTTTCTGAACAGACTTGATCTTAGTAAGTTAGATTTTTGAATTTATGGCTAAGGTGCTTCTGTAACAGCAGGATGAATAATCTGCTGACGTCAAACTAAATAAAGAGGCCTTGTGTGATCTTTAAATCCTCCAAAATGTGCACATTTCAAATACAGATCATAATATTGATTCAAAGTTTTATTTCCTGTCAGCTTTGTTTAATATTAGAATACATATAAAATGCACATTATCTTATGCTTCACAACAATGCTTGAAGTGGTCCAAGAATTCAAATTCTTTAGAGTAATTTTAGATACACAACTTGGTTTTTAAGCAGCAGGTAGAGAAATCTCTTAATAAAATTACATTTAACGTATCCAATTTCAGATAAATTGGAAACGCCCTTTAGTCAGCTAAACTGTGCAGTATTTGATGCAATGATCATGTCACACTTAAGGGCTTAACCAGCTGGGCATCAGCCAATATGATGACTCTGAAACCCATCAAAACATTAAACACTTTTCACAAACACGTTTTGTTGGAACTGAAGGTAAGGCATTTTCTATGGGTGACATCACTGGCGCTTTGTCCATCTCCATGGACAAAAGGATGGACTCGACTTCAGTCCAGGATGAACCCTACTTTACCCCTTCAGTATTTGGGAAAGGCTCCAGCAACCCTGAGACCCCAAAGGTTTGGAAAATGGATGGCTGGAATAAAAGCAGTTCTCCACAAACACAAGGAAGTTACTCATCTTAGGAGGTAAACGAAGGAAACACTCCTTCTGTCCTGTCAGATCATCTGTGGGATATTACCGGTAAAATGAATTTGATAGCTGGTATTAAGCTATAAGAGCGTCAAAAACACTTTTTTTCAACAAAGTTTTTCTTTTTCACAAATTTAGAGAAGGTCGTGAAGATAATTGGTTTGGTTTTGAAATAATCTCTATGTACAATCGGTTGTGTCGTATCAACTGGGTATTCTTAAATGAAATAATGAAAAAAGATCCTCAATGGAATTAGTTTCAAGCTCCATGACTATGTCAGTGTTGGAATAAGAAATTCTGAGATATAAAACCTGTGCAGTTCATGCACATATAGATCATGAATGTATAATCTGAGCACATGTAGCGTGACATAACCTGCAGACAACATTCATACACTTTCGTGCACAGAAGCTAGAATAGATTTCTGATAATTCTGGACTTGAACTGATCTCCTGGGATTCTTCAAAGATAAGAAGGCTGCAGCTTTTCCAAAGCCCAAGTAGAAAACAGCAAAGAAATTAAGATGTTCTGATTGTGTGAAGCTCAGGCTGGACTGCAGCACAGCTGCAGCTTTTACAAGCAGCAGCTTTTGTCTGCATGAGACAGAATCAATGAACTCCTGTGCAGAATGCAGGCAGTAAGTTGGTGCTTTTAGATATTGTGCACATGATTCATGTCAAAAAAAGATCAAAAGTTGTCACACCACATCTCGACGTTCTCCTGAGTACATTTGGAGGATATGTGGCTAACACAGTGAGGCCTAAGCTCTTCATCGTCGCAGACCTCATTTCTATTTCTGCTGCAACTTCTGCTTAAAGCTGATAAGAGTAGAATTTGCCTTTTAACACGTAGCCCTGAAGGATTAGGCTTCATAATCTGTCACTCACTGATCCTCGAAATCATACTGTCTGCTCTGAAATCAGCTTACAGGAGATGCTGGCCGAGGCCTATTTTGATTGTGTGTCATTTGGGCTTTACATCCGCAACAAAGGCCAAGGAAAAATCCCCATTGTATGAGGATATTGTCGTCTTCAATCTGCACGGGGACACGTCATGTAATGTTGCGACAACATGTTGCAATCTCTCCCTCACGGGGGAGCGCAGTAGTTTCTGCTCTGGTCAAAAGGACAGAAAAACTGCTCTGTCTGCTGAACGCTGTCGCTTTCACAAAAAAGTAGATTGTAAGTTTCTCAGTCTGAAAGCATGGACTGTTCTGTTAGCTTTTCTCTACATGCACTTGATGGAAAAACGTGTCCCTTCGTCAGCTTCCTTTGATTGCAAAGACAACAAAAGGTCACTGAGTGCAAAATAACAGATGGTCAACGAGCTGAGATGAGAGCCTCGGAGCAGAAAATGAACCCAAACGGAAGACATGCAGCCTCAGCTGAGCCGATTGCCTGCCCTTCCTCAGACATGATCCGCAGTCAGAGGGAATTTTCCTGGGAAATGTTGGAAGTATAATCCTTGAAGGAACTTCAATGGCAGTCAAATAAAGAGTACAGTAATCAACAAGCCATTGGTGGAAAATCTGAAACAATGCAAAGGAAACATTTTCTGAGTGAGCGTTAGAGATGCAATCATAATTTATTTGTTCAAAAAAATTCTACACGTCATTTCCGGCTATGGACAAAGCAAACATACTCAGCAGACACACATTTAAGACAAACATTAGTCTTTTCACTCCAGACTTTCAGAGTTCAAACCTAATGAAGACACATTTTACAGCTTCATACACTCACATAAATATGTTTTTCTCTATGAAAATTCATTTCTTTACAGTTGTTTTCCATCCTCTGTCTGTCCTCTAAGTTATGGACCCAGCAGGCCACAATAGAACAAAGTGACAATTGATTTAGTACAAACAGCCGACTGAGTCTGGCTCGTTCACAAAAACACGGAAATGTCGATGGATCCTGAAAGCTGAACGGGAATGTGGAATTCCTCTTTTTTTTCTATACAGAAGGGCGTTTACGCAGAGCTGGAAACTGCCAGCTTCTTCAGGTGATCCATGAAGACCTGCAAGCTGACGTCATCGGTCAGGATGGGAGCTCCCGTCTCCTGCAGGAACAGAGGAGGCATGTCAAATCCAAGCAGGTGCTCGCTTCACAAACACAACATTGATCCACGGCGCAGAGGGAACAGAAATCTTCACATGATCCTCAACAAGCACTCTTTTTTTTTTTTTTTTACAAAAGGACCTGGCTGCAAAAAAAATGGCGCTCAGACATCATTTGCGGAAACAGAAGTCCGGAACTTCACCCCCCTGAATTTTTCATTTTTTTGTAAATAGGTATTTGTTTATATATTTGTTTATTTATTTTTGATGGCCCACGATCTGCCGTCACATGAACACCCTGCTCCAACTGATCTCATGAACCCAAACATGGAGACGTGATCGGCGATGTTTTTGTAGAGCTCTTCCAAATAAATAAACCTGACCTCTAAACAACATCCATACCTTCTATGCATTGTAAATGAGATAAACAGACACAGCTCCATGTAGCCATCAGGCTAAAAACATTAGCTGGTGGCTCCTCCCACATGTAGCCGGGGCAGTGAGTTTTACGGAACACATTTTTGGCCAGTGGCGGGCACAGAATTCGCTGCGTGGTCAAAGAGAGGCGGCTGATGCAAATTCGCCGTGCGAATCGTATTTGGTGTGAATGCAGCTTAACACCAGAGATGTCTCTGTCAAAACCTACGATGCCCTTCGACATACCGTTACTCCTTAAACGATCAACGTGAATCAAATAATCTGCAGAGAAAAGCGTCTTTTCTCCAAAATGCAACACATTACTGATATAAAGTGTTGCGTACCGGCGTAAAGCCGCTTTTCTCCATGACAGAATAAGCTGATAAACATTGATTGTATTAAGGATGGAAAAGTCACAGTAGCTGAAGGAATGTAAACACTGGGGGTAAAGCTCCGGTGTCAAAGAACTGTTCTACAAATCTGAATCCTTTTGTTTGTTCCCTTTTTGAAAAGAATAAAACAACTATCTTTTTTTTTGCCCCATTTTAAGCTCATCTTTCACACTAAACCGTTTATTCACCTCAAAAGGTTTTGGTAAAAGCTGCTACAGTTCACATTCACGTCTGTTTTTTCAGTTAAAATCCTATTGCTTATTTATTCATTTCCAAAAAAAAAAAAAAAACAATAATTCACGATGTGGCTTTTGGATATAATATCCATGCAGTTTTAGCATTAATCTATAATACTAGTTTCAGTACAACTCTTGACCGTCTTTAGCTAATTGACCTCTCAAGCATAGGATTTTTGCATTGTTCTTTTTTGTCTTCTTCAGTTATTTCAGTTTTAATTCAGTCATCTGAAAGCTTCATCAGCTACTTCTGCCATCGGCTTTCTTTCAGGATTTTGGCTATATTCAGAAACCTAGGGGACCCAGAGGCCCCGCCCCCTCTGGTGCAGTCATATAAGCCTTAAACAGTTGCGTGTGCTGTGTCCACACACCTGTCCCCATGCATAGAGGTTGTTGTGGGTCTGTGATGGATTGACTTTGGAGAGCAGGAAGCGTGCCTGCGAGCCGCCGTGCTCGGTGTTGATGTAACGAGGCATAGGGAAGCGCGTCTCCAGGATATCGTTGGCATCATCCTGTGGAGCCTTGAGGAGCTGCTTAAAGTTCTGGTACTCCGGCATTTCCTGGTAGCCCGCCTTTTGCCACTGTGCAATGGTCTGCAAAAGAGAAAAAAAACATGCTGGAAGTCCACACTCTGTGCTTTGTTTGATCAAAATGGAAGCTAAAAGAGAAGGTCCCACCTCTCCGTGGTAAATGACCAGCTGAAAGAACGTGTCCATCAGCAAGATGCGATCCGGCAAGATGCTGCTGCTGTCCAGGAGCACTGGCTGTAAGAACACATCACAGGGTCAGGACTCAAACAGAAGCCCCCATGGAACACCTGTGGGTGGAGGGAGCGAGGCTGACCTCTGGTGGTCCGTGGAAGGAGTACGAGTAGAGGATGGGCTGAATCATGATGAGGGACTGGGTTAGGTCCTGCCTGGTGAAGTGATGCCTGTAGTAGGACGATTCATCTGGGCTGTTGTTGAACACCTGCAGGAAGGGCGACCTCCGCAGGTGGAACATGAACTGCAGGGAGCAGGGGCAACAAGAGAATTAAAAAAAGAGCAAACACTGGTAATGAAAAACCCAATATAGACGGAGTCTGAGCTCGTTCACCAAAAATGATCACTAGGGGGCAGGTTTACCTGTGGGTACAGAGACAAGGACTCTGACAGCCTGAACGATGTGGGATCTTCTTTGTTGTACTGCCCAAACTTCTGACACTGAGAGATGAAAAATTGCTTAAATACCCAACATACCGCACCATAAAAACATCAAATACCAAAACAAGGGCAGGGCCACAACTCACAGCCTCAACTATGGCAGATATGCATCCTCATTCTTGATCAGGTCCAACAAGAAATTAGCAGAATTACTCACCAGGCGGATCAGCTGCCTGTCAAGCCAGCGGAGAACATCTGGGCCCTCTTCTGACTCTGCCCTGAAGACCCCCAGGCGAGCCATGAGCACGGCAGCCGCCTCTTGGTCAAATGAGGACTCAATGTGTTGAATCTGAGACTGTGCGTCTGCCCAGCTGAGGAAGGGGGGCAGAAAGAGGCAGGAATGAATGTAGGCGTGCTAATATTGTGTGGACGTAGACAAGCATGCAGATATTCACCCACAAACACCTGCCACGTTTGAAATCTTTAGAAAATCGTTCAATGGTTCTTACTTCCTGGTGATGGTGGTGACCCGTATCCTCTTCTGAGTGCTGGAATGCTGATACTGGGTGACAAACTGGATTGCCCCTCGGCCCCCCTGGGGGATGGGAGCGTTGTGCTATAAAAGACAGAACAGAAAACCCAGTTTGATCTTATTCCTGTATGAAGCGTTTCCTTTTAGCGCAGAGAATACAGAAATGCACTCCAGATCAGTTCAGTGTAAACAGAGCCGAGTTCTCATCTTCACACTGTCATCCTGGAATCTGCTTTATGACCAAAGAGACGTTTACCTGATTCACAACTTCTAGGTAAATGCCCAACGTAGAGGAGGGGGTGAGGCTGCACATCTTCCACTGGTTTGTTCCCCCAATGCCCATCTCCTACAGAAAACACAAACATGCTCTGATGAGTGACAGCTCAGGGTGAGGGAGGGGGCTCACAGTGTAATGTGGGGGAGGGCTCACATTCTCAGATACACAGGGTGCCTTTGAGTTGAGTGAAACACAGGGTCCGATGGCTCCGCAAACCTTCAGCTCTCTGGATGTCTAGAAAAACACGGCTCATGTCAGCTCATCTGACAGGACACATTCTTCCAGAAAACTATGGCAAACAAGGCACCGCTTTACCTTGATCTCCAGAACGCCACCAAACGCCATGCGGAAGTCTCCATTGAAGTCCTTACTGAAGACCCCCTGGAAAGTTTGTGTGAAGAGCGAGGTGTTGAAGGAGTCTCCCATGACGATGTGGCCGCTAAAAGAGACAAAGCTTTATTGCCCCGCCCAGGGTAGAAGGTTTGACACTGGCAGACGGTAAGAGTGGACATACCCAGTGAGATTGGACAAACACTTCATCTCCAGCAGTCCGGTCTGATCCAGAGCGCAGGCATAGATGTCAATGCAGTGGCCGTTTGTTGCAGACCTGTTGGCCAGCGCTTCGTAGAACTGTGGGCCATAAAAACAACATCGTGAGATGATGAGAATTGTTTTTCTGACTCTGTTTCAGGTAAAGGAGGAAACTCTCATGCTTTTGTCACCTTTGTGGCTTTCTTTAGGTGTCGTGCGTTATCTTTCTGGATGTCGTGCCACGAACGGATGGGAGTCTTCAGCTCATCCCCCACCACCATGCCCGGGCCCTGAGTGGGCGGGCCACCAACAAAGAGCATCACGCGAGCCCCAGTGTTGGGGAACGTTCCCTGAAGACGAGACAGGAACAGATTTAAGTCCTCAAACTGCTGCTTCACATCACAGATTTTGCTCCAACCACAAAGCAGTTAGAACAAAGCAGTTGGTTTTCCTATTGATTCCAAACACTGTTCGCCTACACACGCAGTCCTCTGCTCTGGATGCTTTGGACTTTAAAATGTGAAGAATGCAGCTGAAAGCCAGGCGTCGCGCAAAATATCTAACCAGAGCGGTTTTTCACAAAGCTGCAGAATTTGAACTGGTTCTGCGCCTGCAGGTCTAACCAAGCAAAAGCTGACAACAGTCACGATCTACAGTTGAGGAGTCTGGGAGAGTGCATGATAGGACAGAGCAGTTTGAGAAGTTCCACACCAGCAGTGACTTTACATGTAGAGGCCACACAGAACAGAGGAGAAACCGGGTTTCTGCTGCTCTGAATCAGGAAAGGAGAAGAAATCGGTACGTCTGCCATTGGCTGATGAAGAGTTTAGCAGGGGTTTGATCTTTGACACTCTGAGTTGCATAACCAAACAGATTATCCAAATGGGAAGAGGGAGGATGAAGAGGAAAAAGACAGATGGCAAAAAGGAAGTAGCCTTTGAACCGAGTAAATCTACTGTTACAGCACCAGATGATTATCAGGCGCTGTGCGTCTTTCCGAGTGCTGACATGTGGCACAGCTGTGGTGTAGCGGCCAAAGTTCATCTTACAACCAGGCGCTTTAATGAGCTATAGTTCTTTTTTATACAGAGCATGACAGGGAAAGAAGGGATGTTTGTAGGGTTTGTTGTACCTCTAGAAGGCCAACGGCGACAGAAAGGGCGACACCAGTAGAACGGAGTGGCCGTTTGCCCTGAGGGACGGGCCAAGGGTCTCTCTGCAGCTCCCCCAGCAGGTCTGTCAGATTCATGTCCACTCTGTGGACGGGCTGTAGGAACCTGAAAAAGAACCCGTAGGAGTCTTTTGAGAACTGTTAGCTCAGACGAGGATGGCATGTTGCCTCCCTCCTTCCTACCTGCATGATGCAACGGCATCCTGGGGAGCCAGTGGACGACCTTGAGGTCCGGTGGCTGCAGGGTTCATCAAACCAAGCATCTCCTGAAATCAGACGTGCAAATGATGAAAAGTATGAAAAGTGTCAAACCTTAATTTATGGGCTTCATCTTTCATTTTGATCAATTATCAATCTAAACCCATAAAACAGATTTTCCATGGAATTTTCCAAAGATCCCACAATTTTTCTGATTCACCCCAGGACCAACCTGGATCTGTTTTGAGGTGAGGTCCTTGGTGCCCCTGAACACATAGCTCTTGGCAATGCCTTCACAGCTGAGCTCGTGAACTTGGACCATCCGCCCAAAGGTGATGAGACCCACCAGTGCATTAGGGGGCAGCAGGCTCAGGGACATCTGAAGAGAACCCTTCAGAGCCTGGAGGTCTTCTTCTTCCAAACACGTGTCAACAACGTACAGAAAGATCAGGGGGGCCTGAGGGCCTCTCTGTGAAGAGGACAGAAACATTATTTCATTGTTTCATCCATTATAATGACAAGAAGTTTTAAGGTTCTCTGGTTGGAGATGCTAGCGTCACAGCGTTTACCTGAACAATGTACTCGATGGTGGAAAACTGCGGCATCAGCTCAGCTGGTTGGTTCACTTCTGATATGCCAGCATAAGAGGGAGGAAACTGCAAAAAACAAAGACAGACTCTAACAATCCTCATCAAAGAATGCGAGCGGCTCTCATGCAGCCGTGGGAGCAGACATCAAGTACTTCAGAACTTACAGGGTTTCTCTGAAAGCAGAAGTTGCAAGCCCACACTTTGGCTCTGAAGTCAACCTGACTGTAAGAGGAGGATAAAAAAAAATGTGGTTCCTAAACTGTCAGTGGAACTGGAATGTGTAAAATGAGTCCAGATAATTCAGAAACAATAAGCTAGAACACAGGTTGTAGTGCCTGCGCCAGTTTACACATCAATAGAACAGAAATCAAGACTTGACTAAAGACTGTTATCAGTTTAAACATTCATGAAATGTTCAGTCACTAAAAATGTAAGAATCAGGAGAAGAAATCTGTACAAGAACTTACCATAGCGGGTTAAGCACAGCCTTGCAGTTGGCCCGGCTGCACAGAACAGGCTCATACTGAACTGGGGGGAGCTCAGGTTTCTCTTTCAGAGGTGTGAAGAGGCAGGAGACGGGGACCACCAGCCTGGTGGCTTCCAGGCGGCTGGAGGGCCAGAGGTTCCAGCTGAACCTCACTCCATCTCTGTCCTCGTTCTGCTGGATGAACTCCTGGTAGGTGGACATCGTCGTTCTTGGGCACAGAAAGAACCCAAAGCAGGTCAGTGGGGTGGCTCCTTCAGATCCAAAACTTGTCACCTCAACGTGCTCCTGTCAGCTCTGCTGCGGTCTCTAACCAGTCAACTTTTTAAATACTCAAGACTTTCCTCTGTGGTGCTAAAATAGGAGCCCTGACGCACAAACGCGTCATCAGAAAACCAGACTGGCCAGTTTAATGACGGGAACGTCGCACTGGCATACCAATATGAATGGGAAGGTGCGTCCAAATATTAGACGCGTACTATTATTGCAGCTTCTACTGTGATCGGTGTGTCAATAAAGCATTTGTGACGCCTTCTCCTGGAGAATCTTTGTAAACAAAGATTCTCCAGGAACCTGTTGTAGCAACTCTTCTGTGCTGCTGTCAAACCAAACTAATGACTTCTTCAAGAATTTGAAAAAGTCAGACAGGCCCAAAAAGAAAGAAGGAATCCTTGTTTAAAAACAACACTTTAGCTTCCTAACAGACTTTTCTTGTACATTCAGAAAGCAAAAGCCCCCCAGGCTGGAGGGAAGATTTTGATGTGCTGCTTTCTGTTTCTGATGATGACTATGCATTTCAAACCAAAGTCTTTGTTCAGCTACTGAACACTAAACAGATACTATAAAAAAGTACATAGTTATGAAATAAAGGACACTTTCTGATCAATCCTATGTATGGTATTGCCTTAAATTACTGAGTCTGAAATATACATTTTAAATTCTTGGAGTATTTCCTTGTTGAATTATAATCTTTCCAAATGCTGGATAAGATTCTTTCTAATAAAGATTTCTTTTCTTCTGTGGAGTCAAACTTTTTTGTCCTGCGGTCTGACTAGAGAAATAAGAATTGTAATTGATGCTGAGGTGGAGTCTGTACGGTTAACAAAAAAGATGCATTGTTTGCACAACAAAACAATTAGAACAATGTTCTATGTTCCAGTTTTAATAACTCAGTTGTTTAGAGGGAACATACACAAACAAAAATGAGTTTGAGTGATCGGGAACACACCTGTCTCACACCAGGTTGTAAAATTACACCTACAATGAGCGTCCCTCATTGATTTAGGACAGGGACAAATGCACAGGAATGCATCCATCGACTAGAAGGACAAAACTGTTTTCTAAATACCATCTATTAATACGGTTACTCAACATTTATATTGTAAAGGCAACCCCATAGTATCTCTTCTCTGTTATGACATTGATATTAGGGAACTAAGTCCAGACTGCCGCGTCAACACTTAACAGATAAGTAAACAGTTTAAAAATCATCAAAGTTTTAGGCACAAATGACTGGGGAAAAAACCTGAAAAAGCAGCAAAAACCAAGAAAAATTATTTGCTCTAAAAGCCTTTATAAAAGAAAGAAAGAAAGAAAGAAAGAAACAAACAAACACACAAACACACACACACACACACACACACACACACACACACACACACACACACACAGGGTATAACACAGATGACTGAAAATCAAATGAATAATTCTAAGAATTTCTAATTTCACGCCAGAAGTCAGAAACTCTTTTAAAGTTTTTAATGCAAAAATTGTTTAATGGATTTTAATGTAAAAATTTGTATTTTTTATTGAAGGGCCCACCTTTATTCATTTAAAAAACTAACGGTGTAAAAACTGTTTTCCTGAGCTAAATTTTGAATACATATAATTAAAAATTCTATATTTTTAATCAAACCATGTTTGACTCGTTTATCAGATTGATATTAGGAACTAGTGAAGTGAATTAAAGTGAATTTCGTTTGTGGTTAGTGATCCTCAGCCCTAATATGGGATGCCTTCATACATATTCATCTGAACTACTTCTGACCAAATAAACACACATGTGGTGATTCCTTTATATCATTTATATTTTCTTAAATGATTTCAACATTTTAATAGCTGAAACATAATTTCAAAGCCATAATTGTCATAAACAATCAAAAAGTTAAGACTATTTCTTTAGTGTCATCTGAGGGCAGAGGCTCTGTTTGCACTGAACAAACCTCATAGAAGAATGACTGCAGTTATGCAACGCTTCTCAATTGACACTGGATTCATTAATTTCAAAATAAAAACTGTTAGCATGGAAAGTCCTGATATGCATCAGAACAAACTGGACCTAACTGTTAAGCAATGTTAACAAGAAAACCTGAAAGTATCAACCCGCCTTCCTCCCATGTTCCAGAAAAGCATTTTCATCCCTAAAAGAACATATTGATACCCCCATAAAAAGGATCTCTATGCCCCAAAGAAGAGCATGTTTCTTTTTCTTTGTCCTGCATGATGGACAGCCCAGATCTCATTCCTGAAGATAAAACCATAGGTCTAAAGTGAAAGCCATTATACAGCTTCTGTGTTGGCTCTCAGTTTGAATAATCATACATTAAAATGGCTTACTTGATTATTTTTTACCCAAATGTAAAAACCCTTCACATCAAAAACGAGAACATTACAGAAATCTCTCGTTCCATTAAACCTGCAGTGAAATCCACGTCTCGTGACGAAAGCCCCGGAACTTTGAGTGACAGAAGCGTCGACACGGACTGCTGACGCTCCACCGAGCCTCAGTAATATCCGTCCAAACGCAATTTCTCCAACACCAGCATCCGCTACGGTCGACCATCGTTTCAATACTCAGTTTCTCCCCTAAGCGTAAGCGTTCAAACGCCGCAGACGGCGCTGCCTCGTACTGCTAGCTGCCCTAGCTAACGGAACGCAGCGCTAGCCTACTTCCTGTCCGCTCTCAATGGAGGATAGGACCGGTGACCTGCTTTCGCCCGAGGTTCCGTCGAGTTCTTACCGGTTATATCGCTTTTGTTTTCAGGTTCAAACGGCGGCGGATGTGTCCGGTGAGAATTAGAACATTTAGATGTAGAACAGACGGACACAGAGGACAGGAAAAAGCGTCTGTGAAGGGGAGGACTCCTTGCCAGCCGGCTTCTCACTCTACTAGAATGACGTGTTACTCGGAGAACAGGCGCCTCCCATTGGCTTATCTTTTCGTGACGTAGTTTCCACTACGCGGCTGACATTAAGGCAGAAAGGGAAATGTAGTTTATATTCAGTGATTGGAGATAAGTAGTTTGTTTTTGGTACATTTTTGAGCTGTTTGTCACATTTAGTTTGACCGCAACGACAATTGTTGTAAGCATTTTACTTTACACTCGAGTTTATTGTTGACACAGAATAGACATCGCAAATGTTTTTAACTTATATATAACGCACAAACGGTTAATAACAAAAAAAATAAAATAATGCGTTATTATTTATTATTGCAGATTGATTACACGCCAGAACCGAACATCTTTCGCTTTGCGTCTGGCATTTTCCCACTTATACCACTGTCACGTACAGAAAAAAATAAATATTCAATCATTTTTTGTACTTCATAATTGTTATTTTTTTCCCACAAAAAACAAACTACTTCATAAATGGCTCGACACGCTATTAAGATAACACAAGAACGCGTCGGTGGGCCGGCAGACTGTAACAGCAGCTGTAAAGGAAAGCGACTGTTTTTGTCCAGAAGATGAAGCAAAAAGTTTGCTTTAAAGAAGCCTACGCAGTGTTATGGACATTAGGGCTATGTGACCGGAAGTACTTTTTAAGGTGCGCATCGACACCAAGCAGCCAACCCGAATTGGATATTCACCCGGACCATGTAAAGCGCAGAAACACAATGTTTGTTTCTTATGACTGTATATCAGCATCTTTGTTTTCTTGGAGTAATACTGCAAACATTAAAGTCTTCGGAGTTCTGTTTGTCTTACTGTTGATGTGTTTTGCGCACATAAAACATTGTATAAACATACATTTAAACATGTCAGACAGTAAAAATGTTCTCTCTGGCCTTTTTTGCTCAAAAGCCACATATTGTCTTACCGGTGTTACTATTTAAAGATTTGTATGTGAAGGCGCTATTTCTAATTTTTTGTTGGTATAATTTTACGTTGTGTGAGCGTAAATTGCGTTGTGTTTTTGTAAGTTTTTGACATTCGAGTGTGAATGTGAATGTATAAATACAAGAACACACAGTTATGCATTAAATGTATTGTGTGAGTCACAAATCAAGTGTTAAGCACACTTATAGAGTGAGTTTGTTTTCCCTCCACAGTTTTACCACAAACGCATTAACCAGTAGCTGTCTGTGGTGCTGAAGTGTGTGATGTCATGCAATGCTTCGACATTTGAACGTCAAAAATTACGTTTCTAAACGTTAAACTAAACTGTGCTGCTTTGCCTACCATGAAAAGTATTAAAATTGTTTTGACAGAAAAATATGTATTTTAAAAATTACATTGCATAACACCCTTTTGCACATTCTGCTTCCTCTCTCAGAGCTGGTATGGAACACATTGAACGTTAGGTGACGCTACAGCCGGGTAGTATTTTTTTGGTGAGAGGCAAACCCCTGGAGGGAGAGAGCAGGATAAAGCGGTGAGGAGGAGAGAAGGGGGAGAGCTTTTTGCTCTTCTTGTCTTTTTATTCTGTGCACACTGGAGCCTCTCCTCTTTCGCAGCATGCAGGCGGCAAGTGCGCTTTAACAGCAGCTCCTCTCACTCCAGCCTCATTGCGGGCTGAATTTGGACTCTGGATGAAGCTGCGTGCCGGCCGCAGAGTCCACCTGGCTGCGAGGATGATGCAGCGATAAAGCAGAAAGCCTTGTCTGCGCTGGATCGCGCCCAGCCGGCAGCGTCAGCTGTTGCTCCGTGGGTGAGGGTAGAAGCGCGTGGAGGAACACAGAGGCCGAACCATGGCAACGATTTGCCGTCGGTAACGGTTTTCCAGCCCTGAGCAGAGCGGGGAACGGATGCGCGCAGAGGTTGGTGGCGAACCTCCGAGTATTTTGTAACCTTTGTCGATGCCGGAGGAGCTGCGCCGATGGAAAAGGTAACTCCGCCGCCCCAGCCGCAGCTCCAGCTGTCGATAGCGAAGACTGAAAGTCCTGCGGAGGACATCTCCGGGCTCACGGACGAGGATCTTCTCAAGTGGACCAAGGAGGACCTGGTGCGACGGCTGAGACGCTCTGAGGCCGACAAGATGAGCGTGATTCTGGACCACGGGAATCTCATCCGAGAGGTCAACCGCAGCCTCCAGCTACACCTGAATGAGATCAGGGGGCTGAAGGTGAGGGGGCGCGCATGGAGAGAGGATGAGATCATAGGTTTGGGGCGCACCTGGGAACGCGCATGACAGGAGGGATGCGTGGATGAAGGCATCACTGAAGTTCAGTGTGTAGGCCTCTGAGAGACGTGGATTCATGCAAATGAGAGCAGCCACATTCCATCTCCAGTGCTTGTGTGAAATGGTTTATGAATTAATCTTCATTCGTGATTAACAGGATGTGTGGTGTCCAGATTTCTTCCTGTCTGCACACGCCTCAGAATCCTAGAAAATTCCTGCACATCACTCAGCCTGTTAAAATATAAACAGCCTTTAGGAGTTTGGCATTTGCTTTGAAGTAGCATGCGGCCTTTCTCACGTTCAATAATGTCTGCACTGTTCACAATGTTTACAGCACAGATGAGGCTCGCTTGAAGTAGACTCAGAGCTCTGGGATCAGTTTCCTCTCTCTCCAAGACCTTGTCACCTCCACCCATAGTAGCGGCCTAATTACAGAGGAAGGAGCTGGAGGGTTTGTCAGGGAGAAGGAGAGGAGGGGGAGTGTATTTTAAAGGAGAGGGAGGAGCTGCAGGCTGTTTAATGTTGTTTAATGCAACATTTTCAAGGGTGTGTCATCTCTGTTTACCATGCAGTCTGGGATTGAGGATTCTAATCTGCTTTCACAGTGAATACAGGGACTCTGCTCTTTTAAGGGAAAAGTAGAGAGGATTAGGATTTCATTTCACTGTGATTGCATACAACATCTGAGTGATACCTGGAAGAGCATTAAAACTGAGCACAGTGACCACATCATTTTAAATGTTGTCAAGCTAATGGAGGGAAAGTGCTATACCTGGTAATGATTCAGAGTAATTGAGCTTCTCTAAAGCAGTCTGTTGCTGCATGATGGTTGATTTGATGATCATCACATTGTTCTCATCCTTTTCAGGACATCAACCAGAAGCTGCAAGAGGACAATCGTGAACTGAGGGACTTGTGCTGCTTCTTAGATGACGACCGTCAGAAAGGAAAGCGTGTCTCCAGGGAGTGGCAGCGCCTCGGGCGCTACAGTGCCAGCATCATGCGCAAAGAGGTGACCCTCTACCTCCAGAAGCTCAAGGAGCTGGAACTCCGACAGGAGGAGGTGATTCGGGAGAACTTGGAGCTGAAGGAGCTGTGCCTTCTGCTGGATGAAGAGAAAGGAGGAAGTTGCATCGGAGGTAATTTATCTGGAGGGAGTACAGGAATGGGGGGGTGCCGCAATTCCATTGACAGCCAGAATAGCCTGCTTCTGGTGCCAGGACAGGGGCTCCTGATGAGAGACGTAGGGGACGGGAGCAGCACTTCCAGCGCTGGAAGTGCTGACAGCTCTGATCACCCTCACCACAAGCAGGCTCACCTTGCTGCAGGAGGTGGTGTCAGCACTGGAGACAAAGGCAGCCCGGAGCTTGTGCACAAACCCAGGTGTAGCAGCATCACTGGAATTGGAGGAGGGAGTGGAGGAGACAGGGAGGGGTCCAGTCCTGTGCACCCAACTGGGCGTCATCGCAGCACCAGCCTTGAGTACCCGTACACGCTGCCCCAGCTGTGCCGGCCCCGCTGCGGCTCCATATCGATTCCCGACCACAGTCGAGTTATGCGGGGTCTGAGCCCAGAAAAATACGCAAGGAGCATAGGTCAGCGTAGCCCGGAGCAGCATCCCAAACACCACAGCTCTGACCTCCTTCTGGGTCAGAGGCAGCATTATATGGGCCAGGGAGGCAGCGGGGAGCTCTATCAGAGGCATCAGAGGAGCAGCATCAGCAGCACCGGCTGTGGGAGCCCAGAGCCTCGGCATATGCATTTAAGTACTGGGGATCATCATGAAAAGGGCTGTGTAATCCAGGGCGGGAGCCCTGAACCACACCGGCATCAGTACAGTTTGAGCCCCGACCAGGTGAAGTTCGGCAGCCCTGTCAGAGAGGGACAGAGGAGGCCAGCCGGAGACGAGCTGTCGCCGCATCATCGCAGCATCTACAATGGCATGAATGGTAAGTGTTTGTTACGGCTGTGCTTCTGTAGCCCCACTAAAGATCAAACCTTTCAGAGAAATCTGTACAGCGAGTCGTTGAAAACTGCAGTCTGAAGTCACAGAGAAAACCCGGAAATCTAAAGCTAATTTAATATCACACAGTGTACGTTTTTGAGGAGACATTCCAAGGAGTATGATCACTTGATTGAGAAAAGTGATACTCTTTGCAGTGCTGCAACATTTACAGCATTATTGATTATTGAGCCTCTTAGGAACAGTGTGAGTTGCCTTGAGAATTTACAGAGAACATAAGTTCAGAACATATTTATTTTAGTTTGAAAAGATGCAGCTCAAACAACAAACACTTAGATTTCAGGCGTGATCACACAGTGACTCAGGACACATCTTTGCTGCAGTCATGTCCATTTGTGGGACATCAGTGGGAGTCATGCATGTCAGAGCCAAGCTCAAAAAATCAAAGTAGCAACTTGGCTGCTTAAACACCCAGCAGTGGCTGATAATGATTTTTGGAGTCCGGGAAAAAAGTGCTGAGTAGCACAATGTTCTCAGATACTAAACGACAAATTCTTCAAGGTGAACAATTAGTCCAACTGGGCTACATAAATCCTAAAAATGTCACTTATTGTCAGGTAGGATCTCAGTTCTGGTTTATACTCACAGAATTTGTCTAATGAATAAATTAGGTTAAAAAACGAAAACATTTTTATTCAGATCAGATTTTGACCATGAAGCATAATTTTTATGTCAAATCGTGCTTGTTACAGCCAAAGAGTGATCTTAACTATGACATCGTGGCATAGTCGAGGTTACTAGCTCTTGTTTAGGGACCAAAGGTCCAAATCAACATCATTTAGTTTGAATTTTGACACAAATTATTTTATGAAAGAACTAAGGATGTACATTCATTTAGGCACTGTTATGATTTTAGTAGATACGTAAAAAAGGTCATCATTTGGTTGATGAGTCTAGTTTGAGGGCTGCATGCACGGTGGGGAGCGGTCAGCACTCTTGTCTCTTGTCTCCTCTCTGTATAGAATTTGCCTGTTCTGTATGCATATGTTTCCTCTGGATACGCTGACCTCCTCCTACAGTCAGTAGACATGCTTCTTAGATTAATTGGTGGCTAAATTATTTCTTCAGGTGTAAATGTGCGTGTGTGGTTGTGAATCCTTGCCATTGACAGAACTGTCCAAGGTGAGCCCCGCCTTCAGTGGTTGGCTAGGCTCCTGCATCCCCATGCTTTGATCCTGCAAAGGAAAAGGCAGGTTTAGAATTGGAATGAATGGAAGTCTAGTTTGCAACATATCAAAACATAAGTAGCCACAGGAAGGCTTTTCAAAAGAGTGTTACATATGACTGCACACAAACAAGAGTTTGAGGGAAACATTCATTTATCAGTAAATTAAAACTGTTGTTGCTTGTTTGTAACTAGTCTTGCTCTGTTGGATGCTTCACATTTGTAATCAAGAAAAAACAGAAAAAATGTCCATCCATCCTTTTTCTGAACTTGCTGAATTCATTTTAAGGTCACGGAGATACTGGAGCCTATCCTCGTAACTGCTGGTCAAAGGTGGGTGTGCAGCCTGGACTCAACGGTATTTTGTCGCAGGGTGAAAAGATTGTCAAATTTCAATTATAAAATTATCATTACGGATATTTTCAAAATGAATCTGGCATGTTAACACATTTGTAGATGGAGGCTTTTATACAAATTGTAAGAATTGTATGTATGCTTTCTGAGACACTCACATGGAAAATGAAGTGTAGTTCTTGAAACTGTAACTGACACTGTTACAAAGGATAACTCAAGCAACTTTCACACTGCCTTTTGTATTGCACGTTCAAGCAACCACTTTCGATGAAAAGTCTATGTAAAACCGCGGAAATTAGCTATTTGGGCTTAAGCCTTCGAAACTCTCACATTTATATATATTATATATATATATATTTTTTTTCTGCCACTCATGTTTTGGTTCAGCCTGATGTCTCTAAACAATTAATTGTGAAGGTGGATGCATCTGAGTCTGGAGTTGGGACTGTTTTGTCACTGAGAGTCTGATAACAAAGTCCATCCCTGCTCGTATTTCCCCTGCAAGTTCAGTCCTGCAGAAAGAAACCACTACATAGGGAACAGAGAACTGCTGGTGGTAAAATTGGTCTTGGAAGGAATGGCGTCATTATTTGGAGGGGACTGAGCAGCCATTTTTGGTCTTGACTGATCATAAGAATTTAGAATATATCCAGACTGCCAAATGTCTTAATCCTCTTCAAGCGAGGTGGGCTCTTTTGTTCAACAGGTTTAACTTCAATCTGTCCTACTGCCTCAGAGCAAGAACCTCAGGCCAGATGCCTTATGTCACCAGTTCCAGCAGGAGGAGGAGTCTATGTCTTCTGCTACTGCCACTGCTATTGTCCCTCCTCATCTAGTGTTGGAAGACCACTTGTTGGTCGCTGGAATGCAGAATGAGGGCTTCAGTTCCTGATCTGGCTTCTATTCCTGCAGGATGTCCAGCTGGTTGTTTGTTTGTCCCTGCCTTCCTGCGCCTCTTAGTTTTGAAGTGGGGCCATTCCTCCCATCTGGCTTGTCATCCTGGAGTGACCAGGACCAGTTTTCTCATGGCTCAGCATTTTTGGTGGCCCACTATGTCCTTGGACATAAGGGCTTTTGTTACTGCATGTCTCGTGTGTACCAGCGTCAAGATGCCTCTGACCCCACCTAACGGATTGTTGTACCCTCTACCTGTGTCTTCCTGACCCTGGTCCCATGTAGCTACTGTACTGTACATGTACTCTATTTACACAGCGCAGCTGTGGTACAGTAGTAGGGCTAAGACTGCAGGTTAGATTCCTGCCTTGCCTGCCCATGTGTTGAAGTGTCCGTGGGCAAGACACTAGACCCCACATTGTCTCTGATGGAAGGTTGGCGCCAGTGTTAGGCTGCAGAGCCACCATCAGTGTGCGAATGTGTGTGTAAATGGGTGAATGGGACTGTGACTGTAAAGCGCCAAGGAAGGTAGAAAAGCGCTAAATAAGTATATACCATTTACCATTTACTGGACTCCCCCATTCTAGAGGTAAAACTGTTATTCTCACTATGATTGACAGATTCTCTAAACTGGTGCAAGCCATATCCCTGCAGAAGCTACCATTAGCCAATGAGCTAGCTGTGCTCATTTCCCAGCTTCTTCTTTGACTGCATGGTTTTCCCTAAAACATTACGTCAGGTTGTGGTCCGCAGTTTGTAGCTGCTTTTTGGAAGGAGTTCTGCAAGCTCTTAGGGATCAAGGTCAGTCTAAGCCTTGGTTTCCATCCCCAAACTAATGGCTAGGCAGAGCGGTACAATCAGGATCTGGAGACGACTTCATTAGCCATGTGTTTCAAGAACCCCAAAATGAGAGTACTCAGCTTCCTTGGGCTGAGTACTCTCACAACACCCAAACAATTAATCTGGGTACTCATTCTTCCAAGCAGTCTACGGTTACCAACCTCCTCTGTTTCTCCACCAGGAGAAGTTGGCCTTTTATTCTGGTCCTGCTGCTTTTGTGTGGTGCTCCCGGCACACCTGGAGTAAGTACAGACTCTAGTTACTGCAGAACCAAAAAAGATTCAGTGCTGTTATTAATCGACTGAGGTCGCCTGCCCCAGAATGCAAGGTGGGGGATAGGGTGTAGCTTTCCTTGATTGACATTCTGTTGTAAGGGGGAGCTAAGAAGTTACTTCTTCACTTCATTAGTCCATACTCCATTGTACCAATCATAAACCCTATGGCTGGGAAACTGTACCTTCTTCACACACTACGCATTCACCTGGTGTTCCACATCAGCAAGGTATAAAAAGATCTAAGCAGGTATAAAACGGGATAAAGATCTAGGTATCTAGGTAGGGAGTGCGAAACCAATGCATTTGGGGACCTTACATGTTTTAAAGATATTGAACACAATGTCCTTTCAAATTTGAAGTCTTTAACCCCTTGATGCCAGAAGTCATTTTCAGAATTTACAACAAAAATGTCACTTATGTTTTTGCTTTCAAGCAGAAGCTAAATTAATGTAATTTTGGAGCCAAAGTGGTTTGATGCACATCTGCATCAAGGAGCTAAAACTGTACAGTTGGTTTTGAAGAAAATGCAGAAACCCTAATACCTGGATGTTTGTAAAACTGAGAATTTGTCAATTTCATTATGGGAGCATGTAGAAGACAGAGTACCTTCAGATCTCCTTTTTTGCTGAGATATTTTTGGCACAGTTTCTGCATACAAGAAAGAGCACCCTTCCTGAGAGACTCTAATGTCTCAACAGTTTTGAAATAAAAATATTAGCTAACCAGAGTCTTTTTAAGAACTGCAGTACAGCCTCAGAAATTATAGCCTGGTAGTAAACATGCTCCTTTTAGCCCTTCTGTAATCTGTATGGATTGTGTCGGATTATTATAAAGAGAACCACAACTTTGATTTAGATCGTCACTCTGTTTCCATTTAAGCGCTTTGTGTGCCCTGCGGCTCCAAGAAAGCTCCATCTTTATGTAAACTGAAACCTAAATGATGGCTCTGAGAGCCACAACACGTTAAAACCTCCAAATCCTTAACTGGAAATGTTGTATGTGCACTGGACGCTCGCTGGCCCTCAGGCTTAGTTGGTTGCCAACTGTGGCATAACTGTTGGAAACGCTTGGAGTGAAATGTGCAAACCTAACAGCCCTTAACCAGCACCATGAAATTTTCATGAAGCTTTTGTGGTTTTTCCCATGGACTCAGGAGATGAGTGACTGTTATCTGCTTTTATGATAATTGCCCAGCATCTTCAGTACTTCACTGACTTGGCATGGTAATACTGATATTGTGATTTTATATCAACAACAGGAAGGGAAAATTCAAGTGTCATTTTGACTTGATGAAGTAATTCATCTACAAAAACTAAGATTGCTGACGCTCACATCCATTGAAACTCCCCTAAAGCCTCTGTGGTCCAGTGAAGGTCAAGGATTACAGAGCTGAATACAAAAAGATGATAGTTTGTGTGATAAAAAAAGTACAGGGAGCAGATTGAGGATCATTTCATATGTGCTTTTCATTGATCCAGCCTTCCTGCCTCGTCCTTTTTTTGGAGGAAGATGGAATTAAATTCCTGTGATGATGTTGTACACTTCTCTCACATGGATTATCCCCTAAGCGTTTTGCACAGTAATATTTAATGTTTTATGCTCTTGCATGCCAGCATGTGATTTAGATGTGTGCAAAAATGACTTATTCAGGGTCAGCGTTTGCTTTTCTTGGAGCCAAATCGCAGATGCCCCATTTTACCTAAAGTGATCCAAATCTGTTCAAGGATAAAGGGGATCCCTTCTTCACACCAAATTTTCAGCCACAGCCGATTCACTTACTCATAACTTTGCTGACAAACTGTACAGTATTCAAAGCAGAGTTTAGAGGTTTTCCTTTGCAAAAACGTTTCATTTCCTCCAGAAAACATTAGTTTAATTTCTGTTAAATTAACCAATTACTTTTGATATGATACAACATTTCTTAAAAGGAGATACTTCACTGAGAGACAACTTGTTTACAGAAATCAAACAGTATATTGTGTTTTGCACATTTTTACTTTTTCCTAGGTGTGAATGTGTGTGGTTGTGTGGCCCTGCGATAGACTGGTGACCTAATTGGGGAATGCCCTGTCTTTGCCCAGCTGTGATAGGCTCCAGCAACCTTGTGACTCCAAGAGAAATTAAGTGGATTTGAAAAGTGGATAGATGGATATTTTTCTTTGTTTAAGAAAAAAAAGGCAAAACATCCAGTAGGAATCTGTTAGGAGCATAGGTTCTAAAAGGGAACTATAACTGCAGGTAAAACAGCAGAAAACATTTCTGTTTTTCAGCTGTTGTGAGAATTTGCGCCTTCTTATTTTGATTTTGCCAGGTTTTCATCTTTGGGTTTTTTAATGATGTTTTATATTTTTTTGTTCAGGATGGGCTCTACTTCTTTTATGTGTTGCTCCTCTGTGGCATGAACACACCTGAATATTACTTACAGCTGTTTATTTCTCTTTATTGTTCACCAGTATATCTAATCCTCATGTTAGCAATAATGAATGAAATGTTTTACATTTCTGCCATCCTGCTTCTCGCCTCCTGCCTCTGGTATTCCATCAACATCATTTTCCTTAAAAAAACAAGTAACTGTATCTTAGTGAATTGTCACCTGTTTAGTCACTTCTTCATTTTTTGAATTGAATTTCATCTGACTGGTAATTAGACAAATAGATTTGGGAAGATTCATGTTTTCTCTGTTGCAACATCAGGTGGAAAACACGTCCCAGAATTTACCATCTCACGAAAACAAAACTCATTTCACCATAAACTGTTACACCTGCAACAAATCATATGATTTTGCCTGTGACACCGAATCACATAAACAACAAGAGCGTGACTTTAATCTTCAGGAATGGGATCCAAGGCTGGGTCCATAGGATGGCCTGATTGCAGCGTGAGTGTCGAGGCATAAACAACCTTCTTTAGGGTGCTTTAAATTCAGTGCTGACACAGATTAACAGCATCCGTCTTTCCCGGCGGTAAATTCCCTCTAATCAGCCATGAGCACTGCAGTCTCCTGACCCAGACTGGAGGGGTGAACGTTCACTAAGCCTGCAGCATCAGTGAAGAGGGACTTTTTTCAGTGAAATGAGACCTAATCGTGTTTTCTGGTTTAAGAAATCACCAGTTCAGCTTATCAGCTGTATGAATGCTGTGTGAGAGGACATTTCTCCCCCGTGATGCCACTCATCATTCAGTAAACACCAAAGCACAGAGCTCACATTCTTGATGAATACGGTGAGAGATGGAATGTGATGCTGTAAATGTTCTCCACACTGATCTTTAAGTGTGATCTCAAATGTTAAAAAGTAACTTAGCTAAAGGCAGAATGAGGATTACATCAGTGCAGTTTAACTGATTGAGTGTCAACTATAATAGGATGACAGATGATATTATACATCAGTGCAGTTGGAAAGATCCAATAGAACAACGGTCAACATACCATTAATGCTGGATTATTTAGTTACCCGTGTTATATAAGGGTTACATCTGTGGACGCTGACGTGTTCAGCATCATCAGAGAAGCCTCCTTCGGCTGGAGCTGGGGGCCAAAAACACAAAAAGCTCCAGTTTCCGGGTCATGCTTGTGAGATTTTTGCCCTCAAACGCACAAGGGCAGAAATGCGCAGCTAACAGAAAAGAAACCAGCGATGCGGGTAAAAGAAGAGGATATTTTACTTATCTCTAGAAGGAAAACGTTCATGTTCCGTCTGCAAAATCAATGCAAAGCATTTTTGGGAGCAATTTAGGAATCAGAAGGTGATTGTGAAAACAATAAAAATGATCTGCATCAGTCGATTTGAAAGTTTCTGCTAATAACCTTGCAGATATAATTTTGCTTTGACTTTATGATGCTGTGATAAGCAGCAATGGCATTGAACTTGTTGGACATATGGAGATCAAATTGGTCAATGCATTGGCTGTATATGAGAACTGGACTGAGTGAGTGTGACGTCACTCATAGAGAATTTCTTACTTGCGGCTCCAGTGAAATTAAATCAGTTCAGTTGCCATTTAGAGCCAAATGTTAGTGAGCAGTGATTGATCCAAGTCGGTCTGAGTCAATGTTTCTATGGCAACCACTGTTGCCAATCAGGAGTGAGCTTCTTGGAAATCCACACACTTTCTTCTGTAAGCAGGCTTGGGAGAATCTGTCAGTCAACATTTTAAATGTTCGAGGTGGGGACCAGCGGGCGCCATATGCTTTTACTGAGGCAACTGATTGTCTCAGTTTATAACTTGAAAAACTTGTGATAAAGAAAAAAAAAAATAGAAAAAAAAAATTAGGAGTAGCAAGAACATGTAAAAAAAAAGGTTATTCTAGCAGCTGGTTGTAGGACTGGCGCACAGGAAACCTGCGTTCGCTTACCAGGGGTGCAGTGAGCTTAATCCAATGTGGGTCCTCAGGCAAGGACAAGGGGGCCTGGGTCTGGGTATCCCTGTGCATAAAACTCTATGGAAAACCACCTATCATAATCAGCAAAAGCAATGTGGCAGTAATAACAAAAGTGTTATAATAATAACAGTAACAGCTGTTTATTTCTCTATAGAAGTCTATGGGATTTTGGCTTCTTGGAACCAGCAGGTAGTTCTTCTTTGGAACCTCAGGGAGGAGGGGTCATTCAGTCCAGATCTTCTATACAGTCAATGGGCAATACAAAAACATACTGTAATTGAACATCTTCACTATCTACATGAGCAGATCCATTTGCATTGAAAAGGTATGTATATTCAGACATGAATTTCAATATTTAATTAAATAAAATTAAATTAAAAAAGGACAAAAGGGAAATATTTGAGATGTTCTTAAAGAACTTCTTCATATTTAACCAGAAGAAAGTTTAAGTATTTAGGTGCCTCAGTTAATTAAAGTTCACGTTTGTGACCATGCTGGATAACCTTTTTCCAATTCTGTTTTCCATTTCATCCTTCACATATTTGCATAATTTTCCATTCTAGACCATGAATGATGGTCCATCATCTGTCTTATAGCATCCGTTGGTTGTGGTATGTGCTCAGCCTCTGCAGCTCCTCTGGCTTTCATTGAAAGTGCTGTCACTGTAACAGGAAACCTTCATTGAAGCAGGGCTCTCAGATAATGTTCTTCCTCTTCTGTCTCATAAAGGAAGCTGCTGTTTTTCTCTTTCTTTTTCTTCTGTGTCTTCCTCTCGCTTTTCATCCTAATTGGCTGCCACTGTGCACAACCAGCTGTCGGACAGAGAGAGAAGTCTGAATTCCTCTCTAGGAGGAGATGGAAGATGCTCTGTTTGCCAGGCTGGGCTCAGCAAACAAGGTTTGTGCAAAGAAGTTTGTGAGTGGATTACTGGATATATTCTTCCTCTCTTTGTCCAATTTGCCTCTGTCTTCTTCTTCCTTCTTCTTCCTCACCAATCTGCCAAGACAACAGACAGAAAGCCTCCCTTGACAAACTCAAAATTCAAAGCCTGAGTAACATGCTCAAAAGCTTGTCACAGCTGCTTTGGGGCTAAAGAATTTTGTGGAGTGTTCACCAAGTTCTCAGTATTCTCAGTCAACTCACGTGCACTGCTACCAAGTCGAATTACTTCAGAAACTTCCCGAAGTGGCGTGGAGTAGCATCAGCTGACCCACACATGTAGCCCCATGTCTTTATCATCTATGAATCTGTTATTACTTAAATACACTCATTTCATTGTTTTTGCACAATAAAACATTTGACTTTCCTTATGACTGCTGGTCATGTTCCTCAGAACAAGTATTTGTTTATTTGATCATCAGACACCCACCGCGTGCGCCGAAGTTCTTGAGTCATTCTCTGCCTTAATATTGATCTTGCAAAAGGGAAGCGTTCCTTTTAAATGCCATCATGACGTTTGAATTTGAAATTAAAGCTGAGACCAATTATCCCAACATGCCGCCTATGGAAGACCATCAAAGCATTCGTTAACTGAGGAGTGCATGATTAAGCATTTTGTTTATCTGCCCCCAGTGCATATCATTGTCATTTTTAATCAAGATACTGCCAGCTTCTTCTTTCAAATGTGGCTCCTGCTGCATAGAGTAACCAGATGTTTATTGCTTCTTTTTGCAGACGCTTCCCCCTTCCTCCATACCCAGCTGAACCTCCATGACAGCAGATATCAGCAGAAACCGAGTGTGAAATATGTAACTGGAAACCAAATGATAAATTAAGGACAAGGAGTGCAGAAGTGTGAAAATGATTCACATTGTAATCTTAAAATGAAAAACATGTTTCTACAAAAATTTGGGATCTTTTTGAGATGTTTTATTTTCTCCCAAACATTTGTCTCACAACAGCACGTCCTGAGCATCGGTTTGAGTTATGAAGGAAGCTGTTTATTGTGGGCTTGCTTCAATCCTGCAGAAGCCCTAGAGGGACGTGATAAATGATCAGCAGTAGCCACGGTTGTAGAGTAAAAATGAAAAACTGATGGATTGGATGCCAGCCTTTGGCCCTTCATGGCACGCTTTGGGGTGTGACCTGCTAAACTGGGGGGAAATTAGCCTGCAAGGCCAGCTGATTACTGTTAATGAAATCTCATGTTGATGGCAGGACGGAGCCGGAGGGAGTCTCTGTCAGTTTCAAAATCACAAGGAAGAGCATGTTCTTATGTCTTACGTTAATTTAAGCTGTTGCCATACTGGGATCTGGAAATAAGAGGTGAGAGGAGGACTGCTGATGATGTGATGCGCCCCCTCCATAATGCAAGAATGGACAACAACACATGTTCACAGACTGAAATGTTACCTGGTAAATGTCCTACTTCACTGCTCAGCTTAATTTACGCCCCTGAAAAGGGGAATAGTGAAGAAATGACACAAGACACGGTGTTGCATGAGTCAGGTCCAGTGTTATTTTGGACGAATAGAAACAACACGTTTCCCTTATGCTAACTCAGACATAATCAATCAAAACACATTCAACAGATACTACTCTCTAAACTAAATATTTGAAATAAAGCTCAAAGAAAACAATGCAGAATGAAAGTGACCGTTCAAAATGACATGTAAATATTAGCATTTAACATGTTTTTATTTTAATGCTTATGTTTTGACTTCAAGACCAGAATAGTCAATTATAGATCAACCGATAATTATGCCAGTGTCTATTCTTAAGAAATGAATTATTAAATAATTTTCTCTTTCCTAATTAGGGGCAGTTATGAAAAAAATCAATGACTATTTTCCCAAATAATATGAATCATGCTGTTTCTTTGTTTCAGTAGTTTTCTTCAATCCAATTCAAATTGGAAGGGCGTGATCAGGAGTAACAGCCTCCCTGATTTGAAATTGAATGGTGTTTTGTTATTGGGCTACAAACATGTTTAAGCATAAGGGCTGTCTATCTGTGCATGGGCCATCTTGACACCCTTGGCAGGAGGTCAATGTTTGAATTGATCACCACCTGGTGATAAATTGTAAATGGAATATACGTATTTCACGCTTTACTACCTTCCTTGAAGACCCAAAGTTCTTTACAGCCACAGTTCCATTCACTCACTGATGTTGGCTCCACTGGCTAACACAAATGACAACCTACAACCACCAGGAGCAATGTGGGGTTCAGTGTCTTGGCCAAGGACACTTCAACACATCGGCACACGTTGCAGGAAGCAAACCTGCAATCTTGCAGTCAGAAGTTGACCACTCTACCTCTGTACCATGGTCACCCCAAGTTGGATTCACAGATGGAGAAGGAGGTGGAAAGACTCTGCTGGCCCAAATGTTCTGGGAAGTTTGTTAGGGACATCTGTTTAAACCCACTGTCAGAAGGGTTTGGGTAAATTCAAATCCCGCACCTGAAGAACTTTGACCAGATATTGAGAGAGGATGAAGACACAATTCTGTGGTATATTGTGTGATGTTTTAGATTGAACATCTATTATGGTCGATGAAAAAATGTTGTTTTCCAACCACTTGACTTCTGATTATTTGCAAGCATCCTCTGCTCAGAATTGCATGCCTGGTCTGTTTTATAATTTATCACCAGTGTGGAGTGATGGGTAGGGGCATGTTAAAATAGGACAACAGCAGTTTATCTCTGCTTAAATTTTTTATTTTCCTTTGAGAGTCAGAGCAGAAAGCATTCTACAGCAACGTGAGGATAAACACACAAAAGGAAAGTCTTTCGGAATTCAAAAATATTCTACATGTGTTGATATTTTGGGTGAAAATAAGGCCTTTCGGTGAGAGAACAGTAACACTTTGCAAAATCTCTCCCTATGAATGCTGCCAGACGAGTCAGCGTTGTGTTTAAAGATAAGGCAGATTTGACCCTGCAATCACAAAGAGCTGCACCACACAAACATGGATTCCTTGTAGACCAAAAGAAGGGATACAGCAGTAATTATTCCACTCTGTTTCAACGTGTCAGGAGTCAGAGCTCTGTCTCCTCCTCTGGTCACCGGCGGGAGCCGTCTCCAGAACACTAGCTCACTCCCAGCAGCCCCAGCGCCACGAGATGCCGCTCACATGACTGCAATCTGACAATCACCCGCCTGCCTCTTAAGCAGCACACAAAGCCTCGCTCAGTGCGAAGTATTGTTTGTGCCACCCTGCCGGCATTGCCGAGCATTTCACTTCTGACCCAATCTTCTGTTCTCTGACTCTGCTTGTGTTCTATTTGCCTGACACCTATCCTGACCCTTGCCCGGAGTCTGACTACTCTAATCGATTCTTGGATTATCCCATGCCTACAATAGACTTCTGCATGTCTGATACTGAGTTAGCTTAGTGAACTTTTAGCTGTGCTTGATTCCTGTCCGAATAGATATACCTGCTGCAAGTGGAACCAACTGTCTGCCCATTTGTGACACTTCGAGGGTCGGTGCCCTCATCCGTGCATGTTTTATGTTACTGCAGACACACGCTCCGGCTTTTCCGGACCCTCCTACTGCCTTTATTCTTTTTACTGAAAGTCTTTCACCTCAGTCAGACACTTGTCTTTAATTATTTCAGTATCATACATCTAGCTGTCTTGAATGTATTTAATATAACAGATTCAGAAAGTAGACTTGATGTTATATAAATGTTGCTACGGCAACTCTAAAATGGCTTTCTATGGAAATCAACCCATTTATCTACCAGTAATAGAAATCTAAAAACAAAACAGTTAATAGACTTCTCATCTATGACAAAACATAGATAAGTAGAAGATAACATTGACCACATTTTCACACACTTCAACCCCAAATAAACTCGTACCCTGAATAAGTGTCATGTCATGTTAACACTCATTTGATCATTTTAGCCAGAAAAAGATATAGTTTGGTTTTCATTTTGGATTTTACATTGTCACCAGATCACACCAGTATTTGTCAACTAGATTATTCAAAAACCAACAAGCCAAAATTCAAGTCAATAAGATCAAGAAGGGTCTTAATTTAGTTTGGATCTGTGTTTTTTTAATTAACTCGACAGAGGATGAAGTTCTGTTTGTTTGACTCACTTAAATATTAATGGATGGATTTGCATTAAAGTTTGACTAGAGGTGGGGCGCTTTCCAACTTAGAAGTGATTAACTTTTGATGTTTCCGTGGATCTGGATCTGGCATTTATATCCTTATTCTACTCAGGAGATTTGACCTAAGCAGGTCTCATGAGGAAAAAAAAGACATTCTGCTTTTTCTGGTTCCTTTGCCTTGGTTCTGAAGCCTCTACAAATGTTTAACTCAAGTTAGTTTCTACACGTTAAGGAAAAACTGACTTTTTCATTCAAGTGTGTTTCATTAGTGTGGAATCAGAACAATTTCTCAGCAAACAATGTTGTTTTCTTCTATTTTGCTTTTCTTTCATTAAAAATAAAGGCTCAGATTGATGTTAAGCTATAAACTGACTCGTGTAAAACCAGTTCTACTGCCTGATCTTTGGACAGAACCCTCAGACATAAGACATGTTTGTAGTTCTTAGGTTCCTAGTTGGCTTAAACTGTTCTGTAAAGGCAGGCACAGAGTTTAATCCATCAATAAACAATGAAAACTAAAACAAAGACAAACAAACTTCAAACTGTGGAGTTCCTCTCAGCTGGATTCCAGATCCCCTGTTATTTAACCATTACTTACTTGCTGCCACACCAGTTTCAGAACTTGACATGCCACACAGAATGTTGAAACAAACATAGAATAACTGGAAAGATTATCTTTAACATCTCATTTTAGAGAAGGCAAAGCAGAAGGCCTGAGGGGGCGGAGCCATATGGATTTGAGTTTATCCCTCCCCACCTCAACTGCAAACATTTTCAACTGAGTTGGAAATAGTAAGGTCAGAGTTTTTTATCGGTCCACCTGTGTGTCCACCCACATGTCAATCCAAAAAACATGTCCTCAATCATGCACCAAATATGTCATGGAAAACAACACAGATGTTTTGATTTTGCCTAAACATGTCATAATCATATTTAAGAGACCACTGGGAATGATTTGAATATAGATCAAAAGATGATCACAGTGGGACTTTAAAGGGAAATGTTTCCCTCTTAACTCAACAAACGGCATGAATTTATGGTAGCTAAACCAACAAGCACTTCCATGTTGGAAATCTGGGTGGTCTTAAAATTCAAGAACAGAATACATTCTGACATCAAAGCTTTGAAGAGCATAACATCAGATCCGTACGGCACCAGAGTCCACAGAACCGTGTTCCTGCCAGCCTTGGCACGGTTTCCAGCAGCCAAAAAAACCAGACCTTCAAACAAACTTGACCACAGATTACCAGCTGTGAGTTCATCTTCATTTACATTTTTATACACCACTAACCTCTCTGTGGATGCTCTATAAATATTGACTCTTTGTTGTTCGTTTTTGTCTGCTACTTAATCACTTTGTGTTTTTAAAAGCTCTTTTTTATTGTGTGGATGGACTGGTTTCATTTCGCATGTCTGTTGTGTTCGTGCTGTGCAGCATTGCTCTGCGTTTTCCGCCTGATGCCCCCCGGTGTTCTGCCCTTGTTGCTTCTGCTGTTTTATGCTGACCAAACAGAAGCCGCTTCATGTGTGCTTTATAAATGACTCTTTCATTAAAGATGCAGGGAATAAGAAACATTACTGTAAGATTTCTCTTGATGGCAGAAAAAAAACAGCCAATCAGTCTGGTTGTTGTGGCTCTGATTGCCTTCAGGTTTGCACCTCTAACATAACGGTAAAATAATGCAGCGACCTTAGCAACATTAAGCCATGTAGTTCCCCTGCCTGATGACCCCATTCCGATTGGCTGACTGACTGCCAGTTTCATAGAAGGTCACTGATCCTCGGAGCTTCACCACTACCAGCCTGAATACTTTATATAGCCAATTTTCAGAAGATCAGAGCAAATGCTCACGTGAAATGACCTCATATTGATTCTGTAAATTGAGAGAGGGAGAGACGGGAGAAATTGACAGATGAGAGACTATAGAGGGACGGGTAGCACTGTGGTGAGCAGGTGTGTGTGCGTGGGTGCATCATTTAAGATATTAACATCAAATTGATAACCAGTTTTGTCAGATTATTTCGAGATGATTACTTGCATTTTTCAGAGCAGCTCCAGCTATCCTCTCAAGGCTTTTTCGTTCCGGTTT
Source organism: Adrianichthys oophorus (assembly GCA_036245035.1). Lineage (NCBI taxonomy): Eukaryota > Metazoa > Chordata > Actinopteri > Beloniformes > Adrianichthyidae > Adrianichthys > Adrianichthys oophorus. The sequence continues at coordinate 2,303,331 of BSAI01000009.1, read as the reverse complement.
CAGTGACACTAATTAATAGAAATAAATGTTAATGGGTTAAAATTGTTTCCAGTGGTCATGGATGTCTTTTGAGACTTACGAGGAGCCAATAATTGGTGTGTTGTTACGCAGAGAAAAGAGTTCCCCTCCCATAAATGTGATTTATTCAGAATGGGAGCAGCATCTCCGTAGTCGATTTCTCAGATCTCTTTGTGAGGAAATTTAGAGCCTTTTACTCCAGCTCTTGTGTACAGAGGTGGAATTTAAAGAGTTTAGCCACCACATTATTCTGAAGTAATCTCATTATCTCCACACTCTGACCCCCACACCAAGGTAGCTTTTTGTCCACACATCCTTCATATCCTGTTAAATCAAATTTTACTTGGGAAACCTGGCTCATAACTACATCTAGGACCAGCATCCGTGTTTTCAGGAAGTTTGCTCGTTTTGTTGGGTGGTTGTCCCTGAGAAGGACTCTGAAATAAGATGATGATCTCTGTCAAACCATTCTCCAAATTTCACCAGTAATTGAACTTTTAAAAGACATGACTTAATCTTGTGACCTGGAAGTTTGTGTGACTGTAAGACAGAAAATCCATTTAAGCCAATTCTTTGTAAAGTGTAAGCAGGTGAAAATCCAGATCTTAGTCCTCTGGATTTGTTAAACCACACACTGGCTGCTGCTTCTAAACTGTAATGCTTGTTTCAATCCCTTATTTTCCTGGTACAGCCTACTTTCTGAATGTCGGCAAATGTTGAATCCGTCATCCATCAGCAGAACTCAGTCCAACACGGAAAAAATGCCTGAAATGACCATGAACATTCGCTCATGAGGTTCTCCATGAGCCCTGTGAGCCCGGTCTCTGAAAAATGCCTGAAATGAGTCACACAGGGTTGAGTGTGTAGGCCTCTTTTGCAGCGGCGCCACCGCCGGTTCAGTCAGAGATCCAGTGATCATCAGTGTGAGTACATCGCTGTGCAATAACACTGAAATGTCAAATGATACCAGAGGGAATGTCCATGGAGCTTGTTTGTAAAATAAAAAGAGATTTTGCTCCTTGTTGACTCCATGCTTCTGTGAAATGGACAACAAATCTTGCACTGTCTTTGCTTGACGTTTTACATCATTTTCCTAAGATATATTCTCAGTCAAAATGTGGACCCATTTTGCCTATTACTTTAAGTGAACAAGTGTGTCCAAACTTATGATTGTTAGTGTTTCTATCTTCCCAGAAGCTGTTTCACTGGAGGGCTTGTATAAATTATTATTACTAATGCTAGTTAATAAACCTTACGCAATCTAAGATGCCTTGTTGTCAGAGTTGTAAAAGAATAAGTGGTTTTTATGTTCTAGAAATAGGTTTTAGTTTGCATTGCAGTTTATGTTTTTGCATGATTATTGTAAAATCTAAAATCACAACAGCACTTAATGAAATACATGTGGTGATAAGCCAAACTGAGTAGCTTACTGGTATACAGAAGGAAAGTTTAAACCATTGACATAAATAAAGATTGACAAAACATTGGGCTGATGTCACCCATAGGAAGCGCTTACCTCTTATTTTCAACGAAATTAAGTCAATTCAGTTGCCATTTTTGGGCGGTACGTACTTTGCCATTATGTTTCAAGAGTTTTAAGGCCTGAATTTAAATAAAATGATAATAGACTCTAAGGCTGAATCCAAATTGCTCCCCTACCCCAACGGCTTTACCCTACCACTTCAATTGAAGGGGCATTTGCAAGGGTAGGGGTGTCCGAAATATTTTTTTTAAGGTTAAGGCAAAGAGACTTTCAGCTCTGTTTTCCTCTGCTGGAAGGGTGATTGGCGTGGCGCTGTGCCGCAGAGGAGACAAGCATTTCTTTACGTGGATGTGCTCTGAAGCACAGAAAGTTTACATTTAATTAAGTAATACATTTTTGTTTTAGCATGACTTTTTAAAACTGTAAAACAGATGTTTTGCGCTGGCAGCTACGTGCTAACATAGATGACCAACAAATATTGATGACAATATTTTTCTATATCTCTCCGTATGGAGGGCTAAATGGGGGGGTATAGGGAGAAGCCGTAAGGGTGTGGGAAGAATTCAGATTGGGCCTCGTCTATGACGAAACACCTGGATGTGAAGTTATGGGTGAGCTGAGCTGTAGCTGCACAGGTAACTTGTGCATGCAGCGCAATGCCTGACATGACATTTTAGCAGGATGGCTGCTGCAGCTCTGTCTATTAGTGGCAGCGTGGTTCCTGCTGTGGCCAAAGTGCTGCAGTGCGACTTGAGTCGGATTTTGTCACTTATCTTCCTCAATGCTTCTCCACCTCAGTAAAGTGCATTCCAGACACAGATAAGCACAATGTCTTGATTCAAAACTGAAAAACAAACGTTTTTTTTAACACTTTTAAACATTTTTTTTGTCTGTATTTCAGATTGTGTCAAAGTTGTAGACCTAAATAAGGCTAAAAATGAAAAGAGCTGAACCTAAAACTGACAAAAAAGCCAACCCTTGACTTAGAAGAAAGGATATTGATGGTTAAAACTGGAGAAAATTACAGGATTTATGGTTAACTTGACCCAAGCATGAGGCTGATGATAGGACTGGGTTTTTATTAAGCAATACTGGATAAAAAAATCCAATCAGGGATGTCCAATTTACCTGCCTTTTGTGGCGTCATTGTGTTTTGTAATACTTCTTTTCTTTTTAAAAATTATATATATATATATATTTTTAAATGTTTTTTGTTTTTTATGTTTCGTCCTTTGGAATTTTGTTATGCTTTCTAAAATGCAATGCAGCTTTTTTGATATGTGCTTTGTTTTATTATTTGATGTTGTGATCTTGAAAATGTTTTTGGCGTCAAGTGAATTTGTTGATGTGATTTGCACTTCAGGGCCACCATACAATTGGGAGGTGATGTTGCTTGTCTAATATTGTAGAGGTGTATCAAAGGAAAAAAAAAAACACTTCCTTTGTGAGGAACTTAAATTTAAATTCTCACTGACAGCCTTGCTATCTTTTTCTTCTTGTAATATAAAGAAATTGAAAATAAACTTAATTATCCATGCAGCTGCCGCTAAGCTCAGCAGAAGCTCTGTGTGTTTTTGCTCACACAGAAACAATTTTAACTTTGCTTCTCATAGATGCAGATGAGCCTCGCTCGGTTTGGCTCAGAGCATTTTATTGAAGGAGAGCTGCAGCCTCGCGAGGCCGGGGCTACTCAACAGTGCTTTGAACAAAAGCTGCAAGGGAATATACACACTAAAGAGAAACAGGCTGATGTCCACCACAACAGTTTTACAGAAAACCTAGTGGTTGACTGCTTCAAAGCAGTGGTCACTCAGCTGTAAACATACAGCTTGTATAGAGTAGCGGTCCGCTAGCCTGGTTCGTTGTTGCTACTGAGAGTCCAACCTTTGGCTCTCTGCAGGTTAGGATAGGGCATTAGCTCATGTTTGTGACCACAATCTCTGAACTGAACTGAAAGCCTTTGAAGCGCTTCGTGAAGAGCTGATGAAGGCCAGGTTAGAAAAAAATGATCATAATAGGGACTGACCTTGTTACTTAGTGAAGTAAACTACTTCTCATTCCTTTCATTGTTAAACTTGTTTCAAACAGGAAGTGAAACTGCTTCCCTTTTGCTTACATTAAGAAACGCTTTTTAGTGTTTTTTCTTCAAACATTTAGTCAAATATTTTAAGAAACATTTGACAAAAGGTTTTTGAAAAGTAATATTTTACTGCCTAATTTTAATGCATAAAAGATAAAAATCCACCAACATGACAAAAGAGTTCATGATAAAAGTTTCTGCTTTACCACCAAGGTCCAACCAAAAGTGGCTCAAAGCTTCAGAATCATTTACCGTCCTATACAAGTATTTTGATGTATTTGTGAATGTTAAATTCATTTGCTAGAATTTTAGTTGAGATGTTTTAAATTTTTGGAGTTCAAGCCATTTCTAGGTCAGAGCTGAAGTCGGTGTCTTGTCAAATCATGTGTCTGACTTTTCCATCTGAGTCTTAGATGGAAGGTAAAGCTGTTGCTTGTGGTCAGAGGGGGGAGCCACAAGCATTTTCCTCCTCTACATGTGCTGAACTTAAGATGTGAAATCAGCCCCCCTCCACACGCCCTGACCTACAGATGAAAATACCCTCCAGCTTATAGCTGTGCCCCACAGCCCTCCCGCCTCTCTCTCATTTTACCTCGTGAAGTTAAACAGCAGGAGAAGCGGTGAAGGTGGCTCCTGAAGCTTTGGCACAGCAGTGTGTCGAATGTCAGATGTTCCTACTCCACGGGATCAGAACGTGATCATGAACTCTACGGGAAGAGGATATTGTTGGCTGAGAGAGAAAGATATGAAAAGCTGAGACTTCTTCAGACAAAGACTGTTTTCTGCAGCTTTGATTGCTTCAACCAGAGCAATACAAGCCATGCAGGAAACCCAGAATCTTTTGCTGCAGTAGTTTAAGCTTTCTTATTTTTGTTAGTGAGAGGAATGAATTCAGCAGAGCAGAGTATTTTGTCCCAGATGTGAGCGTGGAGCCACCCAAGGGCTGCCTCACCTTTCAGAGGAGTCAAAAGATTGGCGCCACGTCTGTGTCTGTCAAGTCTCAGTTTGAGCGTGATAACATTCATAGCGATCTTTTTCTTTTACTCTCCCTTTCACAGTGAAGTCCCCAACAAACACATTGGAATCATGTTGGCATCTAACTGAAAAGATCCCTGTTCAGCCCTCAGGGGGCGCACTGCTGTCACTTCTTCCGCTGCATCCGACTCGGATGGGAGGATCAAAGTGAAAATAAAAGAATGTCTTGTGTGGAATTCTCATATCTCCCCAGTTATGAATAAATTAAAGAGTTTTTAACCTCAAATATGCACCAAATGATTGGGGAGCATCTGTAATCCATTTATGGAACACAGGCGTGGATATTCCAGCAACAACATCCAAACAGCCCTCAGGATTGGAAATCTGCAGTGTCACTGTGCACACTAACAACCCCATGTTATCTCAAAGAAAATCAGACTGTGAATGAAACACATGGAAAGACGATAGTTTGATTCTTTATCAGGAATAAGGCCACATCCAGAAAAAAGCCATATTTGGGATAAAACAGGTACAATATGCAGATTTTATTCCGTTTATTTTGGTATGCAAACGCCTTATTCACAATTAAAGACAGGGTAGTTGTAACTATAGTTTAAAAAAACAATCAACCATCAAAGTTTATGAATAAAGTTGTCTCTGTTCTCTGTATGTTATTGACCTTTCATTTAAACTTTCTTGGATGATTTAGATGCTAGTTGTATTATCAGTTAGGTGTCAGAGCTCCACACATGGATATATTGTTTGCTTTGAAATATTCAAGTCAAACAACTTGATTTATCGCCAAAGGCCAACATAAAAAAAAAAAAAATCATATAGATACATTAAAAAGAACGATCCTAGAAGTCGTCGTTACGAGGAGCGGCACAATAGTATACAATAAAAAACAAAAATGACATGAAGTGACAAAAGTGTGTGCATGATAATAATGAATGAATAACCTCGACAGTGCTGGTCATGTTTCTGGCTGGTAAAATTTTGAAATAAAGGAATAAGTGTTCGGTGTTAAAATGCTGACGCTTCATTCAAAGAAATAGGATAAACAACAAATAGGAAAACAGGAATATTTATTTTGCTGCAAGTCACGTAAAAACGTTCAGAATGCAATCTTTTGCTCTCTCGCCATGGCTGTGAAGGTTTGTGTAAGTGGTTGTGACCGTAAAGCGCTTTGGGTTTTAAAGAAGGTAACAACGCTTTAGAAAATTAAACTTTATGTACTATTTATGTAGTTTGAGTAATAGCTTTCAGCTCCTGCACTTGGTCCTCCACACCACTGGTTCCTGACAGGTTACAGGGAGAAGACGTGAGGAAGAATTTAAAGAACTCAAAAGTCCAGAGAACCAAAGTGAAATAGAGGTCTGTTGCAGTAGGTTGGAATGAGGGGGGAAGGTGTGATGTGCAACATACGAGTGTGAGCAGGAATCAAAGGAAAGGCATAAAAGAAGGTGAGGAAAGCCAATGAAGGAGACATGAGACAGAGGATGCTGAGCATCTCTTTGGAAGGAATGTGGATGATAGAATGAGGAATGAGAAGATCAGGAGAACAGATTGAGATGGTTTGGACGTGCTCAAAGGAAGAAGAGTGAGCGTATCAGTAAAAGGATGCTTACGTTAATGCTGCTGGGCAAAAGGTTTAAAGGGCAAAAGGGGAGATTTATGGATGGACATGATAAGTAGATGTCAGAAAGGAGGATGCAGAAATAAATGGAGGCGGAATATTTACTGCGACGACCCCTGGAGGGAGCAGGCAGAAGATAAAAAAGCATGAATGTAAATGTTGTGTAGCATATGTTTAAGCAGAGTTTAAAACATGCATCATTGATTTTTATTCCAGTTACATTTTTTGTAGAGACAAAAACTAGATTTTTTTGTTCCAGATATTCAAATTTTTAGACCTTGCACTGACATCAATTTTTTAATTCTTTCAGGAATGTGTTTAAAATGTCTTGATATTTAAATGAAACTTCAGTGCTTTTTAATGATCAAGTAACACATACAGAGTGGAAGTTTGCTTTTCCATTGTCAACATAAAGCATCCTTTCTATAAGCCATGACTTCCCTTGTTAGATTCTGTGAACTGAGCTTCATTTTTCCCTTGCATTTTAAATGGTAGCTGTCACTTTAAATGTCTCTATCCCCATTTTCTGTAATAACTCAACTACATGTCGATTGTCAGCTGATAAAAACCTGCGCTTGCTGAGTTGTGGTCTGCTAGTCAGAACTCTGGCTACAGCAGTCTCTACCTGGATCTTTGGTGGTCATCACTGCAAGCATTCATTCTGTACTTGCATTATCCCTTGTGATTTGTGGACATTTACTTAAGAGCCTCTGAAATTTTATTTTTAGTTTTTTACAATGTTAGGATCAAAAAAGGAAGCAGATCATTCATAACTGCAAGTTCAGAGCCTTTTCATGGTTCTCCGTGACGTGTAAACATGCAATAGGAGATGTTTGAAGTTCTTCTCCGGTTGCGGCTCCACCGTGACTCAGTTTCTGTTTGAAATGTTCACATGGCGCCAGCTCATCATCCTTTTGTGTGAGTTACACAAACGTCTGGAGACGGTCCTATGCTTTCTGTTCTTCTCATCAGGATGAGAAGTGGGATTATTCCTAAATGTCAGACTCTGTCTTCCAGTGTTTGTTTTGCCTCCTCAGTTCCATGTCTGACACACGCTGACTGTCCCAGCAGCTCGTCAATCCAAATGTTTGTATATGAGTTCTCTGTCTTCACATCTAGACGTCGCTTCTAAAATTTTCATTAATGAGATTCTCTGCGCCTGACAAAGCCACACATTAAAGACTTTCTTCCTCTGTGTCTCCCACTACTCTCTTTTTAAACAGCGTTGATATCAGCCAGCTGCTGCACCAACAACTGTAGAAATGTCAAGCTATGGGACAGGTAAGAACCGCTCCCCACCTTGTTATTTTTTCCTCTCAACTCGTATGAGTTAACTAGATTCTCTAAAAGAAGAAGAACAGCCATTGTCTGTTCTTTGCACAGGGGTCCATAATCCTGTAATTAGCTCCCACTATTCTGCTCAACCGCTGAGTGGGCCTCAGATGTCTTAAAAACTTCTCATCCTTTGTTAGATTGGAAGGATTTACATGAAACCGTGGAGTTGGTCAGAAACAAAAAGCAATTAGTCCCTCTTCCTGACCAGCAGGGGATGAACGTCCTGCGTTGTGATCCTGGGATTTTGGGAGGGGGTGTTGATTGACGTGTTTGTGAGCTTAGTGCGGGTCAGTTGGGACCACAGAGTTAGAGGTGACCCTCTGCCGTCCCTCTGAACCTTCATGTCCCTTCACGCTGGCCAGAGTGGGAGCGCCAGATGGGAGTGTTTTAATATTTGATGACATGACGAAAAGGCATAGCTCCTAAGGCTGTGAAACCACACGTAATTCCATTGTAACCTTTTGAAAACATTCTCTACGCTCCCTTTCATGTATTTTACAAGATCAGAGGTAACAAGGATGTGCTAATGATGCAGACCGAGGCGGCTCCTGCAGCTGCAGAGGATGACACACAAAACCAAATGCCACCATTACCTCCTCGCTCCAAACATTTAGCAAAATTTTTAGGATTTTAATATCATAAAGACACTAAATGGTACTGTAGACAGAATGAATTTGTTGTTAGTTTTTGCAAGTCGTTTTTGCAAATATTGACAAAAATTGCAAAGCAAAAGAAAATAAAAGTGAGTTGATGTCAAACTCAGAGATGCATGTTTATTATTTATATTATTTTTTTACTAGCTTTGCTTTTTTTAATTCTAATTCTGGAAATTTTGATTTGCAAGTACTGATTTTGAATGATTGTCTTTCTAAGTAAATAAATGCACAGACAGAGATGAGCTATTGTCAGAAAAAAATAGTTTTCATGTGCTGTTCTGGAGGCCAAAAAAAACAACATTCTTGGAGTGAAAAAGGAATTTGCAAAAACCCTGTTTAAAGCAACTATAAAATGTATTTATTTATTTTTATAACATATGCTTTTCCCCATAATCTTTTTATCATTATTTTATTGTTATTAAACCCTAGGGGTAGCCTCCAAAGGTAAAAAGAAACATTTTCATTTTTTGAGTTTTTATTCATCCTCTATAAAGCCCCTATCACATGCACACTGCTGATTTTTGGATTTTCGGTTGTACAAAGGAGCTGCCACATCTATGCCTGAGTCACATGCATCTGTATGGGGGTTGACCAGCATGGGTGCTGCAGGTTATTGGGTTCTCCGGGATTGTAAAGGGTCATCGAGAGAAGGGGCAGCATCTTACAAGTGTGTCTTGCAGGAGGCTTGTTCAGCCACCTCAAGGGACGTCATGAAAATGGGACGTAGAATTGTCTTACATGTGGTAAGTGTATTGTGAAGCATTTGTAAGAAAATACAACTTACACGCACTCATGATGCATGGGTGATGCTGACGTACATTGCCCTGATGCCACACTCTACTCGTTAGTAGTGTCTTACCAATGTCACATTAACCTTTAGTGTAGTTTAAGTGTTCGGCATGACCCAGCATGCTCGTAGAAAAAACTGTGCATGAACATTTTGGCTCAAGGGGCTCACCGAGTGGTTTATGACAGATATCTCTGGGGGGCACCTGTGTATGCCATACATGCTCACCCATTTTTTTTTTGCCCACACCATAGCCTGTTGTTTTACCAGTAAAGTAAATTTACAAGTAAATTTAAAAGAAAAATTACCAGGAAGTTGTGACTACATGGGAGCACAGGTGTGTTTTGCAGTTCCTTTGAGGCTCGTGTGGCCACATCAAGGGATGTAATAAAGTGGAACGTGCAATTGTCATGCGTGTGGTAAGTTCATCGTGAAGTACATGAAGGGCTAGTGAAAATCCGTATAACATGCCTGGCTAAAAATAACTGGTGGACTGAGTAAATCTTCATTCTGTGGATGTTGGACCAGATGGTCCCCATATTTAGGGCAATATTTACCAGGGCTGATTGTTACTTAGAGGTTGATCTGATTCGATTCACAAATCAAGATCAACAATCCATGAATCCAACCACAATTCTTACTTTTTATTCTAAATATGTCTGATCTTTAGAGGGAATTGATCACAGACATTGTTGTAAAATTCTTATTCATGCTACTTTTTATTTTAATTTATTAATTTATAAACATTATTTAAACCAAATTTGTTTTAGAACTTATTTCAGTAAAGTGAACTTCCGATTCTTTTTTTTTATTATTATACATTATTGTGAATGGCACTCAATAGCTTTACTTTGAAAATACCAGCATTTGGTTTGTTTAGTTTATTATTCTATAATCCAACTTTATTCTGCATTTTAAAAGTAATAGTTACATTGTCTGAAGGTAAGAACCCCTCAAAAAGAACACTTTTTGAAGTGTATTTTGCTACATTCTACTAGATTTATAAAGATTGATTATCAGCAATCACATAAATATTTCGCCTCAAATTTCTGGGAACAGATCACAAACATCCAAGTATTCTGATACTCATTCCAGCCCCAATATTTATAGTTAAATAGTAACTATGCAGTATTTTTTATCCATAATTTATACACATGTATCTCTTTCTTGCCAATGATATTTATGGGGTCAAGGTTAAAATCGGTGCCTGTAGTTGTTTCTCTTCTCAGTTGGTTCACCTGACAGGAAAGGTTCCTTACATATTTTAGCAACAGTTGTACACTTAAATCAATATATTCAGTTGATTTGAGTTTTGTTCATCAGACTTAATCCAGTTTTCTGTCAGTTTTACAAATTGATCTGAAGGATTTCATCCCAAGGCTTCTGGAACATCTTCCATGTTATTCCTAGGGGTGTGGATTGTTATTAAGGTTCGATCCGATTCGATTCATAAATCAATCTAGTTGAACACACCCTTCTGTCCCACTTCATAAAAAGGGGAACCACCACTCCTGTCTGCCATTTAGGAGGTACAGTTCCTGACTGTCACAGCATCCAGAAACTGGTGGTACTTGGGGCGGGCTTCCGCTCCCTTGCCACAGAGGAGCTATTTGACTACTTTGATGAATTAATTTTGGTGATTGAAAGCCCCACCCCAAAGTCCTCAGCCTCTGCTTCCTCAAGAGGATGAATGTCAGCAAGTTTGAGGAGATCCTCAAAGTATTCTTTTCACCAACCAACAAAATCCACAGTAGAAGCTATGTTGAAAACGATGCCTGCAGAAAACTGCTTTCCCCTCCTGAGGCACCAAAGGGTTTACCAGAATCTTTTTGAGACCAACCAATAGTCCTTTGTTATGGTACCACAGAACTCATCCCAGGATCAAGTTTTTGCCTCTACATCAGCCCAAGTCGCAATTTACGTAGACGGCTGATACCTGTCAGCTGCCTCTGGAGTCCCACAAGCCAACCAAGCTTTTTTAGGACTCCCTCTACACCTTACTCCCGGTGTCCACCACTGGGATCAGGGATTGTCATTGTAACAGGCACCAGGGACCTTGCGACCACAGCTTTGAACAGCAGCAGAGACAATTGAGATGGAAAACAGTGTCTCCTCTGACCCCATGTCCCCAGCTTCCCTCTGTACCTTTTTGGCTTGCCAAATCTTTCCAGCCTTCTTCCCTGTCAGGAAATCAAACTCACCATCAGGTGAGTGATCAGTGCACAGCTTTGCCTCTCTCTTTACCTAATTGTCCAAGAGGCACAGCCAAAAATCGCCTGAAACAACTATGAAGTTGATCATCCACCTCCTGCCGAGGGATTTTATATTGCCACATGGTGTTCGTTATTCACAAACAATGCACAGAAGTCCAATGACAAAAAAACACTTGGTTTTTGATCAAAAAGGTAATTCCTTCCAATCATGTCCCTCCAGGTGCCACTGTCATGGCCGACGTGGACATTGAACTCCCCCAGGAGGACAATGGAGTCCCTTCTTGTGTCACATACCAGTGCCTCTTTGAGAGACACCTAGAAGGTCAGGCGCTATGAACTGCTGTTCGGCCGAGAGGCAGAAACCACAGTCAGAGACCTATTCCCTCTTTGAAGGTGAAGGGACACGACCCTCTCATCCACCAGGGTTAATTCCAACAGTTGGGAGCTGGCCAGGGTGCTCACAATAAGCTCACACCGACCTGCCGCATCTCACCATAAACAACTCCAGAATGGTGAAGAGTCCAAACCCTTTTGAGTCTCAAAAGCCAAGTTCCATGACCAGGGTTTTAGGCTGCAGGTACCCACCCATGATTGCCCCCCAAACCACATTGCATTGGCCTTTTTTGAGCACAACTTTACATGGTGGTTCCACAGGGGGAGTTATTTCACGTCATCTGTTTGGCTGAACCCGTGTTCAGAAAAAGGCCACGGTCGTGGCCTGTGAAGAGGCCTGACCACCAGGTGCTCATCAGCTGTTGCCATGGAAGTCTCTAACAGGTGCATTAGCCCCAGATATCTTAGCTCTCATGATTACTCAAGCTCTCAAACCCCTCCACCACGTTAAGGTGACGATGCATGGAGAGGATACCAGTAAATATACTTTACTTTTAAGCCAAATTAATTTAAAATATGTTTGCATCTATAAATTCTATTTTTACAGAAACAAACAAATTGGGGCCAAAATGTGCTAGTAAAATCCTCAGTCAAAGTCAAACTTCAACTTTTTGTCAAATTCTCTCCATGTCGGACTGAGAGTTCATTTATTATCCAGCTGAACGGTCTTAAGGTTGATATTTTAAATAGATCTTTACAATTTGCAAATAAAACCAGGTAAAAAAAAAAATACCACGAAGCCAAATAAAAAGCATCTGAATGTGTAAAGTTGTTCAGCGCTAATAAATGTTTTTGGCAATGGTGAAATGGGCAGGTTCGAATGTTGAAGAGTGGATGTAGCTCAGAAACAAAGGAGTGTCCTCATATTTGCTGAAGTCAGCATCAAAAAGTGTAAAACTTGAGGTATTTTATCTTTCATTTATTTAGTTTAGTTAACTTAACTTGTTGTATTTTTATTAAACTATTTGCGCATTTGTGAGTCCTTGCTAATGTGGTTTTCAGCATCCATAGAGATGTGTCTGTCTGAAATCCATAGAGCAAAAAGAGAATCAAAGGGTGGAGATACTGTTAGCTCCATTTGTTTGGAGGAGAAATAATCAACCACAATGTGAATCTGTAGACGTAAAAATCATGAAGTTTGGAAATGTTAGCTGGATAAAGATGGAAGAGCTCCAGGAGCTTCTTCATATATGACAGTCAGAGAACAAGTGGGACTAGCTGCTTTTTTTCTTCCTGCTTTCTTTCATCCTGGTCATCTCGTTTTAGACATTAGCACCCCCAATGGGCAGATTTTTCCAGATGATCCGGTCAGTTGTTGCTTGTCCTAAAATTGCTGTGTGAATTGTCCTTCTTTCTAACTAATATATGAGGTGGGTCTAGAGTTTGTTTGTTTTTTCATCATTTTTATCAGACTAATTCAGATCTGACTATCATTTTCATTAAAGTTCATACTTGGACTAAAAAAGATTGACTAGTGGGGTTTTTGAAAGGCAGATGCAACTGTAAAACCTGTTTATAGTTTCTTTTCTGCATCACTGCTTCCCATTCCATCACTATGCACTCCTTTCTGATTGTTTGCCATTTCAAAAAAAAGGAAAAAAGAACTTTAGAAATAAAATGTTCTGTGCAGCGAAACCGGTTATTATATTTTTGACTAAAGCCTTAATCACATGCACCCGTACAGGTGCTGCAGGTTTATGGGTTGTCTGAGCCTGGGGCCATGGAGGGTCATAGAGATAAGCGGCCACATGTCAAAGGCAGTGCTGGTGTGTCTAGCAGTTACCTTAAGGCTCAAATGGCCTCCTCAAGGGATGTCATGAAATTGGAACATATGATTGTCCCACATGAAGTGTACAGGGAAGTATTTACAAGGCTAATATAAGTAAGTTGCACACACTTACGATGTATGGACTACGCTGTCATATTGTGCCCTAATTTCCTCATTTCTGACAGCTAGGCTGCTTGCAAAGAGCCCTCAAGAAGCGCACATAAGCAGCTATCATGGGTCCCCTGCGGAGTGTGAGGACTTGGTGGTGGGTAAAAAAAAATAAAAATCTGTCCAACTCGTCTGCGTTTCACCTGCTTCACCCTTAATTTTTTATTTGGAAAAAAAGAATGGAACTCTTGAATAATTTTCTTTCCACTTCACAATTGTGTGCCACTTTGTGTCGGTCTTTCACATAAAATTCCAATAAAATATATTTATGTTTGTGGTCATAATGTTAGAAAATGTGGAGGAGTTCAAGGGGTATGAATACTTTTGCAAGTCACTGTAACCTGAGGTGTCCAGTAATCGACGTCATAGCTCAATCACACCGGGTCCGTGCCGCAGCAGAATCCATTGATTAGTGTTCTAGACTGCCTCTTGTCACAGCTTGCCTAATGCTGCTTGATAACTGAACAAAGCGACCACAGTGACCAAACAAACCAGACTTTGAGGGCCATATCCACTTTAGTATGGATTGCCTGGTGTAAGTAGGCCTGATTTCCAGTTTTGCTTCTGGGTCAAGTTGGTAGATTCTCTGAAACCAAGGAAAAGTGGTGACAAACTCAGGCGCTTTTCACTCTGAGATGGTCCTATACTCATCTAAATCTGTTTTTTTTTGGGACACTAGAAAGAACCTAAGACCGAAGTGGACAGACAGACATATGGTATCTGCCTCGTTGGTACACCATATTTGCCCACTAGATATTTGGGACTTTTATGAGTGATGACTGATGTCATTTCCTTCCTTTGGTTGGCTTCTGCTCTTTGGTGCATGGAAAGTTTATGTGTGGTCACGTTGAAGTGATCACCTCCACAGTCTGTTTACAAGTGAACAAAGATTCACCTTCTCAAGCTGATCCAGGTTCCCATGTTTGAACCCAGACATCAGGTCAGCTTTCACACTTGCCAAATGAAGCAGAATATAAAAAGATAACTTTGGTGTGAATGTGTGCAATGGACCCCTAGCATGACTGAACTGTGAAAAAGTGTAAGATAATAAAATGTGTAATTTGTGCTTTCTGTTTTTATTTACATTTCATTGAACTTTTTCATGATTCTTGTTTAATTCAGTTGTATTGGATCAGTTTAGAACCAGTAATGTCTCTTAAAATTTATTGGAATTGAAATTCTTTCTTTCCTTGTTCTGTACAGTTTTGATGCCTCCTCTTGACAACTCGCCCCGCAGCACTTCTCAAAAGAAGGAGGGGCAACAGTGAAGCAGCCCCCCTGCATCTCTGGCTTTCACAGACTCCGGAGCCCCTGGAAGGCGACTGCCGAGGATCCAGACGCTCTGTAGTTCCTGACCTCATCCATGTTCACATTCCTTCAGGCAACCTGCCTCCATGTTTTTAGTTCTCCATGAGAGTGCAGGTGGGAACGATAATAGTGCCATTTGTAAAATCCATGACATGGCTTGATGGATCGGAGTGAATGGGCCTCCCTGCCAGCAGTGGCCCTCACTCCTCCTGAGGAGAACCTAAGGAGACAGGGAATGAAGCTGGATCTAGAGGAGGAGCTGAAGAGGACATGACACAGTTCGTGCTGCTCTGTTTACAAAAGTAGACCTCTGGTGAAGAAGCACACTGACTCTCCGAACATAAATTATTTTCCCACGCTCCTGTCCCCTTCATCTTCAGCTAAGTCAATGTTTCCAAAATGTGTTGGGACTGGTGTAATCTACGGTTCTGTTTCCACCACCACCTTCCTTTCGCCTAAAAAACTTAAATACCGTTTCTGCCATTTCTATTGAAAACATTCTCAAAGATGTTCTAGCAAAGAAAAACCTCTTCCTGTGTCTTAAACCAAGATGGTCAACATTACTAGCTGCTGACAGATGTTCTAGTTCTATGAGATGCCATGTTCAGGTGTAATTTTATTTTGTATTATCTTGTTTCCTCCCTTACAGCGCCTATACTGAAGCTGGGGAGAAGGTGATGCAGTTCTCCATTTTCTTTTTTACAAGGAAGTAAAGTCCAAGTAAGAAGTAGAGTATTGGATTAGTTTTCTATATATCTATGTATACGAATATAATATTATTATTTTTGACTTACCAATATAAAACCTGTTATATGCATATGATATATCAAATATTAAACAGACCTCTTTATCAAAAAAGTGCATCGCTTCTTCATGTAACCTGTGCATACACACTCACTTTGTCTGAAGCCCATCCTCAGGTGCTTCATGATCCTCTTAAAGGTTCTGAGATAAAAAAAAAAAAAATTAACTACATAATAAATCAGGAAAAAACAGCATGGTGAAAAACTTTGTACCGCAAGGAAGTGCTTGTCAGAGAAGGTCCCTCTGCTCCCATCACATTCCCTCACATCCTGCAGCATCCAGCAGCATCTGCTGCAGACTGACAGTGCAGATGAGTCTGTTTTGGGGATTTTGTTGGGGAACACGACCGCAGACATTTCATCCCTTTTTTTGTAAGCTCCATAAATCCTGTGAGACACCAAAAACAGTGATTTGTAAAGAAACATTTTGAGATGATTTGCTGCATATTTGATACAACAGTAAGAATATGATGTGAGTATGAGACGGGTACAATAAGGTCACAACAGCGAAACTAGATACTTCAAAAACTATAAAGCTTGACAAGGCAAACAGACATGAACGAAATTTGCTGCTTGCTGTTTCACTCAAGTGTGTTTTTTTCATGTTTGCATCGCTAAAAACATTAGATATTTCTTGAAACGTTAAGTATTAACAATGAAGTGTTGCACATAATGCAGGGGCTGCCCAGAAAAGATTTAATGGTAGCACTTTCATTTCAGTGTGTTTAAAATGGAAACAATGGGACAGTGATCTGTTTAGGTGAGTTTGCTGAGTCATGCTTGCTTGTGAGAATCTGCTGGTGTCTAAACCCCAAATCGTGGCACCACGGTGCTATGTTGTCCTCCTGCGGGACACCCTGCTGGGAATCTGATAAAATGGAGGCATTTCACGTGATTCATTAAACAACAGCAAGTGAAGGGAAAACCTGACAGACCCCGAAAGAACAGACATCATGAATATGATGCTTTACAATTTGTTCAATGTTTTTTCTTGTTTTTAGTTACTCTGATGGTACGTGTGTGTTTAAGACTCATTTCCTAAAGTTAAGGCTGCATAGGGATGTGTCTGTATATGGTGTGTGTTGTTCAGGGGCACTCCTGTAAGTGCTGTGTGTTACCACTCAGCTGCAGTGTAAGCAGGACACTCCCCTGCCTGCTTATCCTGGAAGACACAGAGTGTGCGGTTGCATTGATTTGTGCGCATCCGTGCATGTTCATGGAACAATGCTGCAGCTTATGCAAGTGTGTGCCTGAGAGTGTGGGTGAGAGCATGCAGCTGCCTGCTCTACTGCATTGCAGCACGTCGTGCTCATCCCGAGGTCTCTGGAACACTCCACCAAGGTCACAGCAGGTCAGTCCTCCCATCTGCATGCCCCACCATGACAAGGCGAAACCTTTTAAACTCCAAAAAAAAAGGTTTCCTGGTAAATCGGCACACACTGGTGAAAGTCACAGCAGAAGACATCCATGGATGGCAAGGTTACAGTAATCCACCTATGAAGAGTCTAATCAGCAAACAACAGCAACTTCAGCAAGGAATTTATTAAATGGAGTGAAGAGGAGCTCTTCACTGACCAAGTGACTAAAATAACACATGATCAATTCCTTGATAGAATTGTTCATTCATGTTTATGTCGTCAGTCGCCAGTGATGTCTAAAAATAGAAAACTTCATTCAAAACTAAACAATTGGATGATTAAAAATTTTTAAAAGGAAAAACTAGTTCTGTCATGCTGTGTTTACATAATCACACACTGAATGGGAGTAAAGAGTTTTTGTTGTAACTGTAGTATACGTACCAAAATGCTAATATGTAGTCGCTGTGGCTTGCTAATGTCTAAAGCTCACAGATTTTTGAGCACAGTAATGTTTTTAGAACAAAAATTTTATTTAAAAAATATGCTAAATATTTTACATTATCAAGACGAACATTTTTCTTCAGGGCCAATTCCTTTTTTTGTTAAGATAATATGACTTTTGTTATTTCACAGTCATAAAGATGATGCTATGCTTTTTCCAGCACAGCCTTCCACTCCATGTTTGTCAGTAAAGATAGAGGGGCCATGTTAGGAATCTGAGCTCTGTCTCCCTCTCTGGTCACCGGCGAGAGCCATCTCCTGAATACTGACACTTCATCTCCCATCAACCCCAGCACACAGTGTCTGGATGCCTCCCACCTGACTCTTATCTGCTATTCAGCCACAGGACATTTAAGCACTGCTCAGAAGCACGCTCAGTGCAAAGTATTGTTTGTGCCGGTCAACCTGCATATCGAGCGGTTTATCCGGATATGATCACCTGTTTACCTGACTCTGCTTCGTATTTGACTCTGCCTCTTTGCCGCCTGCCCCAATCTTTGCCTGAACTCTGACCCTGATTTAGCTTTGTGGACTTTTAGCTGAGCTTTGCTCCTGACTGTCTGTCTGAGTAAATAAAACCTGCTGCATGTGGAACCAGCCGTCTGCCAGTTTGACAACCAGAAACTTGACAGAGGTCTTTTAAATTATGATTATGCAGTTTTTAGCCCAAATCAAAAAGCCTGTTGTTTTTTAAGACATATTTTCTGCAGCAGGAGCTCATTAGAAATGTCCCTCTTTTTGTTGTGGGCTACTGCCAAAGAAATTAGCCTCTTTTATTTTTTTCTCCTTTGGACACACTAGGTGTATATTTGTATAAACCCCTCTTGTAATTTTGGCTAAACTTTATTTATTTGGATTATTTTTATATTCTTTTTATATTCTAAAATGGGCCACACTAAGACCCCCGCCGAAGCAGCTGCCCCTCCACACACACCCGTACTGAAGGGCCGAAGAAGGAAATCCACCTGCCGAGCAATCCGGTCGAGCACCCTGCCACATGGGCCCCCAACTTCTAAGAGCAGTGAGGCACGGGAGCACAGAGAGTTCAAGCCCTAGCCTAGCCAGAAGAGCAGCCTACCCACAATACCAGGGGGCCCAGCACGGGCCCCAGCTCCACCCCTCAAGAGCCCCTATGGCCCAGACAAGCCACCCACCACAACCCAGAAGTTCTGAGCATCCCCCACCCCAACTCCAGGTACGAGCCAGGGCCCACCAAGGGAGACCCGCCTCCAAGCTATGAGCCTGGACACCACCAGGCTCATATAGAATATGACCCCTGCTCATGGTCTTGCCAGAGAACTGAGGGATTCAGCAAACTGTAGCCAGGCCTAAAACAGTATAAATTAGATTCAGCACAGAGGGAAGCAGCCCAGCAACATGAAAATAGAAGCAGTGCAGATCGCTTAATGGCCAGCGGGACCTCTCTGATCAGAATAGTTTCTTTTTTAAATTAGATTTTGAGCCTTCCCTCCCTTCAGCTTTTGCCAAAAAACTTTTTTCCATTCATCTCCCAGCTATCCCTACAAAATTTTACAGCATTGAATCTTTTCTGAACTTTATTTTCTTATACAGTTTTTAAGTTGAGACATGTCATTGGTTTTATGTATGACTTATTGCTATCAAACATAAGAGTACTTCCTTTACAAGTGCTCTTTGCTGTAGGGTTGCTAATTCATTTGAAAATAAGAGCACAATATGCATCATTTGCATTCCGCAAAGGTTTACATTCTCCAAACGAACAACAAAAAAACTTGTTTATGATCACATAGAGGCTGCTGTAAACAATGCTCATAAACCTCCCTGCTTTTTCTCCACAGGGCTTGTTTAACTTCCCACTGCTTGTAGGTCACCAACACGAGGTCGATGCTACATATGTCTTAGACTCATTAGCTAGCAACTTGTCACTGAACAATAGGAGTTGATTACATCCTGTAATGACTTTGCACTCTGCAGCTAATAGCCAGCAGAGATAACAGATTTGTCATTACCACTCTCCACAGATGGAACAGAGAAAATGCCTAAACTGCTCAATGGTGCAACAGAAGCACTTTTGTTCAACTAAAGAGCACAGATGATGCTGGGCTTGTAAAGCTGAGCTTTAAAGTCATTAATTTATGCACATTAAGTGAGGCAGCTTTGGTAATGTGACCTGCATAGTAATGTGACGATGAGACACCCAAACAAAAATGAATACTTTAAATTACCGTAAATCATAGAAGAGGTTCAGACATTTTCAAATATTGGCATTTTTTAAAATTTATTTACAATAATTAACTAAATTGTTGAGGATTTAGTTCCAAAATCCTTTAGAAAAGTCACAATTTCTGATTCAGTTTTTAGATTTAGAAAAGTAAAAAAAACATTTCTATAAACTACTTAAAGTTTGCAAACCTAAAAACATAACCACACTCTGACAGTACACACAAAAACAAGTTTCACTTGATTAACTAAATTTACCTGATGAAACAGTTTAGAAACAAATTGTACAACAGTACATACAATCCTTGTTGCACGTTTGCTTCTGAAGAATATGCCATTTCTGACAGAACCTGCAAAAAAGAGAGGACTAAATTCAAGTAGATCAATATGGTGCACAACACGTGGCTTATTAAAGTATTGTAGTTTGATGATTGTTTTGAGTTCACATTTTACACATGTAAAAATAAAAACAAACTGTTACACAAAAAATGGCTGCAGGTATTGTTTCAAGGAGAGACGCTGATGCACTGAACAGTGAATAACTGGGACTGTTGATGCTAGCATCACATGCACACATGGACAGAATTACCCTTCAGTTGACGAAGAAAGAAAAACTCAAAATGGTCCAAAAATAACTTGAATCAGAAAAAAGTAACTATAAAAATTTCTAATAAATTTAGTCAGACATTGTTTTTCAACCGTGCTTCAACAGAATTATTTAAGGTGTGTCCACCTTACAATCTTGTAATCAATTAGTGGGCTATAGGTAGTCACTGTGGTGTTCGGTGACATGGTGTGTACCACACTCAACATGGACCAGAGGAAGCGAAGGAGTATCTCAGGAGATTAGAGAGAAAAGTATATACAAGCCTGTCAAATGCCCAGAAAGACTTCTAAAATGATGAAACCTTAACTTAAAGCTCAAATAAATATCAGTGTCAGACTGTGCCATCTGTCATTATTTGAGCCAAAGTGGACTTAAAGGGAAATTACTTAAAAATACACCATTATTGTAAGGCAAATAAAAAAACAGACTAAAATTTGCCAAACTTTTTGTAGACAAGCCACATAGCTACTGCGAGAATAATCTGAGAACAGAAGACAAAAATTTGAACTTTTTGCAAAGGCATATCTATGTTCACAGGTTCGAAAGTGTTCCTAGGTGTGTGTGTGAAAGTAATTGTCTATCAGTCTGTTTGGGGTGTACTCTGCCTTCGCCCAGCAATAGCCGGGACAGGCATTGGTGGCTCAGCAGTCCCATAATAATGATGGGTCATGCTTTTGAGTCAACTCTTAAATGATGGAAGCAGATTCGTTATTTTTCTTTATTTTTTTCACTTCGTGCTCTCTGCCTGCTCGTTGAGTTTCAGTTACATCAATGGTACAGATGTGATCTGAGTTCTTGTGGCGTGATTTGAGCATTGAGCTTGGGGCACGTGACGTGTTCAGTGACTCGATCAGTGGGTGGAATACATAGAGGATTCACCCAAGCGTTCTCATTCTGAACTTCCGTCTATTTTCTTAAACTGCTGTATCACTCTTGGGGCTGCGGGATGCCAGAGCTCGTCCCGGCTACTGCTGAGCAAATGTGGGGTACACCCTGGACAGGTCGCCTGTCCGTTGTCCATGGAGTTGGAGCGAGCACACCTGCTATTCCGGCCACCGGGGAGGCTGACTGGCGGCCAGACAGTGAGCCGCTGTGGCATGCAGGAGGCAGACTGCTCGAGTCCTTTATTTTTCTTATTTTCATTGAGACAATAATAATCAGTATTTTTTTTTAATGTTCAGATTTTTTTTTTTTCGGTTTTTACTTTTCTCCTTTTGGGTTAATCTGGGACAGCAAGTCTGCAAACTGGTTCATTTGTTAAATAAAAAAGTTTTGTCATTGATTTTTTTATAACTTTGTTTAATTTATTCACACCAAGACGAAGCAAAAATCATTTTAGTTTTATAAATAAAGAGGAGAGGAAAAAAAGAATAACATATTATCTGCCAACATTATTTAATTCTTTAACACAATAAATGAAAAGCTGAAGAATAAACAGCAATCTTAACAAAAGAACTAGTATCCAATCATTTGATTAAAATATTAAACAAAATAATGGTTTGTATTGGAATAAATGCAAAGAGTTAGGACATTCTAATTTTTCTCGTGAATACAGTAAATATTAAACAATGTTTTTAACATACAAACTATCATTTTTTGCAAATATATGGAAAAATAATAATCGCCAAAAAATATTTTGTAAAGAGTCAAAAGAGCTTTGAATCGAAAGAATCAGCTTCTGAGAAAGAATCTAAGTGGCCATTACTACCAGGAAAGGGATCCTACGGGTAAAGAAGCTAGGTCTCAGTTGCAGCTCTCACAACAGTCATGAACGGCTTAGAGGAAAACATGTTTGGACTACCCTACAGTAGCCTTCCATGAGCCCTGACCTAAATCCTATTGAGCATCTTTAAAAGTGGCTGAAACTTGCCATCTGGAAAAAGGTACTCTTTAGTAGTGGCAGAAGCACACCTCTGTCACTCCCCTTTATTCAGATTTGTACTCCTGACTCCTACAGTGATCTAACCAGACCACCAGCCTGAATAACTATGAGTCTGCAAGGGACTCTGAATGATGCAGCATTTCTGATTTTAAATCAGCCAAAAAAGGACACGTCACACCAGATCTGCACTGGCTCTCTGTGAATGCAGCATCCAACTCAAAGCACTGGCGCTCGTCTACAGATCGGTCACCTCAAAAGCACCTTCGTAGATACGAGTTCAGATGAACTCTCTCAAGAATGGTTACAACCTCACTGTTGTATGCACCCTCAAATTCTGTGAAATTTTGAATAGAATCAAGGTTTTTGCATCATCAGATTTCTAAAGACTTTTAACAGAAGCACCAAAAACTTTTGTCGAGGCAGGGTTGAGGTGTTCAAACATTAATTGTGTTTTTTCCCCTCCTGACCCATCATCAATGTAAACCCAAACACTTCTTCAAGATGGGTGTGTTGACTAATGAACATGCAGACCTGTGCCACAAAGCAATCAGTCTATTTTCAGCATCAATCTGTCTGTAATAAGCAGCTGATGTACTAAGAGAGGATGTAGGGATAATTCTGCAATCAGCAGCCTGTAATCTGAATGCATTGTGAAGGTGAAGGGAAGCTTAAAAGGTGCAGTCCAGCCCAGAGATTTCTGTCAAAACTCCTCTTCAAACTTTTAAATGACTTTATATGATTAGTGTGCACTGACTAGTTCCAGTGAGAGTTTGATGTAGAAGAAAGGTTAATTACCTTCTCTATTTTGTTTCAGCATGCCTGCATCAGGTTTTAAAGAGGTGCAAATTTTTTCTGAAAATATCTCAAAAGTGAAGTTAAACAATTTTTGATACCATCATGTTGCTGTTGGAAACCATTCTATTTGTACTTCTGTATATAGAGTAGAAAAGATACCCAATCCCTTTTTGAAATGTCAAAATGACCTGTTAAGTGCTATATTTCAGATGCACTTTGCACACATATATTATTAAACAATGTTAAGAATTAAAGAAAATTGACTCAAAATCTTTAGTTAAAACATGTAAGATTTTGTTAAAATGTCTCAGTTTTTCTTCTTGTTAGGGTTAATGAAAGATCAAAGAGCTCTACATTATTTGATCAAATCAGGCTTCAGAAGTTGGAAAAAAACACAAAAGCAGGGTTATATCAAACAAAAGAATAATTAACAACAACATACCCTAATATGAAAGACTGAAGGCCCATTACCACCTTTCATCTGCAGGTTCGTGGATCAAGGCAGACTGTGAAGTGCTGAACATCTTCTTTTAGGGTAGATGGGAGTGGGTGGGGGTGTAAAATGCTCATATTGTCACATAAGTGATGGTGAAGGACCCAGAATGCAGAAGACTAGCCTTGGTGGCGGAAACTTAAACATTTAATAAACCAACTTAAACATGACAAAACCCATTGGAGAAACAATAAGGTGGCAGAGCAGAACAGATGACCTGACAAAGATTAACTGAAAACCAGACACTTAAATAGGCTGAGGGTAATTAACAGCAATAAAGACAGCTGTTGATCATGAACCTGAAACAGGTGACTGAGGAACAATTCAGAAATCACAACAAAACCCAAACCCAAAGTTCGCAATCCTGACAGTACCCCTCCCCAAAAGGGCAGATCCCAGATGCCCTAACAGAAAAAAAGAGGTTCAATTTTTGTAAAGGAGCCATCTAAAAAAAAGAACAAGGTAAAGTTACTAAAAATCGATTGAATATTTATTTCTTTTGGTCATGATATAAGCAGGATGATGCTTCATGCGAGGTGTGTTAATTTCTAATAAAGCACACTTCGAAGAGGTTTATCCCTTACATAATTATGTGTTCGCAACCTCAGCCATAGCTTACCTAATGACCACAAACCAAAATACATAAATGTACTATTAAAAGATCTTCTGTCCCCTACCCCATCCCCGGTGGGGGGAACAGGACCTTCAGCAGCGGCGGCCTTGTCTCTGGGGTGTCGGCCTCCTGGGCCCGGCGGCCCGCTCCCCACGCAGGGAGAGGGATCCCTCAGTCCTCTGGCAAGTCCATGAGCGGGGGCATCATATTCCACCTGAGCCTGGAGGGTGTCTGTGTCCTTGTGGTACGGGTTCTGGTCCTTACCCTCGGGTGCCGGGTCCCTTCTAAGTAACAACATAGGAGAGCCTGGTCAGGCTATGTACTCCTTCGGGGACCCCCACTTCTCTTGGTCATCCCTCCTCTAGGTGGGGGTAGCTGACCCCCGCTGTGCTCTCTTCTGGATCTCCGCAACTGCCTGGAGCTTTGGTGCCGGTCTCCCTTGGGGGGCCCTGGCTCGTACCCGGGGCTGGGGTGGGGGGATGCTCAGAACTCCTGGGTGGTGGTGGGCGGCTTGTCTGGGGTGGTGGGGCTCTCGGGGGTGGGTCCCCGTGCTGGGCCGCCTGTCGCGGTGGGAGGGATGCTCTCCTGGCTGGGCTGGGCCTTGCGCTCTGCGCTTCCGTAGCTCACTGCGCTCGGGTGTTGGGGGCCCATGTGGTGGTCCTGCGGGTCCTGGTCTGGGTGCTTGGCCGGGCTGCCTGGCGGGCGGATCTCCTCCGTTGACCCCACAGCATGGGTGCGGGAGCGGGCCCTGGTTGGCGCTGCTGCCTCGGCGGGGGTCTTGGTGTGGGGATGTCTGGGAGCTCTCCCTCCTTTTTTTTCTTTTCTTTTCATTCCTTCATCCACTTCAGCTTAACATAACATTCACCTGAGCACAGGCGTCGGCTCACCTTTACACCTTCGAATAGTGTGCGTGACAGAATGTAATGCTTTGCATGTGTTGGTTGGTATGCACAAGTGTGTGTGTGAACTGGATGTGGACAAGTTTGTGAACACTCTCGGAGCCGGCAGGTATGTAACAGCTGAGTGTGTGGACAGGCCCTGCCCATTTTAGACCAACATTCACTATTTTAATGGGTATAAGCTCCAGCATTTTGTTGCCTGTAGATTCGCAACTCTACTTTCCCTTTCCATTGGTCATCCTCTAAAATCTATTATCCACC
>BSAI01000009.1:2209156-2273167 GCA_036245035.1 Adrianichthys oophorus | reverse complement strand
TATATATATATATATATATATATATATATATATATATATATAACATTCAACAATATACATCGTCTTAAGGGGCTACATCCTCCCATTTGTGATTGAAATGTCTGAATAAATAAATACATTGGTTAATTGGTGATCTTAAAATGTCTCTAAGTGTGAGTGTGTACAACCCTGCAACACACTGAAAGCCTGTCCAGGCCTGTCCATTATCCATCTGTCTACGTGCTTCCCACTAGCTTACAGCCCCTTGCAAGACCAACATTACTGGTGCAACAGAAATGGCGAGAAATATTGTGGCCATCCAGCTGTCTAGTTTTGAGCCAGATGCCAGCTAAGACGAGGAAAATTAAGACGTTAATGGATCTAATTGTCAGCAAGTGGAAGAATCAGAATGGAGCGGAGCAGGTAGTTTCTGGCCCGCCGACTGTAGCTCCTAGATCACTGCTACAAGCCTTTTACAACAACAATTTTTCATCTGCTCGCAATGATTTGAATA
The DNA here is from genome assembly GCA_036245035.1 of Adrianichthys oophorus. Taxonomy (NCBI): domain Eukaryota; kingdom Metazoa; phylum Chordata; class Actinopteri; order Beloniformes; family Adrianichthyidae; genus Adrianichthys; species Adrianichthys oophorus. Next base: position 2,272,674 of record BSAI01000009.1, on the reverse strand, counting down.
AAGACATACTCAGAAACACAATTTTTATCTTAATTTTCGTTATACCTGTCCTCCATCATGACAAAAATGCCACAAGAACATAAAACCATCCTAACCTTTTGCTTAATTCCAAGCAAACACTCACAAACACCTCAGTAAATGATGACTTCAGACATAACTAAGGCTTCACAATCTAACTAATATGTTGTTGATATATGCATAATGCTTAGCATTTGCATTGGGAAACTTATGGGATTGGGAAAAAGTAAGAATGGAACTCTCATCAAGTGTTGCTGATCCTTCAAAACAGCAAAAGGGTGAAACCCAAAGAGGCTTCTATCAGCTGACAGCACTGTCATCCATAGCCTCGGATGCAACTACGCCTAAAACTAAAGACAGAATAAGTTAATCCTCTTTTCAAATGCAGATCAATCATAATACTGAAAGAGATTTTCACAAAACCTTTGTCACAGCTGCTGAATCTGTGGGGGGCACATAGGTGGCCTGAAGGAGCTTTTAAGATCATAGACAACTTGGTGAACCCCCAAGGTGAAAATGTTCATGCACATTATTTTCTACAGGCATGCTATGGATGTCAGGCTGTAGTGAACACTTACATTGATATCCTTTAAGGGGCCTGCATGAGCCACAAGGGAACCACAAGGCGCACCTACACCCCCTTTAAGGTGCAGCTGCACTTGTCTGTGGCCCTTTATGGGCAAAACCCAAAAAACCAGCAGCATCAGTATGGGTTCTGTGATGGTCTGTGAGGCTTCATTAACAGGGAAATTATTCAAATATGTTTGGATGGAAAAGCCACCTCTAAGACAGTCAGGTTGCCAATGAGGCGGCTCTTGTTGCTTGGTTCCCCCTCATGGACTGCTGGAATATCATAAAGATTTAGCTGAGATTCTGCAAACTAATCCATATGAAAATCCAAAAAAGTGAGAATTGAAACATTAACTTGAGATGGTTTATTCTGGGCAGAAAATAAAGTCTTTCTAGATTTTATTAACCTGGAGGTCATTTGAGCGTGTTAGTGTGGTGATTTGCAGAGAAATGCTGGAAGGCATCACCGTCAGCTTTAAAACGGCACGAATGGTGTGAGACGGAGGATGACGTGTGAGGAGATTTGGGATGGGAATCGGAAAGCTGGAGTGGGCGCACCAGGCCTCGCTCTCATTAGACTGAGCATGTCAGAGTGCCAGGGAGTGTTTGCTTGCTGTAGCTGAGAAGCCCAGTGGGCAGGAGCAGATGCTCCATCCTCATGCTGAAACTCCCCCAACAGTGTGTTAGTATCTGTGTGAGTAAAGCCTGCTTACACGCTCTGCTTTTCCCCTTCAGCTTCTGATGTACAGTTACAAGAGATATTTGTGCTTTAAAAGTTTCCATTTTAGTGACCAAAACCTAGAAATTCAAAGGTTTTTTTCTTCCTAACGCACTGAAAATATATGTTTACAAAGACTGTGGCTGAGAGGTAGTTAAACACATTTAAAGGAAATTCCCATCATCCAATGGGATACTCTCAACGTCAAGCAAGTATTGGACAGTTTTACAACATCCATCAAATTTTCCATCTCTGCAGCAGAAGGTTATCAACTGAACGGATCTGATACATGCACGCTCCCACACAGAGCCAAACTGGGATTATCCTCCCAACCGTGGATGGTGGTGACGTCACTCTGACCCCATTGGCTCCACATCAAGCTTAAGGAGAAAATTTAGAAAAGTTCAGCTTTCAGTCATTGAATCTGAAGTGCATCACTGGAACTATGTAAATACTTAAACGCTGGACACTAGTTTCTTTATGTTTTTTCTTTTTTTCATTTATTTTTAAATCGATTTGCAAAACAGTTGGAAAATGTGTAAGAAAGTCAAAGTCTTCAATGCTCAAACTCTAATTGAATTAAATGTATTTATTTTTGAGAAATTGTGCTTCCAAATAAGGATAAAGGGAAAAAAAAACTTACAGTAAAGACTTTAAGAGTTAAAGCTGCAGGTAAATAACAACAGTTAAGAACATGGAAACAGAAAATGGGACTAAAGTGACGTCTGAGTTTGTTTTCCACAATTAACAAACTAAAAAAAAATTGGAAAGTGTAGTTTTGTGATAACATTAGAATTGATTCTGCACACTTTGAGTACAGATTAGGGTTGGGCAAGATGGCCAAAAAATAAAATCTGCAATTTTTTCCTTCCAAATTGGATTTAAAAATTTAAGCACATGTTTAATGTTTTAGATTCTTGCCAGGATGTCATTGACAGTAATGATACTACGCTCTCACGAGGGGGCTGTTTTCAGCTCAACACGGGCTCTGTAATGTTAATGAAGTTCCATACAAAGTGGATTCATGCCTGTTATTATATTTAGAAAAGTTTTTTTACATTTTCTATGAATTCATCTGGTTGTATTTATCCGCTGCGTCTTAAAGTCCGCTCCATGAAATTATTTGCTGACTTTAAACTGGTCCGGGAGGTGACACGCGGAACAGCTTGTTAGTTGCTGTAGCATCATTGCACTGTAGCATGATAGCATCTGTATTTGACAACATTGCCATCTCCAAACCAACACTTTTGACTTTCAAACTTTCTCTTGCTGCTGTGAGTCCAGCAGGTTTATGCTCCAGTTCTGACAGGATCCTCTTAAAAATCATCATATGTCCCATTGCTTCATCAGCCAAACGCCTCACGGAGGTGATTAGCAGAATGTTACCGGGGCGCACGGGGCGCGTCTCGTGTGCTTGTTTTTTTTTTCTCTGCATCGTGGAACAAGCTCTTCTTTGCTTGCTTCCGTTTTCACATATTCCCGTTGTGAGAGACATATGACTAACCTTACTCTGAACAACAGAAGCCCAAAAAAGCAAAAAAAACTAGAAAAGTTGCATTTCCTGCAGAAATACGCTTGATTGCAGAATTGCAGAAGGTTGTTATTTTAATATGCGTAATTGCGTAACTTTTAGCAAAAAAGGCAGAAATGTTTTGAAACGAAACAGGTTGAATAAATTGCTGATGCTTATTATATTAGCCAAAGATTTGATTCAAATTTAATTTATTGCATTAATTAAAAATCCCTGATTTTTCCCAAATAAAATCATCTAAAACAACAAATAAGAATTAATCAATAATACCGCTAGAGGACAAAAGTGATGTTTATGACATCCTTCAGCCTCTGCTTCAGGTGTTTGGTGCTGTAACTACAAACTTTTAAAACAATCCCTCTACTTTTATCTGTGTCGGGACATTTTTTCTATTCAGAAATATTCCAAAAGTTTGTGAACACTCTTGGAGCCAGCAGGTATGTTTGTAACAGCTGAGTGTGTGGACAGGCCCTGCCCATTTTAGACCAACACTCACTATTGCAATGGGTATAAGCTCCAGCATTTTGTTGCCTGTAGATTAACAACTCTACCTTCCCTTCCCAGTAGTCCTTCTCTAACTTCTATATTCCACCATCTCTCTTTCCCCCCCTCCACCCCCCAACTCTCTCCTTTTCCCCCTTTCCTTTTCTGTCCGGTCCAACAAAAAAGACACAAAAAAAAAATCAATATTAATAAAGTTTGGTTTAAATTACAAAAGGGGCTTATACCAACATACATTTTGTGTTCGCTATGATTTATAACCCCCGATTGTAAGAGTAAAATCTGTCTAATACAAGAGGCTCTCAGCTCATATCTGTTTGCTCAGCTGTTGGACAGGACAAGTTAAAAAAAAAAAAAAAAAAGAAATATTCCAAAAGAAACAACATGATCATGCAGTTCAGCTTCTTTATCATCAAGTTTAAACAGGCGACATTACTCACAAACCCCTCAGACCTCCACCTGACCAGAGGAGCATCGCCTCCACTTTAACCTCCTGCAGCATGAAGCTGCGCCTGGATCGTACGTCCCTGAACAGTTGCTCACAGCATGACACCAAGTTGTTCTGACAACAACGCCTGAAGTGAGGGATGCACTCGGGCAACAGGAAACGAAGGGCTTCATCTGAGGAACACATTTCTATTTTTTTCTTGTGAGAGCCAGCTGACTGGCAGCAGCCAGAGACACTCAACACTCTGCACAGATCTGACAAGACAATAACAAACTGTGTGGTAAATGAAAGATCATGCAAGATTAGGAAGAGACTGCTAACTCAGTTTTAAAGTCCAAACTGAAAAGTTGAACAGGAGACGAGGACACGCCACCTCCCCTAAAACGAGAGCAGTTTTTATATAAATAAGAAAGATGACGTTTAATCTTTTTTATTGGTTTTTAGCCTGGTCACACAGTAAGTGACTCAAGATAAAGATCCAGAAAGCTGCAAAAAACCTTAACCAGACCGCATGGATGCTCAGCTAGGTAATACGATCATGATAACAGTACCATTACCAATATTAATTGTAATAAACAGTATAACTGATTAACTATTTGTGTCAGACAGATGGATCTGGTTGGAGAAATCGATTTTTTAATTATTCGATGAATTGTTACATCCCTATTATTTAGTCAAACATTTTTCTTTAGAAGCTGGACAATGAAGCCCAGTTCAGTTTTCTGGCATTAGACTTTCAGGTCAAATTCTTTCTAAATTCAGAACAAAATATTTTGGTAGTTTATTGCAGCTTTGAGAATACACGCAGAATGGAGAGTAAAAGGCCAGGATGCTCCTAAAACTCAGCAGGCTTCTAAGATCCATCTCACCATCTGCTCACCAGAGATCATTTTGCTCCCTCATACATAAACTGGAATGCCACACCAGGGGCTGTAACATTGATCATGGTGCTCTTTCTTCCACTTCATTTCCCCCCATAAACCCAGACGTGATAGCGTGCTCACAGGAAGAGCGATCTCTCAGTTTGACGGCCCGTACAGATGCCTTGTCAGGCAGCTCGTCGGATAACGTCAGTTCCAGTTATCCTCACATTTGCATAAATGCTCACAGGTCAGCTCAATGGTGACTCGTTGGCAGAAACACAGTCTTCAGTGTAAAGATCCAAAGAAAAAAGCCAGACCTGAGTTCTTCAGTGGTTGTCTTACACACAAGCACATCAAAACATATTTTTACAAGATTCAAACCAGTGGTGTGTTCACCTTTTGCTCAGGATTTCCCTGGATCTGACACTGCTGCAAACTTCTGCCGATACACTGCATTCCACCTACATTTTCGAAGCAGGGACATCATCTCAGGATTTAACCGTACCTGATAAAAAAAAAGCTCTCTGGCGTCGGCCACAAACTTCAAACACTGTTTCAGACACACATGGATTCTCAAATACCCTGAAATCAGAAATTACCTTGAATGTATTCCCTCTCTGCCGATCCAGCAGGCTTTGGCTGCTTGGACTTGGCAAATGGAACACGATGTGTGACTTTCTCGACTTTTCAGTGCGAGTCTGTCCACTCTGCGGGTGATCGACCACTGTGTCACAACGGCCCATTTGCTTGTTCATGTAGACTTCAGCATATTTCACACAGGCAGCCTGTCATGTCATCTCGTTAGTGAAGTGGACGCCAGCAATAACATTATCGTCATGAGATGTGCGAAAACTCGACAAACTGAAAATAAACAAACACAGTCTCGAGTGATGAAGGAAGCTTTCCTCAAGCCAGTTCAGGGCAGCATCAGTGAACATTTGATAACAGCACACCAGCCACTGTGGAATCAGCAGAGTGACGGCGTTCTCACCTTTACACAGCCTTCATTTTACACAAACTTAACACAAGTGCAGGGAAATGTGGCACCTTCTCTGACGCTGCGGTTCACTGCCGGAGCAGGCAGGGCATCTCCCTGCACCTGTTTTAGAATGCATTATTCCAATATGGAGGTGTTTGACAAGTCCGCACTCTCCCCTGTCTCTCTGCATGTGCAATGAAATAGCTTCGACTCTGACTGAGATGCACAACGAGAGGGGGGATGCTCAGCGTTTTCCTTCAGCGCCCTGTTGAGGAAAGCAGCAGCAGTGCCTCAAAACTGCTACTTGCATCTCTAATGAGAAGTCTAAAGAGACAACAAGAGGCCGCTTTGAATCCGTTATGCAATATACAAGCTCTGAAACCCTTTTTTGAATTGAAATGAAAGATTCAAAGCGTTGCATTTTAGATCAATCAAGCTAACAACCCATGGGAGCAGAACAAACTGGGAGGGGGGGGGCAATTTGTTCAAAACAGCAAAAAAGAAAACAAGATTAGTCACCATTTGAGTTCTCTGGTGGATGATTAAGTGATTTTCCTGCTATTTTTTATGCTTGTTTATTAAACACAAAAAGTTTTTCTTGGAGTTCCATGCTTTATTGACAGGATGATTAAACGGGTATTTGGATTCACAGGGAAATCACATCGTCTAAGTCTCAGTTCCAACCCTTCCACTGCTCTGACCTGTGATTGGGATTCTCTGGAGTCCTACAGCCTGAGAAAAGCTTTTCAGACCTTTTCAAACTGAAACATGTCTGCCTGTCTCATCTGTTCCTGGATTTCTTTAGACCCAGCCTGGAATTTTCTTTTTACATCTTTAAACAGGCTTCACTTTGTTTTTATTTGATCACTGTGAGACTGGGTTTGAAATCCCACTTCGATCTGATTTTGATTTCTTATAAAAGCATTCCCAGTGGTTTGTCTGCTGTTAAGTTTTAAACATTGTTTTTCTCATCAGTCACTGTATTTAGTTAGATTTTCTGTACATTTATCTCAATGCAGTTTTGTTTATAAAACACCTGTGACCTTGTTCAAATTTTTACTTTTTCATACACCATATTGTAAAAACTGCATCTTTTTTGTTGGAACCTCACTGCAAATGCAGTTGATCTCTCTCATCAGCGCTTGGGTGTCAAAAAAAGAAAACCTCTGAGAATGTCCTGCTGACAGCCGCCAGGCAGGCTGGGAATGGCAGCTCAGTCTGTCACTCTGAGGAGTCGTATATGAATGTGGGTGGTGCAAGGAGGCACAGGGAGGAGGAAGATGAGACAGAGAGCGCACAACAGCCTCCCTGTGGGAAACAGCTGATGACATCAGAGGAGCCTGCTGTCTACCCCATGCAGGGGGTGGATGAAGATCACCTGCAGGTGGGGGTGGAACAGGCTTCTCCATGCAGGGAGGCTCACACCAGCACAGAAAGTAGGACCCCATGACAAACGACAGATTAAAATCCAAACCTGACCCCCACGGCTAGGGCGTCTGATGACTCTGGTGTGGTGACATGCTTTATGTCCATCCGGCCTTCCGATGGAATGGGTCTCCACAAATCAAACCCATCACTTGCTTTACACTGATATAGAAATTCTTCACAGAAGCAGCCCTCTCCAGGGTGATGACACCCCTTACAAAGAGCACCGCAGCAGCTCTGCTGTGAGCAGGTCTGCATTCTCTGTGTGACAGGCTCATGTTTTTATGTTAGATAAAATGTTAGACTGGTCTGAGAAAGATCACGGTTGTACAGTTTTGTTTCCCATCTCTGCATTACTTCATTCCAGCAGAGCCCCGACAAAGCCTGTGGAGGGATTCGGCTCTTTTCCGTGCCTGGACCTTTGTGGATGAATTCAGCAGAGGTGTTTGTTTTTTTGCTGAACCGCTGTATGGATTACCCATCCAGGTGAGAAGGAGTTGCTCCATCAAGTGGAGTAGAAGGGTTACGTTGACCTCTGTCAGCACTTACGATGAAGTCAGAATGGCATAAAAATTTGTTTCCACGTATGGTGGCTGAGTTCCGCTTCGAAAGATATCAGTTATTCAAAAGCCTGTTGAGAAAGTATTTAATGCTAGAAAAGTTGCAATAGTCAGGCCCTTGTGGCAAAAGCGGGAAGTCCACCTCTCTTGTGAGCGGGAGTCCCAAGTTCGAATCTCAGTTAAGCCCCTGCGACAGACTGGCGACCAGTCCAGGGGTGTACCCTGCCTTCGCCCATGAGTAGCTGGGTTAGGCTCCGGCAACCCCGTGACCCCGAAAGGGATAAAGCGGATTGGAAAATGAATGAATGAATGAATGAAAGTTGCAATACCTGCGATAATGTTATTGTGAATGCTGTTTGCTGAATGTGGTCCCTGAATATTCTGAAGCTGTTTGCTGAAAATGTTGAAACTTTTTGCATAATGCTAAAGTTTCTAAAGGACTAAAAGTTGCAGAAAGTGCACAAAGAATATAAAGAATTCTCAAAAATCTAAAAAAATCTCAATACATTTTTAAAATGTGTAAAAGGTAAGAATACTAAAAAGACAAGCTTGAATGTCCTGAACATGCCAAATGTTTGGATACCAAAATTGCATAGGTTGCAAAGTGCACAAAGAATTTGAAGAATATCTTGAAAAAAATGAATGTTTCGTTTCATTTAACTGAGAGAAAATGTCAGAGCCTGCAAAACCTAGATAACAAAGTAATGAAGGTTTCTATAGTCCAGCAATTGTAATTAATTACTGAAATTTGAACTGTAATTCGTTGCATTACTGACAAAAGTAATTAAATTACAGTAATTTATTACTTTGTTATCCGCTACTCCCAACTCTGCTAACGCATTGACTGAAAACACCGGGACTTCACAAAGGAGACGAGGAGTCAAGTGAGTGAGACACACACTAAAGGATTCCAGTTTGACTCCAACAGGACCGCCAGAGTTTATCGCCGGACATTATTGTTGTGCAATCCCTATGCCTGCTTCCAGGAGATGAATAAAAGCGTAAACGGTCACAAAAAAATTTATTTTCTAAATATAGTTATGAACATAAATCCAAAAACAACTATACAACTTTATTAGCAGTGTCCTCGTATCATTTAAAGTTGGTCACTCCATATTGTGAAGAGTGGACTTTGTGTGCAGGAACAACTGTCAGAAAAAATCCACATTGTGAATAAAGACTTCTGTTTTTTTCTGTTAAAAGAAGATTTCTTTTTTTTTTTAATCGAACACTCTCCTTTTTCTTCACTGACTCTTTTCTGCCCAAAGAAAACAAACCAAAGATTTTTGTTTTTTACTTACGTTTTTTTGTTAGTTTTTTTACTAACTTTTACTTAGGCTTTAACTTTCAAGCACCAGCTTCAAGTAAAAATTATGTTTACAAAATGTGTAAAAGAGGAGAACGGTTTTATTTATGTCACTGAGTCATAATCTGGTGGAGAAAGTCTTGTAGTTTTTCGATACGAAACATCTGTCAGAATCCAATAACAAATAAAACAGAACTAAAGTAAGTTGTGTTTCTTTTTTTCTCTGTGACTGAGTGCCAAGTGACCAATGGACCGGTAATTGATACCACTGTGCTAATAGACAAAAAAAATTCTGTCTGACCTGGTCCCAATCTTTTAAAATGTCTTCCCAAAGGGCAGCAGGTGTGGGTGGAGTCAGAACACTGGAGGCTTTAGTTGGAGAGCACGTGTGTACATAATCACAGATGGATGGAGAAGAGCCCGTGATGATCCTTTGCTGTTTTTAACACTTTGCACCAATTTCCTGTCCAAAGTTCTGCAGCTGCCAGACCAGATGGAGGTGCAGCTGGTCACCAAGCTTCAGTGGAAGAAGAAGGGGAAGGAAGTGTTCTCCTCAAACTTTCCTGAGTCCTGAAATAACTGGGACTAGGAGGTGTGATGAGCAGTATGGAGTGTCCTCTATCTGCATGCTGCTGACCTCCACATTCACAGCTGTTTCTGCACGAGTCTAGCACCTCGTTTTCTCTCTCCAGGCCTGTTCAGTGTCATGAGAGCAAGCATCAGTAGGTCACTTGTATTTATGTGATTAGAAACAGGCATGATACATTAGTGTGAACAGGAGTGGACCTGGGACACAGGTCAGTGAGGAAGTCCTCTATTCTGATATGCAAAGGCATGCAGGGAGTGACCAGACGGTGAAGTTCTGTGTAACAGTTATTTATGTATTCACCATTGCACATTTCCAAATTACTTTGGGGGGTTTGTTAGAGGTTTTTAGAGAGATTTTCAGTCCATGCTGCATCAAAAAGTGAAAAACTAAATTTAACCAACATTAAATAAAATGAATGTTTGAGCAAATGTTCTTTGCAATCTATTACACAGTTCTGTCAAAGGACTGCACAGACAGTTATGCAGTAATCAGATAAAGTTGTGGGCAGATAAGAAAAAATATTTCAAATACAACATGTCCATCTGTCCTCAGTACTGGCTCATGGTTTGTGTCCTGAGGAGCTTCAGGGTGCTGAAGGATGCCAATCTGTGCACATACTGACCAAATCTGGACTTCAGGCCCACACTGTCAACAAAATCAGCGGTTCACTCAACAAAAAAACATTGAAATAAAGTGATATAACATGCATTTAAGAATTAAAAATGTGTTTGATTTCACTGTTTTGGTTGTATAGAGTCACTATTGCAATTAGACAGAGCTGCAGGTGAAGGTTTCTGCTCAGTATGGAGCTGGGTTAGGGTCCGCATAATTTATTTTTATAGCTATAATTTATACAGTTAGGAACTTTTCTAAGTTTCAGTTTATTTTTTCATAAAGGGCATTTTCACATTTGTGGTCAACTAAAAGTGCTTCACATGGAAAGGAAGAAACATCCAAGAAGCCAAAACTAGTGGTTTTAACACAATGCATGCCAAATTCTTCAAGTGTATCAAAGGCCAGTTCAGTCCAGGTTAATCAGATTTATTTTAGGTATGCTGGGCAGATAGATGTCAGAAAGATGCTATAAAAGCAAATCAGTATGGCAAGCCTTTTCAGCATCAAATCAATATCCTTAATATCAGTTTTTTTAAGCCTAACTGGTAATACCAAAAGTACAACTAGTTAACTAGTGACAGTCAAAAATGTGAACTAGTTAACTAGTAATGCTTACAAATGTGCACCAGTTTAGTAAGCACTATTTGCGCTTACCGGCTAACTAGTGCCAATCTGAAAGGACCACTAGTTAGCTAGTTACATGCACATTTTCGACTTATTCGACATTATTATATTTATCTACCTTTATTTAACCACAGATGTCCTATTAAAAATAAAAATATATTTTCAAAGAAGCCCTGTTAAGTGAAAACCTGTTTTTCCCTTGAGAATTCCCTTTGAATTCGCTCTCATGAGTTCACTAGTAAGACTTACATTAATCTCAGTAGTCCATCAGTTATGAAACTTGTCTACATTAATACAAGATTTTGGTCACACTAGATTAACAGTGAGCTTTACAGGAGCCTTACTAGTAAATTTGTAGAAAATCTGCATGTTACTAGTGAACTAGTTGTCCTTTCAGATTGTCTCTAGTTAACTAGTAATGGGCAAAAAGTGCCCACCAATAAACTGGTGCACATGTTTAGACATTACTAGTTAACTAGTTCATATTTTTGGCTGTCACTAGTTCACTAGGTGCACGCTTAGCATTACTAGTTAAGTTTAAAACAGCTTGTTATCAAGAATATTGATTTGATGCTAAAAAGGCTTGCCAGAGCTCTTCTGAGATGCTGCCATATTTACCCATGTGACTCAGTATACACTTTTTATGACTTTTTATGGAATCACATTGTTTGTGCACAAGGACTCTGGCTTCCTTAAAATCCCATTCCAGTCATCTTTAGATCTTTTGTAAAAGCGTTCCCACTGATCTTTTAGCTATGATTATGTCATTTTATAGCAAAATCAAAGAACCTGTGTTGTAGTTTTTGCATAGTGGCAGTAATTCAGCCGAAATTCGCCTCTGAGTTGAAGCCGAGCTGGTTGGTGCAGTTGTGCTCATTTCCCATCATCCTTTTCTTCACTACCCCAAATTAACATTAACGATGCAACAAAAAGCCATCAATATCAGGGCTATCCAGCCGTACAATTTTGATCCAGATGCCAGCTCAGAAAGGAAAAGAAAGACGTATAGGAATCTATTTGTCTGCAAGTGAATGCATCAGAATGAAGCGGAGCAGGCCTACCAATTGTAGTTTGTATGAAACAACTACAAACTTTTTTCCAACTGCATTTTTTCTTGCCAGCAGCGGATTCACAACGATTTTAATAAATAAATATTCAGAAACACAGTTTAATCTGAATTTTTTTAATGTCCTTCATCATGAAAAAACATGCTACAAGAACATGTTAAAACACCAAAATACACTTTTAATTGGAGTAGGATTTTAAACCTAGTGTTTGCTATCCCACAGCTAGTAAAACTGGAAAAGCAAACCCAAGCCCCAGCCAGCTGAGAACAATGAGCTAATTTCTGATCAGATCTTAAAGCTCCAGAAGGATTTATCAAAGTTTTTTGATTGATCTTCAAAATAAATAAATGAGCTGTGAGAATTCAATTTTAAAAACTGTTTTATAAATAGAAACATTAGCTTTTCATATTTAACAAACTTTGAATATTCTGTTCCAATGATGATGTTGAACGCAGTTAGTCTTTGAGCGGATTATCTGGGCTTTGGTGCACACATGAAAAGCATCTCCAAGCAATCTCCAGCGCTAAAAGAAGACCAAATTACTCTGGTGACCTGCCTCAGCCCTCTTTGACAGATAATTCGCTTTATGTAATCATCTTAACATAATTAATAGACGGAGAGAGCCGTCTGAGAGGTGACTTTTGTTCACCTTTTGAGGGAATTTCCCTCGAGAAGAACTATAAAAGTCTGCACCATTGTTGCCATCTGGGCCAAAACCATTCACCAGTGTTAAGTTACTTTTAATCCAAGCAAGCACAATTTTCAGGCATGAATCATTTGTTGCCTCCAGATAAGATTTTTTTACCAAAGGCAGACTAACTCTGCAAAAGCTTTGTTACATACTGATCATTTGTTTATATTCTAAAGATGTATGTGATCATAAACCGACAGTAATGGCAGTGGCTTTTTCAAACAACGTGATGCATAATTTAAGAGCTAAGCTAAGATAGAGGTGGGTAGAGTAATCTGACCTCACAATGTATGTTGTAGATGGCATTTTGAGGTAAAGACAGCTTGAAGTTTTAACAAATTCTTTTAATTAAAAAAAAATTGGAGTACTTTTAAAATTCTTGGGGCCAGATTAACCACAGGCTTTTGTGTGTGAAAATGTTTGCAAACCAAACAGCACCCTCTCAAATGTACTTGATTTACTAACTAGGTCAAATGAGTAAGGTGTGCAATGTAAGTACGATGTAATGATGCATTATGGTTGTTTCTGGGAGAATATGTAAAAACTGATTGCAAATAGATTGCAAAGTCTTTGCTTTTCTTTCTCTCCAAGCTCACCTGCTTTGCTCTGAGGTGTATAACATGAAGAGCCCTCACCACTTCCTGCATCCCATCTGTGGTTTGTTTTTCAGTTACATTTTCTTGGTTCTGATAATCTGTTGTTTGGCTTTGAGGTTTCCCCATGTCAGTTACACCAGGTTCAAGTTGTTTTAATGTAGTTCACAATCCTTAGTGTATTCACAGTAAGTGTCTGCTTTTCAGTTTATCCTTGTAAGTCAAGCCAGCTTCTATATTTTGGGTCCTACTCCACTGGACCCTGACAGTAACACTTTTACGGCACTGAATGCAAAAGTCTTAACTCGCAAAAGAAGTCCTTCATATGTACTAACACAGGGTAAATGTTTCAAAACTGTATTGACATTGGAATAAAAAGATTTTAACATAAATGATGAGGTTTTTTTTTCTTTCTCCTCTCTTCTTCTATGCAAAAAGCTCTGTTAGTGATTAACAAATTGATGAGCTTGGCTTCTGGTTTTATCAAATTATCAAATCACTTCACCAAATCATCATCTTCAAATCTTTTTTACTAACACTCTTGTCATGTTTTGTTTCATTACACTATTTTGTCATTCCAGTTTCCAGTGTTGTGAGCTATCTGTCAGTGAATGTTAATAATGAGTTAATAATTATTATTATTCATTTGTTTTATTATTATTATTATTATTATTATTTTTATTTTTTTATGTTTACTACCAAGCAGTTTAAAGCTAACAGCCTTTAATACCAGATCATCCTTCAAAACTCTCACCAAGTGCATTTCTGGTCAAACTAGCTTATTACACTTTGAAAGACACAACTTCACACGAAACTATTCAATAAGAGAAAATCTTTTTTTTTTTTTTTTATTAAAAGGAACCACTTGTTTTGAATTGTAATTGAAAAACAAATCCATTGACAGTAGTCAGTTTATCCTATTTTCAAGACATTATAAGCAGAGTAATGGCTATACAGACCAAGAAGAGAAATAAGATTATTTTGATGAAAATGAGTAAAGCTATGAAGTAGAAATGGTTGATCTTCTTCAGTGTTGGTACAACATTCAGTGAGTTCATTTGAGCAAAATGCAGCAGAAGTGCATGTAAAAGGAGTAATCTGTGAAAATGAACCAGCCTACCCATCAACACACAACCATGGAGCGAGTTGTTGCTGCAGCAGGTATACAGTTACTGTGCTGGGCTGTGCTGTAAATACTGCAGAGGCCATTTGACACCTCCTTTATGGACATTCAGAGGCAGTTCCCAGGCAGCTTGCAGAGGCACTCGTGCTGCTTGAATGCCATCCTTCACGTCCACGTCATTTTTATGGAATTTATTTTATTTATTAATGCATGTTCCTTTTCCCCCATACAAATATGCATTTGCTATTCAAAGCCTTCATGACTTCTATGTCTTGTAAAATGACATCATGACATAAATTGGCTGCTTCATCAGACTGGTAGCATTTCACCACATATTATACTCCTTTAGCTTAGTTATTTACACATAAAAATATACAAGTAAAATATATAAATATAAAAATGGCACAAGACAATCTTAAACAGAAAAGAAAACAAATGTAACTTCAAACAGGCAAGCAATTTACATTTGACCTTCATCATTACTGAATAAATCATTTTTTTATGATGTCATATATGCATAAAAACACACACAAACAACCAAATGTCCATCCAACTTAACCCGGCTTATAGATCCTGTGAGGATCATAGGGTTGCTGGAGCCTTTCAAAAGCACTGTTGGACAAAAGCACCTGAGTGAATGAAATCTAGACCAGTCAGCATGAACTCAGTCTGTAATTGACTGCTTTGGTGGCACATTTGTAACACCGAGCTACGAGTTGAGTAGCAAAACAAATAATTGAAGGTCACCAATGCAAAAAGAGATTTTGTAACCAAAAACAGAGATTTTGACCCCCCGCACACACACAGTTCACAGCATAACAGCATGATGGGACCCTGCTAAATCCGTGTGGTCATCTCTGAGGTCAGGCCGCCACACATGTCCTGCATTCTGATAATGATTTCCCCTGTGTGCTGTTATGCAGCTGCCACCAGTGCGCCTGCCACCCTCAAAACATGCACAGCGGCAGACAGACAGCTTTACAGACTTGTTCAGCACAGACCACCAAAGACCTGTCTGCTCAGCCTCCTTTTGCACTGGTCAATCCATTGGCTAAACTTCATCTGGGTTGCTGATTGTCTATCCCCAAAGTGAACATCTCTCTAAACATCTAACTGGATAACAGAAAAGTTCTGCACCTGTGCAGTTTCTCCCTGAACAGGGATTTTGGGAATAAACAAGACAAAGCCCTTTATGAAGAACATTAAGACAAGCACCTGAAGGAGCAGCTTTTGTGAGTCACCACTGAGCCTTTGGGAGAAGAGAATGACTGATGCTGAAGAAAAAAACAACAGCTACTGATGTAACAAGTTTTATAGTTCAGCACTTTTCAAATCCTTTGCTGTAAGTACATTTCCATTTTTATAAACAGAGTGAAACTTTTTTAAATCAAGTTTCCAGCCTGTTTCCAAAATATTTCGTTTTTGAAAAAAAAATTTAAGCAACCCTCCTATTCATTATGCAAAGCTTTGGCACAGTCTCAGAAAGCAAGATCTGATTCGTTTCCAGGTACGCTGGGTTGCTGATTACTTTTCTTGATGCATTACTCATCAATTAAGTCTTTACTCTGAACCAAAAGTTAAAGTGCCCCATTTTTTTCTGACCCAATCACAAATTCTTGCCTTTACCTTTATGGATGTTTGTTTGTTCCTATTCCAGACGTTTTTGCCTGCCCTCCTCCACGCTGTTCTCCACCTGAATCTCTGTTGTGGCACGCTGTGGTCTGAGGTCATCCCACTGGTAAGGTTCGTTGTCATCCCAATGCTATAGTATGAGGTCATCCCTTGTCATCACCGGGCCACAGGATGATTATGGACATGTTTATGCACATTTCAGTCTTTCAGTCAAATTACCAAGAGTTCTCTTATTATTGTAAATTATGTGAACTTGAACCACAGCTTGAAATTCAGCTCAAACAAGCTTATTGTATTTCAGTTCCCATCTCATGGTCTCGCTGTTTGGCGTCTTCTTTTCAGTGCAATTTTGCATGTTTTTTTTTTTTTTACAAGACTCCGGTTCTGTTTCCTAATTGGCAATGGCTATGGTCAATCAATTTCCTCAGTATATGCATGTCTCCTGAACAGAATGTATTCAGGTTGCTAAAACTACATGCATCTTAGATTGCCGTTTTCATTTTATAATACTTTACTTATTTGTCTATGAAGGTTTGATCTTTAAGATAGACTTTTAGACTGGTGTCATCTTCTTACCAGTCTGCTTGGTGATGAACTGGATTTTATTCCAGTCTCGCAGCTAATGGCTTTGTCACAACTGCCTTTACAGCAAGTAAAGGGCGAAAAATGAGATAACTTGTACAGGTCGTGCAAGTGGCCCACTGAAAAAAGCAACAGCTCAGTGAGCCAGCAGTGATAATATTCACACACAGTTGTTTTTTACAAGCACAGTGCTAGCAACAGATCGTAGCAAATGCTTATACAACACTCAAGGATGAATAGCGAGAAAAGTAAGATCGTCATTATTTTTTACTTTCAACCCCCTCCAAATCCTGCAGACTCTGCAAGAGTCCTGAAAGTGCTGCCTACATGATAAGTGCATGCTCCCATACAAGTTTACTCATTTTTTGCCCACCAGCATCTCTAATCGAACTGTATAAGAGCAACTAGAGCTTGGTGTAAGGGCACCGTAAGACAGCGTCACCTGTGAAATTAAGTGCATACAACTTTTATAAGACTTACAAACACTTCCATGATACACTTAACACACACACAACAATTGTACATTCCAGTTTCAACGAGCCTTAAAGGAACTGCAAGACACGTTCCCCTTAAGATGCACTTTGAACTGGCCGCTCCTCTCTGCAATCTTCTATGGAACTGAAAACCTTTCGTTCTCAAAGCAGATCAGTGATGTGAAAGTTCTTGTCATAAAGCTAGTTGTTTGCTGGATTGTGGGGTAAAGCAACTCTTGTTAAAGTCTTAAATTATCTTGAGAATTTAGATTTTGTGTTTAATTTTGGATAAACAAAGTTAAATACCAGCAAAATGCTTTCCTAAAGTCCAGCATTATCAATAGAAACACATTGCTCTATCAGCGAGCAAGTTCTCAGTAAGTAGTCAAATATGTTTTCCCCTCCCTGTACTTCAAGTGCTTCCCAATAAAATCAACTGTGAGTTCAGTCATCACCTTGTGGATGGTTTGAATAGTGACATGACTTGTGGCCTTCAGTGTCCGCCTGGATCAGGGGAGCCAAGGCGTCGGGATGTGACAAGTGGCACACAGGGTGCCTCAAAAGCCCTACACACCATAACTCACCACCCCCACCACCCTCCCCCTGAAGTTAGTGTGGCTGCCACTCAAGCTGCCTCCCAATCAATGTCACTTCAGCAGACCCACTTGATTATCGTTTTAATGAGAAAGGCTTGATTGATTTCCCTTCATTTATCAACAGCCTGGGTGCTCCTGGGAACTGCTTTAATTTTCTTGCTATCCATTTAGCCCCAAAGCTGGCTTGTAATGTGCAATTAATTGGTGAATCATTGTTGAAGGCAACAGCTCACGCTGAAAGGGCTGCAAGAATTAAAAATACATTTTAACACTGGCTCATATTACAAATAAACTGCAGAATGAAGCCTCTGCCTTCTGACTGTGTGACGGCACCCTCGGCTCTGTAATCAGAACTGAGTCTCAAAGACAATCAAGCACACACATGTTGTTATGTAAGAACATAAGTCATGTTCCTCTGAGTGTTACAGCTTGAGCCAAATTCTTATCCGTGTCCTCCAACAATAATCTCATTACCTTTACAGCAGCAAAGTACATACTGCCTCCACTTTACTTTAAGAGAATAACAACTTTTAACTGGTCATACAGTCAAATCCCAAGTTTCAACATAAACAGAACCATTGCATGAGTAACTGAAAATGTTTCATACATAAGACACAACTACATGAGAAGGGTTGTGGCATATAGATTTACATATGAAAATCTTTTTATTTTTAAGGCTTCTCTTGTGTATTCAGCAAATTAGAGCTGGGTAAGACCACCCTGCCTCGCAAACTGACAAACTGAGAGCTTGCAGATTGAGATGGTTTGGACATGTGGAGGAGAAGAGGAACAGTAATGATGTTGGTAAAAGAATGCAAAGGTTGGAGCTAGGAAAGAGGGATAGAGTAAGACAAAAGAGGAGACTCCATGGCAGTTGTGACAAAGCCATTAGCTGCGAGACTGGAATGAAATCCAGTTCATAACCATGTGAGACCTGCTTCTGGATCCGGAGGAGTTCAGATGTTTGTATCCACTAACATTAATTCTCTTGTCTATGTGTGTTTGGATGTATGAGTGTCTACTGTACTCTGTTTTAGTAATTGTTTTCTTTTTTTTGCAGTGTTCCCTACCTTAATACTGATATGTCTGCAAGTGCATGTGAGATGACAATCAGCACAAAATAGGTCTGTTCTGTTGCACCAACATACTTGTATTCAGATCTCCCAACACAAATGTTTGTTGTAATATTAACACATTTGATTTAGATGGAAGTACTTTCAAAATGTTATTATGTACAAATTACTTTTTTTGTATATATATTCCATAAACCATTTATTGTATTTTTATACCTCTGTTATTAGTTTTATTAAATTATTGGTCCAAATTTAAAATTCACATGACTTCAAAAAGAGGTAAATATGATGTCAAACAGATTTTGACGTCAGTTGGATTTGCACAGTCAACTTGTTTTTGACCTCAATTTGATGTCGAGCTTTGATGTTGATTTGACTTCATTTCAACATCAATTGCCCACTGGGGTGGCTTCCACGCTTGCCAGTCCTCGGCCTCCTTCCTTGCGGTTAGCATACAGTCGCAGGCTAATGGATTGGGATGAAACCCTCCATGTTTTGTGAGGAACTTTCGTGTCTTAACATCCGTGATCTGTATCTCTTTTATCGGTCATCTGATTATTCCTACAAGGTATCTGATGACTGGCAGTGCATAACTGTTTATTGCCTTGGCCTTGTTCTTGCCATTGAGCTGACCTCTCAGGACTTGCCTTACTCATTGAAGATATTTGGCTGTTGCGGCTTTCTTGTTGCCTGCCTCAGGTTGCCATTTGCCTTTGGAATTCCTAGGTACTTGTAACTGTCCTCAATGTCTACTATTGTGCCTTCTGGAAGTGAGAACCTTGCTTCTCTTTGTCATCATCAAACTGCATTTCTCAAGCCAGAATGACATCCCAATGTCAGTACTGTAGATCCTGGAGGTGTAGATCAAGAAGTCAATGTCGTGCTCACTCATAGCTTATAGCTTGATGTCATCCATGTAGATGAGGTGACTGATGGTTGCCCCATTTCTAAGTCGGTATCCATAGCCAGTCACGTTGATTATTTGACTGAGGGGGTTCAGACCAATGCAGAACAGCAGTGGGGACAGAGTATCTCCTTGGTTGATTAAATGCCACATTTGATGAACACTTGTGCAATTGGCTTGCCATTGGTTTCAAAGGTGGTTTCTAAAGCTTCATTGAGTTTCCCATAAAGCCTCTTAGAGTCCTGTTGATGTTGTACAGCTTCAAGCATTCAGTGATCCACGTGTGTGGCACTGAGTCACATTCTTTTTTGTAATCAATCCAGGCTGCGCACAAATTGGTGTGTTATGACCAGCAGTCTTGAGCGACTGTTCTGGTTGGTGTTTGGCTCCTCTGAAATCTCTACCAATGCCCTTCTGTGTGTTGTTCATAAATTGATTCATGTGCCGATGTATATGCTCGACACTAGCTTCCATGTTGTGGAGAGACAGGTTATTGGCCAGTAGTTGGATGAGACTGCACCCTTTGAGGGATCCTTTGGGATCAGGATCGTTCGCCCTTCCATTCCATTCAGGGTGAGTCCCATCTCTTAGCAGCTGGTTCATTTGGGCTGTCAGGCGCTCATGGAGTGCAGTGAGTTTCTTAAGCCAGTATGCATGCATCATGTCAGGGTCCGGTGATGTCCAGTTTTCATACCTAAGGCTCTTTCTTGGATGTCTGCCACTGTGTTGGTTACTGGATTCTGTTCAGGAAGGTTGCTGTGCTCTTTTCTCAGAGAGACCAGCCATTGAGCATTGCTGTTATGCTGTCTCTTTCTTCCATATATTTTTCCAGTACTGTTCAGTTTCCAGCCTTGGTGGGTCTGCTCTGCTATTTTGAGCCTGCCACTGAGCGCACACTTTCGCAGGCTGAGTTGCGTACAGTCTGTTTATCCGTCTGGCTTCATTGTCTCTTGTGTACCTCTTTAGGCGGCTGCTCAATGCCAGGAGCCTTTGTTTGGCAGTTTCCAGTGCTTCAGGTATGGACATCTGGCTGTATCTCTTAGACACTTGCTTTTCATTGCACCTCTTTGGGCCTCTGTCAGTTGACTCACTTCTCTCCAAGCTGCCTTGACTTTAGCCTCCAACCGTTACTTCCATGGTGGGTATTGTTTTTTCAATGGTTGCTTTTATAGCCAAGCATCTCAAAGATCACTGCTGCCGAAGTGTAAACCAGTTTATTGGTTTCAGTTATCGTTTTGTAGGCTTTGCCCTCAATGCTTCATTCACAGTTTCCAGGAGACTTTCAGATTGTACTTCACTCAACCTAGCTGGTGCCATGGTTGCCTGGTGTTAATTGTAGACAAGATCTTGACTTTCCTGTCAGTTACTGCCTCTGTCAGTGTAATGGTGGTTATTCAAGCTGTGTTCCGTTTGGGAGTTTGATATGACCTTCTCTCTGACCTAGTGTTGTGGCTCTCCTGTGGTGTTTCATTTGTGCTGGACTTCTTCAATCTCAAGTTGTGATAGTAGTTGCCGTTTGTGGATGTTGGAACATTGAACTACTAGTTGTTGGTAGTGAGTCCTCAAAATGGGTTTCGAAGCATCCATTCACTCCACATTCTCTGCATGTAACCTCTCTGAGTAAGATTACTTGAGTTGCAGCATTCGAACAGAACATTGTTTTCACATGTAGTCCATTTCTGTCTAGTTTCAGTAGACTGCTTTCCATCAAGGTGCTCTGGTTCCCTAGCACCTGACGCAGTCCTTGTTTGGCCAGGTGATGTCTGAGCTGGCATGACATGTTTCATTTTCTCTCAGGGGTTATAAGGTAGGCAGTAGCATTAAGGGTCTTGCCCAAGGACCCACACTGGATTGTGTTAATTGCTCACTGTGCCCCCCTGGGAATCAAACCCTGGTTTCTCATGTGTCAGTCCTTGTTTTTTTCTCTTTTATGTAGTAGGTTTTTTTTGTTTATCTCTTTGTCTTTAGACTAATTATTCAACTGTGATTAACTAAATAGTTTTAAAGAAATTTGTTACAAATTATTTTTTTTCTGATTTCTGGTATGTTTCCAGGTTCTACACTGTTCACTTTGCCTGTTGCCACATTTATGTCCTGCATCAAATGACTAATTATATATTTTTATCACCAGAAGCCTCCAAACAGTTCCTGCTATTCCTCCAAATGAGTATTAAAATGTGCTTCCATGCCTGTTTTTGCATTAAAATGCAGTAAGCAATGCTAAGCAGTAGATTTGTCTCCTTAAGAATTCATCTAACTCTGGATAAGTGTCTATGTGTGCACTCAGTGTGTTTGGTGTTGTGCAGTCTTTTTGCAGTGTCACCATAACCATAGCACAGACCGTCTGTGAATTAGGTGACAGCTGAGAGAGCTCTCTGCCTGCCCCTGTGTATTAATCTGAGAGGTGATGGAGAATCAGAAACATGTCTTCCTCACAGAGATTTATAGAAAGGATGTACACTCAGCATTTGATCTTGGAAAAACTAAGTGTACATCTCAGATTGACTTTTAAAAGGATAGCACTTTACAAATCAAGTGCCATAGAGAAAATATTTGGAAAGTGTTGCATTAGGAACTGCAGTAACATAAAGTATAATCCATAGTGTGACATTCAGGTAGCAGTGTTGTCATAACCCTAGCAATTCCACTCCTTATGCAGTTTCATGGACCTTACCTCCTTATTAAAAATACAACAGGCTCACTTTCTCTATCAGCAGACTTCCATTTGCACTTATAAGACATCACATTTCATATTGCCTCAAACAGGTTCATTTATTTTGTGTGTTACATCCTTTTCACCGTAAAAGGTAACAAGGATTTCTGTGACAGCTCTGGAATGGTTTTGGAAACTGTAAAGCCTAATTAACATGGTATTAAGTCATTTTTTTGTTTTTACCAAACAGATTACAAGACATTGGCATAGATCAAGAAAACTCAAAGGCATTTTTTCCCCATTAGCATAAGCTCATTTGTCATCTTATTTAAATTTCATTGTGGATATCTTGTTATTTTGCATAGACAAACATGGTTTGTGATGCAGCAACTGGCATTTGTGGGCCAAAGTCTCCCTTCTTCACTACAATTCTGAAGCATCCACTTACAGACAAATAGATCCATTAATGTCTTCTTATTGTCTGAGCTACCAGCTGGCTGTAAGCTGTTCGGCCAGATAGCTCTGATGGTGCTCACCGGTTTTTTCTACGCAAATGTTAGCTTGGGCTTGTGAGATGGGATCAGGTAGCTGGAGAGAGTATAAACAAATGAACGCTGGAAAATTATCACAGCTAACTTCCACGCCAGCAATACCGCCCACAAGCCAGAATTGGGTTTCTAATGACTTCCTGTTACGCTGCAGAAAATGTCTTAAAACAACACAGGCTTTTTGGCTAAAAACTGCATAATCATAATCAGACCACTTGGAACACTTTTAGAATTTAAAAAAATATTTAGTTCTAGTGGGACTTTAATATAACAGTCAAGACATGTTGCTCACCTTTCGGCATATCCCTTCAGGGGTCACCAAAGCGAATCAGCTTTTACTGATCCACACATATTTAGCTTTTTTTTTGGGTGAATCTGTTTTGAGACAGAGGCCAGCTTGGACAAGGAAAATGAACAAGGGGTCAGAGGAGAGGAGAGGTAAGAGAAACTTTGGCATGTCCAATCAGTAGTTGCGTTAATAGCCCGAGGTTTTTCAAGCATCGTGTTTCTGATCCAACGCAATTTGAATTGTGTTCACTGCAAACATTTTTTTCCAAATAATAAGGTAACATTTTTTAAAATTAAAAATAATTTAAATATTATTGTAAGTAATTTTAGATCTAAGGAATTTCTGAAGAAATTTGATGCAGAAACACTTGATGTGTCTCAGTCATCCCTGTGCTCTGAGTGCCTCAGGCAGCGTCCTTCATCTGTGACCTTAGACCAAAGACAGCTCCCATTCCAACACCACACTCTCATCCCTGTGCTGTACTTTGACAGAGGTCACACTAATGATGTGTCTGTGAACAATTTACATCTAAATATATTTGTGTTCTACAGATGCTACATTTGGATGACTTTCTTTATCTATCTCTGTAACCCACTTACTTTG
This sequence comes from Adrianichthys oophorus, assembly GCA_036245035.1. Lineage (NCBI taxonomy): Eukaryota > Metazoa > Chordata > Actinopteri > Beloniformes > Adrianichthyidae > Adrianichthys > Adrianichthys oophorus. The sequence goes on along the minus strand of BSAI01000009.1, from coordinate 2,249,100 downwards.
GAATAAATATCTGTTTTATTTACATTTTGGTGAATGTGATGTCAGATCAGAGCATTGACAAAAACAATGGACAAAGAGAGGTGTGATGTCACCCATAGAAAATGTCTTACCTTCCCCCTCGCAAAATTAAGCCAAATCCATTAACATCTCTTTCTGATACATGCGCCACCATTTTGAAACCATTCGACAGTGATTGGTTCGAGTCAGTCTGAGTCATGTTTTTAGGGGAACTACAGTTGTCAATCATGAGTAAGCTTGTTCAAAGTCCACACCCCTAAAATGGGCTTGGGAGTAGCTGTCAATCAAACGTTTGTGGTGGGGCCAGCAGGCACCACATGCTTTTACTGAGGCATCTCATCGGTCAGTTTATAACTTGTGGTAAAGAAAAAATATATTAAAAAAAATTAAGACTAGAAAGAAGATGTTAAGAAAAATGCATCAGAGCAAGAATTGTTATTCTAACAAATAAATTGACCGTGTAATATCTGTCTATTTCTCAGTAGAAGTCCATGGGATTTTGACTTCTTGGAACCAGCAGGTACTTCCTATCTGGAAACACCAGAGGGGAGGGGTGGGATTTCCATAGTATTTACGGTTTATGGATCAGAGTAGCTTACTCTGCTGCAGTTAGTCTCGGTTTTGGTGCACAAACAGTAGAATATAGGCCTAGTATTTTTTAAGTCACAGAAAGATGAATTTGTTATTATTTATTATGGCTGAATCCTTTTTTTTTTTTTTTTTTTACCATCCGTGGTCAGGGAAAAAGACAGAAACTGTTGTTTCTGACTCCCACAAAGCTCTGGCTGGACTGCATTGATTTTTCTCTGGTGGGTGAGGGTCAAGTCCCATTAAATGATTGACCAAGAGAAAATAATGTGTTCTTTTCAGTCAGAAAGGTGATTAACTTAAAAACAAATTGGCCAAAGATAGAACCAGACTGATATGACTAATTTATATACATTTAGTGAGCAACCATTGTGTGTGGTTTGATTTGGATGTGTTTACACACATCCAAATCAAACCACATCAGCATATCAATGAGCCCTGTAGGAACAAACAGATAAACTCCTGTGGAAGAAGATTGAGAATGTGTCACGTTCAAACGTAGAAACACAGTTCACTCAAAATAAGCAAGTTATTATGTATAAGCTATAAATATCTCACAACTTGAATCCAAAAACACACCTGCTACATGGCTGTATGTGTGCGTTTATGCAATGCTGGGAGACACTCAGCACCAGTGACGTACAAGCAGAGGAGGCAGGTGAGTTGAACTACTCACCAATCAGGTGAGGCACAGCCTGCTAAATGTATAGCTTAAAAATGAATAAATGAAATAAAATTAATATACTTCTTAAAATTAAAATTATTAATAAAGTGTTATTTTTTAGACGTCTTTATTAACATACCATATTTCTGTATAGGTTTTCAATGTTTTCGAAGGCGACGGGCTGGGGTGGGCTTACTCGTGAGCCCCCAGCTCACCCACCAAGTGTTGGAGTTCACCTCAGGGGATGAGAGAGTCACGTCCCTTCACCTTTGGTTGGGGGAGAGGTCTCTGACTGTGGTTTTGGCTTACGGGCTGAACAGCAGTTTCTTGATGTTTCTCGAAGGTGTTCTGGAAAATGTCGAGTTGGAGGACTCCATTGTCCTCCTGGGGGACTTCAATGTCAACGTGGGCAACGACAGTAGCACCTGGAGGGGCGTGATTGGTAGGAACCAAGGAACCTGATGTGAACCCGAGCTGTGTTTTGTTGTTGGATTTCTGTGCTCGCCATAGTTTATCCATAACAAACATCATGCTTCAACACAAGGGTGTCCATCAATTAACATGGCATCAGGATACCCTCGGCAGGAGATCAATAATCAACTCTGTAGTAGTTTCAAGCAACCTTCGGCCGTGTGTCTTAAACACTCAGGTAAAGAGAGGGAGGAGGAGGCTGGAAAGACTTGGCAGACCTAAATGTATTGTGAGGGTCTGCTGGGAATGTCTGGCTGAACCCTCTGTCAGGGAACTCCTTAACTTCCGCATCCAGGAGAGCTTCAAACAGGTACAGAGGGAGGCTGGTGACATTTAGTCTGAATGGACCATGTTTTCCACCTCCATTGTCCCTGCTGCTGTTCAGAGCTGTGGCCGCAAGGTCCCTGGTGCCTGATGTGCAAACCCGGTGGTGGACACGGGAAGTAAGGGATGCTGTCAAGCTGAAGAAGGAGTCCTATCAGGTCTGGCTGACTTGTGGGAATCCAGAGGCAGCTGACAGGTATTGGCAGTCTAAGCAAGCTGTGGCTCAGGCTGTAGTGGAGGCAAAAACTCGGTCCACGGAAGAGTTTGGTGAGTCCATGGAGAAGGACTATCGGTTGGCCTCGAAGAGGTTCTGTCCAACGCCTTAGGAGGTGAAAGCAGTTTTCTGCACTGTTTTCAGTGCAGGTGGGGAGCAGCTGACTTCGACTGGGGACATTGTCAGGGAGAGGAAGGAATACTTCGAGGATCTCCTCCTGAGAGCCTTGGGATGGGGCTGTCCATTACCCAAGCTGAAGTCACCGAGGTAGTCAACGAGCTTCTCAGTGGCAAGGCACTGGGAGTGGATGAGGTCTGCCCTGAGTACCTCAAGTCTCTGGATGCTGTGGGAGTGTCTTGGCTGACATGTCTCTGCAGCATCGCGTGGCAGTCGGGAACTGTACCACTGGACTGGCAGACAGGGGTGGTGGTTCCCCTTTTCAAGAAGGGGGGAGGGAGGGTGCATTGAGGGAGGGTGTGTTCCAACTACCGGGAAATCACACTCCTCAGCCTCCCTGGGAAAGTCTATGCCAGGGTACTGGAGAGGTGAGTTCAGCCAATAGTCGAACCTCAGATTCTGGAACAACAGTGCAGTTTCTGTCCTGCCCGTGGAACTGTGGACCAGCTCTACACCCTGTCTAGGGTGCTGGAGGGTTCGCTCATCCTGTCCACATGTGTTTTGTGAATTTGGAGAAGGCGTTCGCCGCGTGCCCCGTGGTGTCCTGTGGAGGGTGCTTTGGGAGTATGGGGTCCGGGGAGCGTTACTCAGGGCTGTTTGGTCTCTGTATGACCAGAGCAAGAGCTTGGTCTGCATAGTGGGCAGTAAGTCTGACCTGTTCCCGGTGCATGTTGGACTCCGGCAGGGCTGCCCTTTATCACCGGTTCTGTTCATAGTCTTTATGGACAGGATTTTAGGTGCAACAACGGGCCAGAGGGGGTCTGGTTTGGGAACCACAGGATATCCTCTCTGCTCTTTGTAGATGATGTTGTCCTGTTGGCTTCATCGAGCCAGGACCTCCAGTATAGCAAGCGATTGCCATCGCACAGTGGGGCAGAGCTAGGGAGGGACTCCGCTGCCTGGCTCCACCAGCAGAACTCTGCTAGCTGCGAGCTATCCTCACTATGCTGGCCTACGGAGAGCTGCCGTGGGTTCTGTCATAGCGAGGGTGATCCCCCTAGCTCCATGGGCTTATGATTCTTCAAGACAATAATAAAAAAGATCCCCCAGTTTTATTTTTACTTTCCCCCTCTTGGGTTAATGCTCAAACTGGGCCACAGACATATAAAAGTAATGTTTAAAACTGCTGTCAGGCACAGTCCCGGTGCAGGAGTGCAGCACACTGCACCAGGAGAAACTCTGAAGAATCTGGTGAACACAGACACGGCGACATGCTTGCTGGCACCTCTGTAGAGCTCTCCAAAACATATAAACACAAGCTACTCCCTCAACATCATCTGTGATTTCCAAGATGTGGTCAACAAATGAAGTTTGGTCTCCAATAAACGCCAGGTCCAGCAGGTGTTGGTTGTATTATATGCCGGTCTTTTTTAAGACATCATGACATCATATTTGCTTTTTTAAAAAAAAGTAATGAGCATGGTGTCCGAATTGTTTTTAAAATCCAGGGCAATAGTTTTACACTAAATAGTTTTTTGTAGTTGAGAAGCAGGGAGGGAATTCAGACATAGCTTAAGTGTCAAGATCTGCTTGGGACAACCGTACAATTTGTCCAATCGCAATTTTACACGTCATCAGGCCAATGTACAACTAATCAAATATTGAAACGTCATTAGCCTCAAGACCCTGTACCGATCTAACAGGCCGAGCACACATGGTATCTACACCAGAACTTGTCAATGACAGTGACAATTTGTAGAGTCCCTGAGTTTTCTTGAAAATGACTAGAAAATTTTGACTTTTCAGATTAGTTTCAAATTCAACAGCAACCTTCAAATGGTAAAATTATGGCATAAAAACATGAAAAAAAGCAATCAGTGTTTCAAAAAGTCTTTAAAATATCCTCCTTAAACATAACAACCTGTTATTTGGGCCGTTTCAGACAGTTTTGTTCCTTGTGGTTAAAAAAATTGTGTCACATTATTTCATTCAGGCATTGTTTGCAAAAAAGGGGTATGTTTTGTTTTTCGAATACAACACAACAGAACATTTTTCTTAATTCTTCCTTTGGTTTTTCTCTTTGTAAATATTATCGGTTCCCTCCGAGTCTCTTCTGTGCTATTTATATTGTCTTCCCCATCTAGGACACTTTAATTCAAAGAAATGTGCATTCTTCAGAACTTAAATACAACTATCGGTCCTGACACACAGACAAACAGTCTCCTGTGACACGGGTGACGAATGAGCTTACCTGCCACTCCACCAGAAAGATTCCCTGCTCAGATGCAAATTCAAATGTCAACTCATCTTCTGCTCAAAGGCAGTTTCTGCTTAGTGAATGAGGAGGTTATGAGAATCAGATGATTGTTTCTGGCAGATCGTTATATGTACTTACTGTATTGAGTGTAGCTTAGCCACTGACTGGTGCAAAGTGGAGGAGGAGGCAATTTAAGAACTTTGCCTCTGAACAGAAACTGTACTTTTGTGCTGCAGAAGATGAGAACATTTGTTTTAAATTTGATATAATAAAAAACAGTTCTGCCAATAGATTTTGTCATCATTTCACGTAGTCATCTGATGTGCATTTTGGAGGATTAATAAAGCACATAAGGCCTCTTAAGATAGTGTCATGTCAGGAGTGGTTAAAACAAGTTTATTTTACTATGATAAGATCACCTCATTAAAAAAAAACTTTACAACTTTAAAAAACATTAACAAACCCATTGTTGTACACAATGAAAAATCAGCTTACTTCGAATCCGCAAAGTTGGATGCCATATTGGAATGGGATAGATGCCTCCTTACTTCTGTGCTACAATTATATAAACAGCTGGAAAACCAAGGATCTGACTTTTTACAAGTAAATATTACTGTCAGCCAATAAAGGAGAACTTCTAGAATACATTTTAGGAAGAGTTTTAGAATGAGTTTACTCAGAACAGTGAACGTTTGGGCTGATATTGTAGCTTAATCAAAGTTAATGGCTTTAGACTTTGCACTATTTCCACATTTTCTCGCAAGACCACCCATGTTTTTTGCTTTATGGAGGATGATCGTGGTATTTGTATGTGTGTTCGACCTCGAATAAGACCAGACGACTGCTAAATATAACCATATTACTAAGTGGAGGAAAAGAAACTAACCAGAATTTTCATCAGTAGCAGCAAGTGAAGAGGGAAGAGCCCAGTGCCGAATCCCCGTCCAGCAGGCACACAGGGACATGTGGCAAACGGAAAACTGCCTGAGTCTTTCTGATAGCGGTTGGGTGTCATCCACTTGTAGAACTGAACACCCCAGCCCAGCGTTACCGCCTCCAGCCGGGTGAATTTTGTCTATGGTGGTGCTCCAGCTCGGAGCATGGCCACTGCATGCTTTGAAGCAAACATCCTCTCTGGGCTCTCTTGGGTCATGGATGAAGTGCTCACTGTGCCCCCTCTCCAGTCCCCCAACCCATTCTCACTCCTAAGTTGTCACATATTGATGCATATTGTGTATGGAGACCTTCACGCCAAAAATTGATGCTTTGGGTGTCCCCAACTTGTCGTTTTTTTAAAGCTCTGGCTCATCCAACAAAATGAAGGCTCCCTGACCTTCAGGCCGCAAAACGGTCCAGTACCAGACCGTACTGGTACCCTAAACCTAACCTTAACCATGTACCATAACACGGTACCGGACACGGATGCAGTTCCTGACGCTGTACCGGACGTGGTAGTGGTTCCAGGTGCAGACGAGGCTAGGGTTCGGCGTGTCAAAAAACAACGAGTTGGGGATACCCAAAATGTCAAAGAAGACCCCTGTCGTGGAATATTTTCTGAAGTCTGAATGAGAGAACCAAACTTTAAGAGTGTACACAAAGTTTTAATGAACAATAGTCAAAGAGAATACACATTGATCAAACGTGTTGCTGAATACATGACAGCCTTTTTATAGAAGTGTGTGACTCCCCTTGCACTTTTCACGACCTTTAAATCAGCTGCGTCTAAGTTTCACACCTGCATCTAGCAAGACAATTCCAGTAAACGCTTCCCTAAAAGAACTGGTTCAAACAGGATGTGCTTTTGCATTTGCAAAAATCAGCTCTCGGTTGCTTACCACAGATGTGCAGATTTTAGCACCTTAAACAGGAACATGTCTGCAATAACATAGTCACACATTGAATCTTCAATAATGGTACAACAGAAGATATAATAAATGAAAATTAATAAAATTAGTATAAATAATGAGTGTAATAGCCATACCCATGCGTCAATATGTGATGGCTTGGGAGTGAGAATGTGTTGCGTCCGCGGGCCCTCCGGACCGGCGAGACCGTCAACCGGACTGCACTGTTCTCAGTCTGTTCTGACCACATCATGCTGCTTCTATTTAATATCTTAAGGTAATTTATGGTAATTTTACTAAATCTGCTAATCCGTGTCTCATTGTTTTTATCACATTCCAATATGGTGTCGCTCTTTACCTGTCTTGGACAATGGCAGAATGCCAGTGTGCCATCTCTAGCAATATTTAATTTATTGGCCCTGAGCACCAGAATACAAATATTTACAATATTACTATCCAACATATTTGCCACATCAAACAGTTGTCTAACCATTATTGTGATAAAATGACAATCACACTTTTGATCAAATATTTCATAAAAAGACAAACAACAACTGAGCTTTAAAACCTTCTTGAAGTAATAAAGTTTTGACAGCATGTGGAATGCATGTATTAAGAACAGACAACCAGCAGATATCGCTATTTCTAACTGAAATGAGAGTGTCGATCTCAACCCAGCAGTGTCAAAGTTGGTCAGTGCTACACGAGGCGTTGATTTCGCCGTCACCACAAAAGAATCCAGACACCGATAGTGCCAGACGGCATGTGTGAACCAATGCCGACCGGTTGCGAGAGTCATTGTTGCCAAGAGTTTGATGTTTTAGAAGAAAAAAGAGAAAACGGGGGTAAGAATCTTCATAGCATCCATCATCAACCAAAAGAAAGTGTTGCAGTTTACTTAAAACGCACGACGATCTCAATTATCAGCTATTATCGCCATCTCTTTAAATGTGTTACAATCAGCGCGTCGTCCTGGACCTTCTTTGGACCATCATAAACAAGCTCAAAACATAATATTGTTCTTACCACAGCAGCTTGGTATACTTCCTGGTAACACTCTTAAATCGTATTTTATGTCAAATAAGGCTGACAATACTCTAAAATAAACAATTACCTTTCTAGTCCAACACAACCGATAGCAATCCTCGTTGATCGTACACAGTAAAGCGCGAACAGGCCAGGCGGCTGTCCCTGAATGACGTATGTGTACTACGTAATAGGCTACAACAATTTCTGTTGCAAGAGGCGCTGCATGTCTCATTTGGCAAAATTGCAGGATAATGGCGGCCTCCATGATGGTCGCGGGAAATTCAAAATTATTTTTATATAGCAAATGTCATGAATGAATCAACAAAATAATGGTGTGATCTTACATACTAGTCAATTTTTGATGGGATTTTTTTGTTGGATGGTGATAGTCCTCCTTTAAGAGGATATCTGCTTTCATAAGCTTGCAGGCTTTCTGTCCTAAGGATGATGCTCTCCATAGCACATTTGATGATTTACTGCATCTTTTCCCTACCAACAGTATTTTTTAAATTTCCCTGCTACTTCATTTTTTTTTTTTATCAAATATCTTAGCAGGTTTGACCTAAAAATATCATACTGCTTTCCTGTTAGCTCTTTCCATTAGTAGCATTTGGTTTTGCCCAAAGGGGGTGCTGAGAACATTCTATCTATTTTAATGCAATAATTTTATATTGATCAAATCTCGTTTCTGATGAGAAGAAATCCAGCTAATGGTTTTCTGTCTCTTACAAACTCACGCAAATCACTGTGGTAGAAACATTCAGCATGGTAATGAGCAATTTGATCAGTTATGGTAAAAAATTAGATTGGGAACAATTTCTTCAAATGCAGTCATGCTTCCCATTTCAAGATATCCCATAAATCAACTCATCAATTTACCTCCCCTGGCAGTGCAGCACACAGGTGATGAAGCTTGGCCTTACTCATAATCTTGTTATTGCTGCACTTCCCTGCTCTGGATCAAGGCCAAAGCACATATTACACAAATAAAACAAAGACGAAGACAAACGAGGAAGAGGAAGGTGCCTTCTCCAGCTTCTGCCACATTCAGCTCTGTCACTGATTGTCATGAGATGAAGCAAAATCTGTCATATTTATGTCCACATCTCAGGGAGCTAAGTCCACAACACAAGTAAAAGAAAATGAGAAAGTTTTCCATCTACATTTGATGTGATGGGAACAAAAAGCATCCAACAACTTTGTACTTGACATCTCACTGGTGAGGATTGATGTTTTCATTTGTTTCTTGTTTTTTTTTTCTGTTTGTCTGCATCATTTTTTTGCAACACTGGTCTCATAACTTCACTGAATAAGACTTTTACTAAAACACCAACAGGCTTTATTTCATACAACAGCAGTTTAAGATGCTGTGTATAGTTTGGGAGGATATTATTGACGCAGTGCATCATCTAAATACCAAACAAACTACTATCCAATATTCTGAACAATAAAAAAAGTTCCTGAAAGAAACACTTAAGACATTTAGAAACCAAAGAACAATAGTATTTTTAGTAGGACTGTCAAATTATGGCATTAATCGCGATTAACTAATTACAGACATTTTATTTTTTACATTTTATTAAAGACATGTATTTTTAATGCGTTAATCTCTGCTTCCATGTCTGTTCATGACTAAAAATGCACACCTGTTCATACCACGGCCATTTGCGGAAAAAAAATGATATCAAATCAGTTATTAGAACTTTTAATCCTGCTATATTTTTAGTTTTAAATTGTTTTTGGCAAAAACGATCTAGTTAAAAAGCAGGTTGTCATGGTAACAGTTCCAGAGCGTGCACCTCTGCTCTCACTTTTTCCTCTAAGCAAAGAAAATAAAGCATCATTTTAGAGGGATAGTTGTGGTTATGTCAATATAATGTCAATATATGTCATAATATATTTATTGGATTGCTCAGAAAAGTGTTTCTGCTGCTTTTTTTATGTTTTTTGTTAGAACACTCTGGACCTGATGTATTTTTTTAATTGTTTGAGATTCAAAACAAAATCCTCCTTGGTGGTGTAAACCTAAAGATGGGAGTCTGTAATAATCAAAAAACTTAAGATAGGCCCCTTTTTGATTTGTTCTTTGATCTTTTACTCTGCCACAATGTCAGAGATTGAAATGAAAATACCTAAAACTTAGGCTTTTTACAGCAATTATGTCAAGGCAGCAGCTACCCTGCTGTTAATCATCTGATTCCCTCCACCTGGGCCTGCTCCTATAAATCTCTGGCTCTACTTTTCACTCGCTGCTGGATCATTTCACTACAAGCTCTTAGTCAAAGCTCCTGCTCACCACTCAGCCTGTGTTCCAGCCTCTGCTCTAGACTTTATACTGCCAGCTGCTGCCTTTTTCTGGTCCTGTCTCTCTGCTGCTCCATTTCACCCCAAGCCTCGTAATTCCCCTCACCTTAGAATTTTGGGAACCTTCCGAGAGATCTCCGGTGATTCTGATTTTTAAAACTGTGGAATCAATTTGTGACTAAGCCCTAGGATCCCGAGTTTTGCTGCAACCCTACAAGTGCCTTTCTCCTCACTAACTTCTGTGTCTAGAGCCACATCTTCCTGACTCTCACAGTGAACAAGAGTGAAAATGTATCGCACAACAGTAAGCATGATTGGTTTTAAGTTTTCAGTGAGAAAATTAATCTCACATATTTAAAGAAATGATGTCATGTCTTCATTCTGCAAATCCTCATCCACTCTTTGGTCTTTTCCAGCTCCACCTTTTAATCTGTCACATTCTGGTTTTTGGGTGGTTTGAGTCTTTGGAGGGCTGTAGAGAGGAGAGAGTGCATCTTTAGGGGAGCACAGATGTGTCTTGAGTTCCCTTGTGGCTCGTTCAGTCACCTCAGGCTAATGTAAGTTGAACGCACTTATGACAAACGGGTGATGCTGTCATATAGTGCCTTTTTACTGCACTCTAGTTCAGGAGTCTCACACTGGCAGCACAACCAATCACGGTGGGGTATATGGCTGTTTGGGGGCGTGACCTTGACCAGGCTTGAAGGAGGGAAACATTTAGGGCAGGAAACCTGACATCCCCCTCCCCAAACCACATTGAGTTCCTTACTTTTCTCTTTTGAAAGTGTCTATTCGCAAGCAATTTTCTCAAAACGTGCAACTAGTGCTGAACTCTTTATTTTTTTTTCTCTTGGCTGCACGGGCTGGGAGGAGAGGTTAAGGTTAGAAGGATGGTTACAGTTCATACACCAAATGCTTCCCAAGCGCAACTGTCTGCAGCCCACCGCGCTCCCACAGGGGATGGGTCAACTCTGGAGAGTAAATTTCGGTTTAAGCCCTGTTTGTGCTTCGTGATTGGACTGTCCGCTACAACTACGATGAACTAATGAGTGTTGTTTATACTTTTCAAGCGATGCGATCAACTTCAGTGTTTATTTTTTAACATGAAATATGATTTTCTCACACACTCGCTGGGAACACACAGGTACATGAAAAGCAGAGGAGGAAGTGTGTCTTCCTCCGCTAAACAGAGGCAGGCAATACAAAGGTGAAAAGATTAAATAAAAAGGGCGAATTGCACTCTGGAGTGCTGCAAGACATGAAATATAAGACCTCTTTTTCCAGAAACTTTCTATCTAGTTGTCCGCCCTCTGTCTCTCTGTGTGAAGTTTGGTATTTCCAAACTTCTTCAGTACGTTTTCATACTTTTCAGTGTTAAAAAGACATTTTTCTGGATGTAGTTTCCTTTGTAGTCGCATACTTTAATCGCAGAAATAAATTCTAAAGTTAAATGACGCGATTTGCCCACAATTGCACTCCAGGCGTAAAATTCCAGTCTCAGGTGACGTCACCAATTGGTGTCACACTATGCAGCAATTGTAGCGATTCCACTTTTATATCTGTGCAACCAGTGTGACGTCAGCGATATTAAGTCCCTTGGAAGTATAAACCAGCCCTTAAAATACGTGCCGGCAGTGCAGCAATGTGCATCATGATTCAAGATTAATTTTCATCAGTTTTTGAGCTGGTTGCATGTAAATACGTGTGAAGGACATCAGCCTCAGTTTGATCTCAGGTTTGTGTGACGCTTGTTCTGACCTCTTATGATCAGCACCGGTCTTTCACTGACCACAGTTTGAATTCTACTATAAAAATATAGGAGTGAGTGACTAGCTATTCTAAAATAACCTGTGACCAGAGTTAAAATGTTTGAAAAGTAATAAGACAAAACCAACAAACGGGTAAGGATTTTTGTTTCTCCCTCACTGAATTGGCAATTTAAAGAGCAAACTTAAAAAAAACACTCGACACAGATTCAAAATTGGGAACACATAGGCTACTTGTGCAAAAAGATTTTCTCCACCTTGAACTTCAGTGAGTCCAAGTACAGGTCCAGACTTACCGACGATCATCTTGAAGCCAAACTAAGGGTTTTTGCTGCTTCCTCCCTCAAACCAAATGCGGCTCAGCTATTGGAGAGGAAGCTCTGCCAAGTGTCAGTAAGGAGCAAGTGAAGCCAAGTTCTGAAGAACCCATTGATGGAGGTTAAAACTTTCAAATTTAAGTCTTATTTAGTGTTTAACAGTTAAAATATAACAGTGTTAATTGAAGTGTGCTAACAAGGACATTTAAACCTGAATACAACAGATATAGAAGACTGAATAATCAGAAAACTAACATTTATTACAGATTTATTTACTTATTGATTTTTTTTTTTGGTTTATGTATTTGTTGATTTTTATTTATTTCTTTTTACAGAAAACAGTTAATACAGTACAGTTAAAAGTACAGTACATACAAATTTACAACCAAAGAAGGGATCTAACTGAGAAAGTTATAAACTTGTTTACACGAGGGTCCTCGTTCATCTTGTTTTTTGTTATAAAATAAAATGTAAAAAAACTGAGAAGATTGGAATGTTTTAAATTTCTAAATGAAATTAGCACTGGCTCCCAGACACTAATGAGCTGCGCGCAAGTGCATGTACGCTGAGGTTGGGGCCCAGACTCTGCCTTCACTGGCCCAGAAGGTAAATTGAGTTTGAGACCCCTGGTCTAGCTGTTAGTAAGGTGACAGTAAGGGGCAAACTGCCGCCTTAATGAGTGCACATGAAGCTTTACGGACTTTTTGTGCAGTCTGCGGTTTTTCTTCTTTTCCTTTTTGAGGGAGTGTCAAAAAAATAGAAAATCTGTACTATGCACGTTCATCTCATATTTGAGCCGTACTTACACTTGTGATTTGCATTTGTGTTTGCTATCACCAAAGGTCTCTTTATCAGTTTTTCCGCATTCTACATTTGTTGTGTTCTAATGTAGCCACCAGGGGGCAATGTAGGACACAACAAGAGAAGAAGACGTGTATTTCCTGCACTGCCGATTGTTCTATGTAAAGACTGGCCGAATAAAGTTCATCTGTAAACATACGTCGTGATCTCTACAACCTCACAACCTAACATGTGGCGGATTGGTGAGGATAGTGCATACCGCTAGACACGTGGGAGAAAGTATTTAGGAAAAATTTTCAGAAATTACCTGCTGGTGCTTGCTGTGTCGGGTGATGAATGGCCAGAGGAGAGAAAAAGAGCACTTGCTCTGCATTCGCTGGGGACAGAAGTTCAGCAACTGTTTTACAAATTACTTCCTTAGCAAGGTACTACTATGGAGGATGCCATGAAGGCTTTGAAAGCTCACGTCAATCCAAAGCGCAATACCATTGCTGAGCACCATGTTTTCAGAAACAGACCCCCAAACTCTGACCGAATCTATCTTTCAATACATGACAGCTATAAGAAATTTAGCTGCAGCATGTGGCTTTGATATAAGCAGGATGAAATGATCCAAGACCAGCTAGTTGAACATGTACATAGTCACTGCATATGTGAACGACTGCTGCTGGAAGCTGACTTGACATTGGATGTTACACTGGTTACTCAAAAAGCAGCTACGGAGCAGGCCAGATCGATTTGTACTTCCACCCCAACAGCTCCTGTTGCGGCTGTCCACACAAAACCCTCAGCTGACCAGAGGCGGTTCCAGAAGGCACGCCAAAAGAGTCCATCTGCTCCTGCTCTAAGAAATTCTACTATCAGAACTGGTGCAACTAAACTACACCCCATTACTGAAAAGTATACAGGACGATCTAACCCGCTGGGTCAACCCGCCTCTGTCACTCATGGATAAGATAGCCACAGTAAAAATGAACATTTTACCCAAAGTTAATTATCTGTTCTCAATGATCCCCACACAACCACCACTAAAATGGTTCAAAACATTAGACTCAGCCATATCCAGCTTCTTATGGAACAATAAACCTACAAGAATTAGTCTAAAAACTTTAAAATCTGGAAAAAGCTGTGGAGGCTTAGAATTACCTAACTTCCACAACTATGTTCTTGCCAACAGACTGCAGTACCTCTTAAGATGGATAAAAAAACAATCCAGAAACCAACCCATGGATGGATCTGGAACAGGCATTTTGTGGAAAGATTAACTTGTCAGATCTACCATTTATCAGCCCAAAAATAAAAAAAAAATAAAAAAAATGCTACCAAAGTAGTAATATAAGTACTACTTTAACAGCCTGGTGGGAATTTCTTAAAATGTCAAACTCTTCACTATTACCATGCAAAATGACACCCATCTGGAACAACCCAGACATCCTGATAAATAAAAAAAAGTTGCACTTCCCTGCTTGGCAAGCAGGGGGCGTAAGACTACTAGAGCACTTAATTACAGACGGAAGATTCATAACACACCAAGAACTACAAGAAAAACATGGAATAAATAAATTCTTGGAATATCAGCAACTTAAATCTGTAATTACTAAAACATTTAAATCCAGTGACAATGACTTAAAATTACCAGAACTAGTTACCTCTATGATTAATTTTTCATTGAATAAAACTCTCTCCAAAATATACAAACTCATATGCAACTTAGATAACGAAGTCTCAATTCCAACAACAAAATGGGATGCAGACTTAGGCAGAAGTACAGACACAAGCTTCTGGTCAGAAATTTGTCTAAACATCTTTAAATTAACAAAAAGTCCAAACCTACAACTAATCCAATTTAAAACTCTTCACAGAATTTACTATACTGGACAGAGGATGTTCAAGATGGGTCTCAAAAACTCAGACATTTGTGAGTATTGTGATAGTAATTTACCTGACAATTACATGCATGCTCTGTGGTTCTGTACACCTGTCCAGGCTCTCTGGCAACAAGTATGTGCTGATTTATCAGTCTGGCTTAAGGTTTCAATCACAGCCTCACCTTCACTTTGTGTGCTGGGTGACATGAGTGCCATCGACACAGAGGGAAGTTTAGCATCTATAATCTTCATAACTCTTTGTATAGCAAAAAAGACAATTTTACTAAACTGGAAAAACAAGAAAAATTTTAGTGTAAGTCATTACAGGAATCTGCTATTGGATCATATCAGCTTAGAAAAAATGTCAACTAAGAGTTCAAATAACCTGGAAGGAATTCGGGCTCTCTGGTCTCCCATAGCTAACGCCATAACTTAGGGGGCGGGATTCTTGGGTGTCGCCGCGCCCTGGCCGTCTGCCGGGGTTTTGGTGCCGGGGTCGGGGCCTCCCTGGCACCGGGCGGGGGGGCTCTGTTGGTCGGGGATCTGGTCTGGCGCCTGGGTGGGGCAAGCGCGGGGGCCGCGTGGTCTCCCGGGCCTGGGCGCGGGGGGGGGGGGGGTGCGTGGGGTTCTGGCTTGGCTCGGGGGGTGGTCCTTTTGCGTGCGCTGGGGGGGCTTGCGCGGGGCGCTGGTCCTGGGGGGGTCTGCCTGCGCTGGATGGTCGGCCCGTCTGCACCCGGGGGCTGGGATCACTCCTTCTCTGGCCCTGGGACGGGATGGGGCAACCCTCTTGGGGCCTGCATTTGCTCCAGGAAAAGCCTACCATGGCGGGGTCTGGGGGGGAGCGGGCCAGGGGGAGGGATTTCTGTGGGTAAGAGGGGGGGGTCCACCACCAGTATGGGACCCTTGAGGCTTCCTCGGGCCCGCTGGTACCTGACCAGGCAGCCACAGGGGCGGTGCTTGGGGGGGAGGGCTGGGGCTTGCGCCTGGGGGCTGGCCCCCTCTTGGCTCCTCTCTCTTTGTGTGGGGTGGGGGGTGTGGGGCCTGGGGGGTCGGCTTTCGGGCGGTGGGGCCTCTGCCCTGGGGAGACTTGGGCCCAATGCTGGGGGGGGCGGGGGGACAGTTGTTTCACCATCGGGGGTCAGTCTGGTAGCTGTCCCCGACCTTCCCTCCTTCCTCATACGACCACTTATTAGGTTGGAGGGGGGGGCGTGCTTGCGGAATACCTCGAGGGGCCGATCCACTTGGCAGTGGTCCCCCCTCCCATGGTCTCCCCACAGTTTCGCCCCCTTCTTTTGGTTTTAAATGCACCTTAGACACGTAGGACCCTTGGTGGGGGGGCGCTGCAACATCACTTCCAGCAAGCAGGAGATGTCCTCATAGTGCTCTACCCTCCAATTTTAATTGCACCGTAGACATTTAGGGTTCCTTGGTGAGAGGGTGATTGGACATCCCTGTAAGCAATCAGGAGATGTCCTCAGTGCCGTGCTCACCAATTTTAACTGCACCCTTTATTACACACACCCTTCAACCACAAGAAACACACCTCAACATACACACACAAATACATTACACAAAGAAGGTGGGACTACTGATCTTCTGTCCCCTACCCCATCCGCGGTGGGGGGAACAGGACCTTCAGCAGCGGCGGCCTTGTCTCTTGGGTTTCGGCCTCCTGGACCCGGAGGCCCCCTCCCCACGCAGGGAGAGGGATCCCTCAGGCCTCTGGCAAGTCCATGAGCGGGGGATCATTTTCCACCTGAGCCTGGAGGGTGTTTGTGTCCTTGTGGTGCGAGTTCTGGTCCTTACCCTCGGGTGCCGGGCCCCTTCTAAGTCACAACATAGGATAGCCTGGTCAGGCTATGTACTCCTTCGGGGACCCCCACTTCTCTTGGTCATCCCTCCTCTAGGTGGGGGTAGCTGACCCCCGCTGTGCTCTCTTCTGGATCTCCGCAACTGCCTGGAGCTTCGGTGCGGGTCTCCCTTGGGGGGCCCTGGCTCGTACCCGGGGCTGGGGTGGGGGGATGCTCAGAACTCCTGGGTGGTGGTGGGCGGCTTGTCTAGGGTGGTGGGGCTCTCGGGGGTGGGTCCCCGTGCTGGGCCGCCTGGCGCTGTGGGAAGGCTGCTCTCCTGGCTGGGCTGGGCCTTGCGCTCTGCGCTTCCGTACCTCACTGCGCTCGGCTGTTGGGGGCCCATGTGGTGGTCCTGCGGGTCCTGGTCTGGGTGCTTGGCCGGGCTGCCTGGCAGGCGGCTCTCCTCCGTTGACCCCACAGTATGGGTGCGGGGGCGGGCCCTGGTCGGCGCTGTGGCCTCGGCGGGGGTCTTGGTGCGGGGATGTCTGGGGGTTCTCCCTCCTTTATTTTCTTTTCATTCCTTCATCCACTTCAGCTTAACATAACATTCACCTGAGCACAGGCGTCAGCTCACCTTTGCACCTTCAAATAGTGTGCGTGTCAGAAGGTAGTGCTTTACATGTGTTGATTGGTATGCACAAGTGTGTGAACTGGATGTGGACAAGTTTGCGAACACTCTTGGAGCCGGCAGGTATGTTTGTGGCAGCTGAGTGTGTGGACAGACTCCGCCCATTTTAGACCAACATTCACTATTTTAATGGGTATAGGCTCAAACATTTTGTTGCCTGTAGATTCGCAACTCTACTTTCCCTTTCCTCTAAAATCTATTATCCCCCCTTCCCCCTTTCTTTTTCCGTCCGGTCCAACAAAAAGAACACAAACAAAATTAATATCAATAAAGTTTCGTTTAAATTACAAAAGGGGCTTATACCAACATACAATTTGTGTTCCCAATGATTTATAACCCTCGATTGTAAGAGTAAAATCTGTCTAATGCAAGAGGCTTTCAGCTCATATCTGTCTGCTCAGCTGTTGGACAGGACAAGTTAAAAAAAAAAAAAAAAAGAAAAAAAGAAATTCTACTGCTATTTCAACTTCATCACGTCCTTGCTATGGCTGTGGTGCTGACAAACATCTTGCATCTACCTCAGGACCCATCCAGGTTACTGTGTACTCTGGTTCATCTGTTTCTATCATATTCAGAAGTTAGTATGAGACCCATTTCAGCAGGGATGCTCTGCAGTCTCCAAATATTATATAATATAATATAATATAATATAATATAATATAATATTGCACACCAGGCACCTTCCTTCAAGTCTCTCAGATCACTTTTGTTGTAGCTGTCCAGTCATCTGAAAGAAACTCCCAATTGCGCAAAGCCTGCTGTAACTTCTGGCCAAAAGTCACACCCCCCTCTTCCATTTTTTGTCCTCTGCTCTGCTCTCTCCATCTTCCTTACCAGAGTCATCCTCACACCACCGTACTGTCTCTCCAGCCATGACTTTGACATTTCTGATCTCTTGAACTTGCTTACCCCTCCCTCCACTCTTTTATCTCACATTATACTCCTCTCTGTCCTGGAAATATATCTTCATCTATAACATTTCCATTCTTTTAGCAAAGTCAACCATCATCTGTCCTTCTGCATTACTGTTCTGAACACCAAACTTCTCCATCACTTCTGTTTCCTTCACCAACATGTCTGTCAAAGTCCACTCCAATCACCACCCTCTCCCTTCTACGTACAGTATACCCAGGATACATACAGTATGCCCAGGCTATATACCCTCTCCTTGTCCTGTAGATCACATTCTACTTGAAGTCATAACCACTCACAATGTTTAACATCACACCTTCAACTTCCAGCTTCAGACTCATCATCCAATCCGACACTCTCTTCATCTGAACAATTTTCACAAACTCCTCCTTTAGGATCCCTCCTATTCTGTTCCTCTTTCATATTTGTAGAAATAAGAAATGTATGTTACATGTGACAACCACCACTGGCACTAACTCTTGCCTGCCCATTTTTCTGCCCCCCAAGAATCCGTGGGTGGATTAGGAAACCCCAATGAATTTGACCAGGTTTTCTGATTGTGCTCTCCTCCAGGAAAACTGGAACCTACCTTCAAAGACAGTTGCTGCTTGTCCAGCTTTGGGGTAGCCTCTTTTTTTGTTAAAGGTTGATGAAAATTGTGCTTTCAGTGTTATTAACGTGCTTGTGACAGTTTTCGCATGATGGAGAACATATAAAGAAAATTAAGCGTAAAATTGCATTTCTTAAGTATTCTTTTTTTCAAATTTTTGAGAATCAAGAGGAGATGAAAAATGCCGTTTGAAAAAGCTTGTAATTGTGACGTAGGTGCTACAATCAGCAGCCCACAAACCCCCCAGCTCCGCTCCATTCTGATGCATCCACTTCTAGACGACTAGATCCATGTACATCCATGGCATATGGCTTAAAACTGTACAACTGGATAGCTCCGATATTGCTCAATGTTTTTCTTTTTTTTTTTTTTGCGTATGCAGGTAACGTTTGGTTTGGGTTGTGAGAGGATGTAGCTAGGGAGAAAGTGTAAACAACTGAGTGATTGGAAGTGGGGACAGGCAGCTCCACAATTTAGTCACGCCCACACCTTAGGTGAATTTCTGATGAAATTCTGCTGCTCTGCTGAAACTATGTTCTGGAAAACTACACAGTTTTTATTTTTTTAATTTTTTTAAATCTTGGCTAAAAACTGCATAATCATAATTAATTGACCAAATGGGAACGCTTTTACGATAAATCAAAAGATAATCAGACTGGGACTTGAACAGTTCTTCTCTCATGTGTACAGGAATATTATATATCCCTGTACCACCCCCTGTTGAAACTTTCAACCAAAATATGATAAAGCACAACTTTTTTTCAGCTGGACTCACTTTGATCATCAGTGAAATCTGTGACTTTGGTGTTTTAGATCATGTCTATTTGCTCTGAAGCTGCTGTCTTTGACATGTCAAAGTTTTCCCATCATGTCTTTATATCTTTGACAGCTGGAAATAGTTCTGAAAAGGTTTTGTTATTACTTCACTTAACTCCATGAATGGTCTTGGATATCTCACAGCTTTTTTATCATTCGACCCCACTTCCTCTGCAGCTCTGGAACATGTGACCCACTACAAAATAAAGCCTTATCCTTATTTTGGCTCAACTGAATCGCTCTCATGATCTTACAACATGGTGAAAATATACTTTTATAGCAGTTTTTTGCAGAATCACAGTAAATAAAGTTGTAGACATTTCGTGAAATATCTTCTTAAAAAAAATTAACATTCCCATTTGTACACATCATTTTAGAAGTTATAGGTGTATTAATTAATCCTAATTTGTTGTTATAGAATTTTTATTTTGCCTTATGTCACTTTCAGTATTTAAAAAAAAGAAGTTGTGGTTCCAGTTATTTTTTTTAATGAGACTAAATGTTTTTTGTGTGTGTGTAAATGTGTATATATATATATATATATATATATGATGGCTTTGGTTTTGTCAATGCACCAAGTAATATTGCTATTGCTATTTTTCCTAATTTGCTTCTTAGAATTTGAAATTGGTTCATTTTAAACGAAGAAAAACACTTATATTTTATTTGAGTTAAATTAACCAGAGGGCTTGTAGAAATATTCAAAGCTAAATCCACACATGCTCCTAATTACATCAATTTTTGCAACTTTCTTTGTTACATTTCTCATGCTTTTAGCTTTGTTTTTAAATGCATGGTGTGATATGTGAGAACAGGCAAGTGATGCAAAGGTTAGAGTCTTTGTCAGCAGCAAAGGTCATGTCTCTGGAAAGATGTTTTGCAGCCAGAGAGAATGAACAAACCTCTTCAGGGGTATGTGATGGTGACGCAGTCTTGTGTGGATGCTGGCCCTGCTGAACGTGAATGAACGCCTCTCTCTCCAGCTGTCACTATGATGCAGCCGGACCTCAGTGTTAAATTCACTCTGGATTTTTGGTAGCCAATCTCACTGCTTTTTTATCACATGTGCACTTAATCACATATTTCACTACCTTAGACATGCATGGCTTAAGGTTTAAAAGTGCAACAGAATGTTGATAGGATCAAGCTTCAGGGTTAAATGTTAAGGCTTTAAAACGTCTTCTCTCGATCAGAGAACAAATATGACAGTTATTTCTAAGATGAATGATCAAAGATCAAAACGTTAAACATGTTTAGATGGTTAACATGCGGCTGACTCTGATGTTGTTGTTGTCAGCAGTGGTTAGTCAGTTTTTAAAAAGGAACAACACATGGTTAGAAAAAAACCTGTATGATCATTTAATGAGGATTTTTTTTTGTTGGAATTAAAAGAACAGAATAAAACATAATCGTTGGTGTTCTGTGGCAAAACTTACCATTGGAGAGTTTAAATAAAACATGACTGTGGGATTTTATGACCAACAGTTTTATATTTTTGTATGTGCTGATGTTTGTCGTTTCCATTTTTTTATGTTACATTCAAGGTACAGGTATCATTTTTGCAAAGAGGGCCAGATTAAGAAAGATGGGCATGTGTAAGGGCCAACCATTCAGCCATAATTTGCTGAACCCTTTTAGTAATACGGTGGGGATTGAAAGTTTTGGCACCCTAGGTAAAATGTTACATTATTGTGCATAAAGAACCCAAGGAAAGATTGAAAAATATCCTAAAGGCATCAGTTTACAGATGAGACATTTTTTTTATGTCCAAAAAAATGAGGCTTTATTTCCATCATTTACCCTTTCCAAATAACAAAAAACAAAATAATGGAATTAGAAAAACTCAGACCTGACAGTGTCATGGATTGTTCACAATCATTTGCGACGACCAAGTGATTTCTATCGCAAAGATTTGAAATAACCTGAGTCATGTGACCTTGCTCCAACAATCAGAATCATGGGTTCTTCCAAGCAGTTGTCCAGAACAATGAAACTGAAAATAGTTGACGCTCACAAAGCAGGAGAAGGCTATAAGAAGATAGCAAAGCGTTTCCAGATGCTAATATCCTCTGTTCAGAACGTCATTAGGAAATAGCAGTCAACAGGAACAGTGGAAGTTAAAACAAGATCTGGAAGACCAAGAAAAATCTCAGACACAGCAGCTCGCAGGATTGTGAGAAAAGCAAATCAAAACCCACGTTTGACTGCAGCATCCCTCCAGAAAGACCTGCAGACTCTGGAGTTGTGCTACACTGTTCTACTGTCAAGAGATACTTGTACAAATATAGTCTTCATGGAAGAGTCATCAGAAGAAAACCTTTTCTACGTCCTCACCACAAAATTCAATCTTTGAAGTTCACAAATGAACGAGCCTGATGCATTTTGGAAACAAGTTCTATGGACCGACCAGGTTCAAATGAAACTTTTTGGCTTCAATTAGCAAAGGTTTGTTTGGAGAAGAAAGGGTACAGAGTTTAATGAAAAGAATCTCTGTCCACTTGTTAAGCATGGGGGTGGATCAATCATGCTTTGGGCTTTTATTGCAGCCAGCGGCACAGGAAACATTTCACCAGTAGAAGGAAGAATGGATTCCACAAAATTTCAGCAAATTTTGGACACTAACTTGATGGCATCTGTGAAAAAGTTGAAGTTGAAGAGAGGATGGCTTCTACAAATGATAATGATCCTAAACACACCTCAAAATCCATACTGTCTTACATTAAGAGACAGAAACTGAAGGTTTTACAGTGGACTTCCCAATCACCTGACCTCAACATCATTGAAAATCTATGGATAAACCTGAAAAGAGCAGTTTGTAACAGAGATCCCAGAAATCTCAAAGAACTGAAAGACTTTTGTAAAGAAGAATGGATGAAGATATCTCAAACAAGAATTAAAAGACTGTTGGCTGCTACAAAAAGTGTTTACAAGTTGTGATAGTTACCAAGGGGGGCAGTACAAGGTACTAATTCTGCAGGATGCCCAAACTTTTGTACACACCATTATTTGTTTTCTGTTATTTTGAAAGGGTAAATGATGGAAATAAACCCTAATTTTCTTTGGCATAATAAAAGAATGTCTCATCTGTAAACTGATTCCTTTAGGAATATTTTTCAATTTTTCCTTGGGCTCTTTATGCACAATAATAAAACATCTTAATATAACATTGCCCAATGTTTTGATCCCCACTGTTTTAAATGGAAATAAACTATTTCATGAAAATGTTATTGCAATTGAATAAGTTTCATTTCTTTGCATAAAACATAAACATACCCAAATGCATTTTTACCAAAACTATTAAGAATTTCAATTTTAAAGACCAGAGATTAAAAAAAAAAGAACTAGAGAAAGTCAGATAGCCACAGGCTGCTGCCACAAGTTTACACAGGTTGTAGTTCTCAAGAAGTGCTGGGATCCTCTTCTTCAACAGTAGCCTATCCGGACTATTTTTGGACAAAGGCGGGGTATATGTTTGACAGGTTGCCAGTCTGTCGAAGGGCATAATTTATTGATTATATGACAGTTGCCTGGCTGATGGAAATTTGAATGCAAGCCACATTTGGCCCATAAGCCAGACTTTGGACATGCCTGGTGTCAATGAATCACAACAAGTGCCAAACTCAAACTACTTAAAAAGGTTCTTCAAATCATTAACAGAATCATGTCTGCTTGTTCTGCTTTGTCTGTCAGACATTTAGACACAAATGTGGGAAGAGAATTAATATGTGATCATCTTCAGTTGTCTTTACATATTTTCAGAGATTTAAAAGTGATTTGCTGTGATAGTCCTCACCTACCTTCCGCCACACATAGTGCTTTGCATTTAGGCCAAAAAGTTCCATTTTGGTCTCATGTGACCAGAGCACCTTCTTCCTTACACTTTGTGACGGCGTTTTCTTCCAAATATTCTCTTGATAAACCACAGAAACTGTTACAAAACAGCTGGATTCACATACTGAGAATAAATTACACACAGGTGAACTCTATTAACTCGTTAAGTCAACCAATCATCATCAAGCAACTTCTGAAGGCCTGTACTTTTGCACACTGCACTTTTCAGTTATTTTATTTGTAAAAAAAAATTGAACTGTTGTATAACTTTATTTTTCCACTTCAGAATTGTGTTTCACTTTGTGTTGGTCTGTCACTTACAATTCCAAAAAAAAAAAATATTATGTTTGTGGTCATAAGGTGAGAAAATGTGGAGAAGTTCAAGAGGTATGAATACTTTTGCAAGCTACTGTATCTGCTTTTTCTAAAAATATTAAATAAAGTTAAAGATTTATTTTTAGGGCTTGACTTCAGTCACACAAAATAGGTGCTCAGTTTTTGCTTAGAGGAACAAATTTGATCAGATCATCTGTAAAAACTAGAGATTAACATCATTACTGTTGTAAGTACCATACTGTTACTATGATTGTTTTAGGTTAAAGGTCACCGTTCTCATTTTATTTTTCTTTCATGTCCAGTGTTTTTATTAACCGCAGCAATGAAAATGAGTAACGATTATTTAATTTCCTCATTTTGTTTCTTTTGTACTGTTTGCTTCGTTGTTATGTTTATCTGTATTTCAACTTGGTAGTCTATTAAACAAACAGTTAGTTGAGGTCATTGTTTATACTTAATGCAGTCTTGAATAGAAAACACTCATGTTTAATATGCTGTGGTGTAAAAACATGCTTTACCACAAATAACTTGAGTTAAATACAGGAATGTCATCTTTCATTTGCTGTGAACTCCCACAGGACATACAGTGAGAGCTGCTATATATAGAGCTAAGCGGAAGTGTGCTGTCGGTCTGAATGGATATCCAGGGAGAATCACAGAGGGTTAACCACCCTGACTTCCAGACCATGACTCACACTTTGGTGGGTTAAGGCTCTACATGCATCTGAGCAGAGCTTTGCTTGGGGCTGGAACCAACTGCAGTGCACAGATTGTGTGTGGATTTGTGCTTTTGAGTGCATGGTTCTTCTTTGTGGCCTAAACCTGAAAGATGGGTGAAATAAGACAAACTTCATTTCATTTCTGCAGAACCAAGCATTGGTGTAAAGGTTGATCCATAAGGGCTGTGATGCAGTAAATGTATGAAGAATTCCCGGAAAAAAAACAGAACCGTCATCAAGAATACAGGAGATGTAGGGAAAGAAAAAATCTGAGCAAAATAAAGCAGATGGAGGAGACGACCGTGAGGTGTAATTGTAATTTATGATCCCGCGAGGCCCAAATGTCCATTAGGGTTGCTGTAACAAATAACTTGTGCCTGCTCCGACACCATGCCAGGGCTCTGGCTGATTGAGATGTGATCACCAGAAGACAGCTGCTGCCAGCAACGCAACACTAACCTCAGCAGATGACATCTAAACGCCACTGTAAATCCACAGCCGGTAAATGCCTCCCCGTCCAACACCTCAGTTACACTTTTATCCGTTTTGCCTGCATCACCTGTTTGTTCTCAGGGATTGACGTGTTCTGTATGTCTCCTTCCAGCTGCACATTGTGAAATAACGAGGCGAGTCTCCCCACAAAGATTATTCCATTCGTCGTACTTACTGATGTTTACTGACAGGCAGAAGGAAATTTCTTTCATCACTGAACATGTTTGACACTCAAGGTCAGAATTCTAATTCAACATCCCTCAATACACTCTGCTGTCATCATCATATAGACAGTGGCTGTTAATCTCTGTTTTTTTCTTATTCTTTTTCTGTTTTTGTTTTGTTTGATTTGCTTCAGCTTCATACCCAGCTGACTCTGGGTTAAAGGATCTCACAATTTGATGCAACCAAGGAAGTTTGCATTTTCTGCCAAAAGGATGAAAATATGTGGAGGTCAAATCGCCTATAAAGAAAAAGACCTTTATTTTATTGGTTCATCATTTTTTAATCTTTGACTAAATGTCATGTAACTTTTTTATTTAAAAAATTTACTCTTCATGGGACAACCCAAGATGTTACAGTTTTAGGAGAATATTGAGCAGATTTTAGTCCAAATCCTATCATCCCGCTTACCAAATTCAAAATTAGAAACTCAACTTTGAAGCTGTTATAATCATTACAATCTGCACTTTAAATCGTCTGGTTGATGAAAAAATAAATCACAAAAAGCCCACATGAAAGATAACTTTAACCTTAAAGTAAATGCTGAAATAAAATTAAATCCCCCAAATCATTTGAAATACATTTGTCATTTAGTCTGTTTTTCATTGAATCCTGTAACTGGACAAACTGACTCCTGTTGGATTCTAAAATATTTTGATTCTAAGTCCAGCCTTCTGCCTCGTAACAATGATTCAGCCCCATAACAGTGCTTTGGTTGTGTTTTTTTCCCATCTGTTTTGTTTTTTTTGTGATGGAGCTAAAAATTAGAGTGTAAAAGATTTTAGCTAAAAGTATCCACATGTGTCCATTATTTGGATAAGATGCATCATATGGCACAAGGAAAACAAGAAATCAACATATTTTCCCCAAACAACAGTAAATATAATTCCTGCATGTAACAGAGTTGAAATGTTGTCAGTCTGACAGGAAAAAAACACTTAAATTAGGTGAGAAAGTATGCAGATACTTACCCCTATGAACAGTGTCTTGAAGTGAGTTGCTGGGTGCTAAAAAAGTTTGACTGAACCATTATTGTTAAAAAAGGGGAGGGCTGGTAAATTTCCATGCGATTGAACAAAACTGAGGGATTTGATAAAATGGTGCAAGTAGAAAAAATAATTCCTGTATTTTTCTCACATGACTTTTATTTAAGTAGAAAAATAAATGATTATATCATCAGAAAAAGCTTGCAGTCACTGCCAATTATTATTTGTTTAATAGTCCATGAAAAAGTAACTTGTAACTAAGTAACTGACAAAATGTAATATTCTAAACATGTCTGTGTGTATTAAAATGCTTTTTGTGGTTTACTTTAATGAGCAAATCTTTGAGGTAACCCTGTGAAACATAAAGAGCACACATTTCAGAGAATCACATGCAAAAAAAACTAAGCAGAAATGTTCTTTTTCAGCTCATGTAAGCCGGGAGACAATATTGAAACATATCTCTCATTCAGCATTACAATCTTGGAACTTTTGAATGACACATTGATTTGACCATGGTAATTTAAACTGAAGGAGAATATATTGGCATAATGGTCCTTATTACTGCTCCCTCTTACTAAGACATTATTCACTGTTGTCAGATCTGATACAGTGCTGACCACTCTCCACATCTGCATGGCCTGAGAGTCACACCTTAAGTGCTTGTGAAACGGAAAACAGCTTGCACATTGTGAGTAATTCAATTCAAAAGAAACATTGTTTGATATTCCCCAACGAAAAATGTTATAGGGATTTTATAGAGAATCTTTTTCTCAGATTTTTCAGTCATTATAGGTGAATCCTAGCTCTGAACAGGATATCTGGCGGCAGACAGGGTCTGCAGAAGCCTCGGACTGGATAAACTAGCTGAGTTACTGTGGTTTGAAGATAATGAGCAGTGTTTTCCATGACAGATTTAATCCTATGAATTATCCTTCTTTGTTCAATTAGGGGAATCCAGAGCAACAAATCAGAGGTGCAAGAGCAGAAGCAAGAGCAGAGCATGTTTTCTTTATGTTCAGCCTCAAAAGTAAATTGCTCTAAAGCTGCTACAACAAGCAACTGCAGCTGTGATGACACCTGCCAACCATTGAGAGTAGATTGTCACTGGACAAAGCTGGGTGTGATTTCTCCCATAGAAAATGCCTTACCTCTGGTTCCAACGAAATGAAGTCAATTCAGGAGCCATGTTTCCATGGTACGGACTGTGCCATTTTGGAACCAGACAACGTTAGTAAGCGGTGATTGGTCTGAGTCATAATTTCTATGGCAAGTCAAATACTTTCGCTAATTTGGAGTGAGCTTGTTAGAAAGCCACATCCCTTCTACTGAAAGGTTCGGTTTCTACTCCCCCTCCATCTCTTTTTCTACAATGATGATGTGTAACAATACTGCTGCACCTGCTAAAAGCTCAGTTGCTTGTCTTTTTCATAATCAACAACAGTAAAGCAATCTGGGTTTTTCTGCAGATTACAGAATTCTGATGTACTGAAAGTCTAATGTGCCCATTAAGCTTGCAGTAAGAGAGCAAGTGACCTTTCTTCTCAATGGGTGGAGAATTTCTTGTTCTCCTCTAGCTCATACATTACCCGGGGGGCAAAACTACTAAAGACATTCAGACTTCATACTCATCAACCACGATCTGACCCTCTGTTCACCCCTAGAACACACAAGAAGTCCATCTTCCTTCTTTCCATCTTATAAACCAACTCTCTCGTTTTACTGTCAAAGTTCAAACATTCAAATATCCTACTCTTAAGTCATTCACTCCTGCCTTTCTTTACCACACTCTTACTACAAACACATATCCTCCTCTTCTTCTTCAACCAAAGTAGTCCAGTTTCCACCCTGTAGGTCAACCACAGTGGTGGTGTTTGCTGTTAACCCCCAAAATGCTGTGAAACACATACAGTACACTGTTTGATGCAGGTGAAAGGAAATTGTTTGATCAGCAAGATTTAACATTTTTGCAAATATTTTTTAACCAAGGATTAAAATAAAAGCACAGATGTCAAAAATTTGAAACATTATTTTCCTACTAATGTAACTCATACAATGCTCACAACCACGCCCCACTCACACACATGCACATGCGAGCAAAATTACAAAGGATAACATGCTGTATAAATAAGATTTGAAGTAGAATTAGACGTCTGGGTTGATACTAAAGGTGGGGAAGTTGTATTTTGGGGACCTCTTCACATCAGTGCCCCTCCAACCACACACGCTCATATTCACAGAGGACACTACCACAGGAACCCCCCGATCAAAGCAAGGAGCCAAACCTGGGCGATCCCACTGCACTGGGGGTAAAACAAAATGTAAAAGGAATAAAATACATACAAAACAGAGAGAAATGCATGTATGAATAAACCTTAATAGGTGGCTATAAATCACTAAAAGTGAATTAAAAAGATCAAATAAGTAAATAGAGAAATATGAATGCAGAAAATTAATAAAATATCAAAATAGCAAAAAGGTGGCTCTTGAGGCTCCCATTAAATCCGTGAACAGTCTTTGTGACCCTGAAGTTCTCAGGGAGGCTGTTCCACAGGCGCGGTCCAACATTTTTTTAAACATGAGTTTTTTAATGCTTCTCCTGGTGTGACAAATGGGATTTGTGTGGGGAATGTGGTCTTTTTTTAATATTAATTTTACACTCGATGAGGTTGTTCCCTGCTTGTTATTGTAAGTAATAATATAGTAAATTAACATTTTATAATATAGATAAAAAATGATTAAGTTCTATTTCTGACAGAAAAGAACATGGATCAGATTTTGCTTGAGATGCAGACTGCAGCACCCGGCTCCTTCAGCACCCTCAGTCCCTAAATTATTATTTAAAGGTCAAGCTGGGAAGCTGTGAATATGCTTATATTCCAACATGCTGAATGCCGCATAGATGAACACTGAGCTGACAATCATTCATGGGACACAAACGGGTCCACAGCTTCTGCTTGCCACACCATCCCATAAAAGAGCCATTCTGTGCCAGCAGCTGAGCCAAGAAACACACTGTCTTTACAGACACATTTCACTTCTTCACTTACATTAGATTACTGGATTCACCACTGAAGGATGTCAGATTTGCAATTAGGTGACCTCAAGCAAGTGAGATGAAATTAATAATATTAATGAGCTGAGTTCAAGCTCTCAGCAACGACCTGTTTTTTTTCAGAATGGATGGCTTGACAAAATGTTCTGGAAAACACGGCTGTGAACACATCACATAAATTCCATTTACACAAATCTAAACAAGAAAGATGCTGAAAAAGTATTCTGAACATCCCAACTTTGATTTTTATATGAAGTTTTTGGATCAAACAAAGATCACTATTAAGGCTATTAAATCTTTAGAACTACGAGTTTAAAAAAGCAAGCGATTAAAGTAGCGGGCTGCACGGTGGCGCAGTGGTTAGCGCTCCTGCCTCACAGCAAGAAGGTTCCCAGTTCAAGTCCTGGCTGGGGGACCTTTCTGTGTGGAGTTTGCATGTTCTCCCCGTGCATGCGTGGGTTTTCTCCGGGTACTCCGGCTTCCTCCCACCCTCCAAAAACATGCTTCACAGGTTAATTGGTTACTCTAAATTGTCCCTACATGTGAGTGTGTATGGGTGTGTGATTGTGGCCCCTGCAACAGACTGGCAACCAGTCCAGGGGTGTACCCTGCCTTTGCCCATGAGTAGCCAGGTTAGGCTCCGGCAACCCCGTGACCCCAAAAGGGATAAAGCGGATTGGAAAATGAATGAATGATTAAAGTAGAACATTATTTTTAATGTTTGTTTTAAGTAATATATAATATGATATTGTAAGATTTTATTTTTGACATTTAAAAGAAAAGAGAGAAAAAAAACAAGAAATATCTGAGAGGAAGTGAGAAAAAGTATAAATGTAAAAGTCTTTAATTATGTGAGACATCTTTGATTTTCAGCAAACTTCCTTGCGCTGCACTTAGGCCAAACTATTGAAATGATACGAAACAGAAAAATCTTTGTTTAAACTTGAAAGTGCAATTAAATGCTCTGAAACCCTAGTTTAAATAACATTTAGTTACAAAGCTGAGACAAACCATAGGAAGATATTTATTGCAGTTTTCAAAAGATTTTTTCTATTATTCTAGCATTACCAAAAAAAAAAAAAAATAGAGTTCCAGAATTTACACATTTTATTTTTTTAACAAATGTTGCCTGTGCATATATTTAGAAAAATGTTGTGGTTTTAAACTATTGTCTAACTGCCTTAAACCTTAACTTAGACATTTTTTTTTTACTGGAAAATAGTTTTGTAATTTCTTTTTTATAGTTCACATCCAGAAATAGAAAGGGAAAAAAACAAACAAAAGATAAACAATGAAACCTGTTCACTGTTTTAAGTCCACATTATGTTTTTGAGAAATTTCCATTCATATAACTCACTCAGTCAAGTTTCAAAACTTCCTGGATAGTTGTTCTTATCTGCTGTTGGCTGGTCAGGAGCTGAACAGTGAAAATATTCAGATCAGCAATGTTAATGTAGCAGAAGGAGGTTGATGGCTTCAAATGAATTATTGAAAGAAAATGTCAATTTCTTTGACCCTGATGAAAAAGCTATCATTCCAAGAAAGTGAAAGCAAATATTTATAATCTCATTAAAACCTTAGTGCATTAATTTATCTGCAAAAATGTTCTCAAAAGGGACAAGAAGGCGTAAAAACAACATATTTTGGCCTGCAGCACCTCTGAATGTAAAGAGAAAACTATAGGCTTTTAATGCTTTGAGCAGCTCAAAGCACTTTACAGTTAAAAACAAAGGGGAAAAAAAAGTTAGACGGCAAAATTAATTAAAATCAACCCACACTCCATTGCCCTCATCCCTGCTATTATTTAAGATATATATAAGACATTCACCCCATGACCCCACACACAGACATAAATCATGACTGTAATTATATAAATAAGTACAACCTACCAACAACCATCTAGTAGCCTGAATTATTGTGGGTACGATAAAATGAGCAAGGCAGTTCTTTATACCGTCCCCCTGCAGAATCAGATGAGCCCTAGGAGAGAGGGGCTGTGGCTCTGATGCTGAACAGTCTGTGAAATCCTATACAATTACAACAAACAGAACAAAAAAATCCTGCAGGGCTGTTTTTGGACAAACACAACATTCACATTTCCTACAAAACAAGCACAACTGCTGATCTGAGGCAGAATGAATAGCTTTGTTTTTTTTTGTTTTTAAACTAAAACGTCAGTGTGACTTTTTATGAAGCTCTATTCAGCAGCTGTAACGCCTTTCCTGTTGACTTTGGAGGATTATCTTCTGGTGCAGGTCTGCTTTCTCCATTGTTATTTTCATGGCTTTGGGGGTTTTGCCCTCCAGCTGTGCTTAGACTTTGGTCAGCTAGGGAGGAAAGGAGTGTGTGTTCTGTGCTAATGAGTGCAACAGTGTAAAGTCCCACAAACACTGCACGATCTGAAAAAAAGATCAAGTGGCAAAATCCATAAAGGTTGTTCAGGACAAGTTCCCTTTGGTGCAGTTGTTTTGGATGTGCACGTTGCCAATTTGGCTCTTGGAAAATGTAAAATGAAGCAGTGCGGAATTGTCCTTTTATATTATAAAATGTCGCCAATTCATTAAGAAGTTCAAAATGATCCCGACCAGCAGATCTGGGACTGTTTCTACTTCCTACCATTTCTTTCTTCAAAATGCTTGGTACTTTTCATTCAGCTACTAGAGGCAAGACTAGACTAGACCAGATCTGCCCATTTTAGTTCTACCTGCCCAAAGCTATTTTTACCCACAAAGTTGGAATCAAAACCACTCTATTGGGCGGAAAACTGCTCAATCTGGAAAAACAAAATTCTCTGCTCACTAGGTTACTGCTGTCTGGAATATGCCATTGGTGTAGAGGGACGGGGGAGAATGAAACACTTCACATGATTAATAATATTGAGCATAAAATCTACTAGTTACAAGTGACAGTGCTTCATCACATCTAAACGCTTTTGGAAAAAAAAAAAGAGTTTTTTTCACTATTAAGCATATGTTGGTGTATTATATATGGACCGGAACCCTTTAAATGTACCAATTTGGTATCATCACGTATAAAAGAGTACTAAATAATTTGGTTACATTTCTAATCCAGTGTGAATAAAACTTCCATTATTTTTTTAAATTCATTTCCATTTAAAAACAATTGTTTGATTATTTTGAACAGTGCTTTAAACAGTGATTTAAACCCAAAACTGGTGTTAGAAATAATTTAAATGTCTTGCTGTAAAACAAACAGAAAAGTTGTTTTTAAAAAAAAATAAAATAAACAAACAAATAACTAAAGTATAAAAAATGGTCTGCATAACCAACTTTTTATTTTCTAAGTTGAGATGGGTTTGCTTAGAAATAATCAATTTGCCAAACTCAGTTCTACACACAAATGGATAGAGTAAAGCACAGTCTAGGTTACATCTAATCACAATAATCATCTTTTTGAGGATGAGGGTGCTCGTGAGAGACAGAGAAGATGATAATACATCAAAGAACTTCACTTTAAATAAGGGTTTCAATCTTTAATCTTCCGTCTGTGACATAAATATAGTTTTGCTTTTATGAATAATTATGCAAAGGCTTTTTGATTTTAACCTGCACCTCTCAGTCACTGTGGGGGTTAGCCTGAACAGCAGTGACCCTCACTGTGCACTTAGAGAAAGAATAAATGAGGTCACTGTGGGGCAACATATAATCCAATCCAGCTGAAGGGTCTGTCTGGGTACTCTGGTACGGATGCTTGGTATCTGGTCGTGTCCCAGGGATGATGAACTGATTCCCTCCCCTCCATATCTTCCACCTGGGCTGTGTAATTCTCCATCATGCCAGGTTTGTATGCAGTAGAAGCTGGCCTACTTGGACCTACTTAGACCAAGAAACATCATCATTATTCAAAAAAAGGTCAAGAAAACTTTGCTGTCGGCACAGTTTGTGCTTTTTTGGTTTTCACTTCAACTGTGAAAAAGATATGAAAAAAATAAGAGCCTACACAGACGGAAACCAAAGATGATGACTTTCAAGTTCAGAGACTCTCTCACGTGATATGACGCTAAAAGGCTGCATTTGTTTCCTATCAACAACAGCTTTACTTCCCCATGCAGAGAAACTACTGGACTGCATTTTATGCGGAACATTTTCTTCCTTTGGTCAATTGATATCCATCAGTTGGCATCGGTCATTACAGCTTTTAAAATCGCTTATTATTTCATGTGCTTTTCTGTAACCCAATCAGTCAAAACAAAGTTGCCAAAAGGCTGGATCGATGGTCTTTAGACCACGTCTGTTGTAAACTGAATTTTCCAATTGACTTGCAATTGACC
Organism: Adrianichthys oophorus; assembly: GCA_036245035.1. Lineage (NCBI taxonomy): Eukaryota > Metazoa > Chordata > Actinopteri > Beloniformes > Adrianichthyidae > Adrianichthys > Adrianichthys oophorus. The sequence goes on along the minus strand of BSAI01000009.1, from coordinate 2,215,773 downwards.
CAAACAATATGCCTGCATTACTCCTTAGAGCTACTCATTCACTCATCCTGTGAGGCTGCAGTGTCTGCACAGAGCAGCCTTTGGTTGCTTGCTGTGCACAGCTGAGCACAAAACCAGGAAAGTAAGTGCACCTGCTCTTTCATGCTAACACACGCTAAGGCATACGATGTAAAGGCTACTGATATACATATGTTTTTTTTTATGTGGCCAAGAAGATTTTTTGACTTCAATTAGTGATATTCCCTTATGTCTCCATTACAGTCCATACAAATATACAATTCCAACCATTAGCAAAGCTTTTATCACAGCTGCTCATGTTCATACTGCAGATGCTTGTATGCCCATTTACTGTAATGGAATAATGATCATATATAATGCAGCAATGTTGTTTCTTTGTAAGGATTTATAAAACATAACTCAATTTGATTTATTTAGGTTCATTTCCTTAGCCACAGGGACAGACGTTGCAGAACATTGCTTGTTGACGCATTAGCATGCACACATACAAGCATGTGAGTTTCATCTCTATGCTTTTTTCCTTAAACTTTGCTTTGTTAACGTTTGTTGGGTTTTCTCCACAATAGTGGACATGAGTGCATCATATTGGAGTATTACCAGTGCTCAACTTACAGGGAAGTTAGTAGCAGTTGTACTGCCATCTAGTGGTATTTGGGAAAAGGAAGCACAGAAAACAATTGCTGCTAACATGAAGTTATTGCTGGATGGTATAATTCAATTATATGACGTCATGAAAGATTTTCTTTCACGATGACAATATTTATTTATGTGAGAAAAGCAACAATCAAGTGTCTGAGCTGGAAGCTATTGTACCCAGGCTTCATAACAGAGCACCTCTGAATAATATGTATGAATGTCATCAAATTATAAATGCATGCAGTAAGCGAAATTGCTGATCACATAATCAGTTGAAAAAAAAAAAACCACAAATGGCTTCTGGAATGACTTGAAAATGACTAAACTAAAAGTTTTTTTTAAATCTTTGATTGGCTGGTCAAATGACCTATTCCTGCTGTAGGAGTGGCTAATATTAAAATGTATTATTTCATACGAGAGCTGCACGGTGGCGCAGTGGTTAGCGCTCCTGCCTCACAGCAAGAAGGTTCCCGGTTCAAGCCCTGGCTGGGGGACCTTTCTGTGTGGAGTTTGCATGTTCTCCCCGTGTATGCGTGGGTTTTCTCCGGGTACTCTGGCTTCCTCCCAATTGTGACTGTGAGTGTGCATGGGTGTGTGATTGTGGCCCCTGCGACAGACTGGCGACCAGTCCAGGGGTGTCCCCTGCCTTTGCCCATGAGTAGCCGGGTTAGGCTCCGGCAACCCCGTGACCCCGAAAGGGATAAAGCGGATTGGAAAATGAATGAATGAATTATTTCATACGTTCATTATTTTTCCTTATTATTTTTACCACCTGCCGGACAGGGATTCGGTGCTGGGCTCCTCCTTCTGTGCTCGCTGCCACTGAGGAAATCGTGGTTAGTTTGTATTCCTCCTCTTAGTAACAGGCTTAAATCCAGCAGTCGTCTGGTCTAATCTGAGGTAGAACACACATACTATATTAATAATATGTGTCTGATGTAGGACAGTAGTGCCCAAAATTCGGCATACATTTCATCTCGTTGGGTCACGTGGTTTGGCAGCTATTGAAAAAAAAAAACCTATCAGTTTAAAACCTTTCTTTAAATAGAAAACATTGCAAAATAAATACAAATAATTTTAAAATACAACATGAATAAATGTTTAGTTTTACTCCATTTCTTTTTGTAAAACATTTTTGTTAAATGTTCAAGTGATTTTGTTATATGTTTGAATTAAAATCATCACCATAAACCTTGCACTTGGCAATTTGTTGACGGTCCCTAAGAGGCGCTGCCTCTTAATTTGCTGTCTGTGAAATGGCCTTTAGAAATATTATCTGATCCTAGGCACCCCCCCATCCCCAGTACCTTTACATAAATACAGGTTTGCTTTGGGAATATCCAACCTAAAACTAACTTCACCGCAGTTTCCTGCAGTATAGAAGGTAACGATCAACCTGAGGAAAAAAAGAGACTGAATACTCTCCTGAACCCAGACATGGAAACATGATTATCGATGCTTTTGTAGAGCTCTTCAAATTAAATAAACTTAATCTCTAAACAGCATCCGTATCTTCCGTGCATTATAAAGAAGGTATACAGTCACAGCTTTTTTGTTGTGATGAGGCTAAAAACTTTGGACAGCTTCTCCACACGCAATGGGAGCATCTAGTTTGTGAACACATTTTTGGACAGGCATTGAGCATTACATTTGACGTGTGTCAAAAGAGGCAGCAAACTTTAATTTAATGCATGAATTGCATTCGGCTTGAATGCAATGTTACATTGAACTTGGTGAATTTGTTCATGAATGTTGGACTTTTCTCTTAAAAGTGCGACTTGTGACTGAGGAAGTATACATTACAAACCTGATCTTTACGGAAAAAATTATGGACATAGAATTTGAAGATGAACTTGACCCAGATATGTTATTTGAGTCTTCATATAATAATTGTAAATATCATATTATGGATGTCTTCAATAAAAATGTTGATCAAAGAGAAAAACTATATATATATATATATATATATATATATATATATATATATATATATATAATACATTTGAATAGTAGGACCATGTGCAAGAATGATATCTCCATCAAAGAATATTTGTTACAGTTTTGTCATCTATTCAGTGTTATTGCTATGTAAAACTTGGTTTAAGGAAGATAAGAGTTTTAGTTTTGAATTAGAAGGATACAACCTTAATTATCCTTAATTATGTTATCAGAATGAGCAAACCACAGGTTGGTGTTGCCTTATATGTCCAAAAAAAATGAAATTTAAAAAAATTGACATTGTGTCATTAACTATAAACAATATATTAGAATGTTTGACAGTTGAAATCTCTTTTGAGAAGAGTAAAAAATATAATATGGGTATGTAGGACACCAGGGTCAAACATGGACCAGTTTATTCAATGGACTGAAAAAATGTTTTCTGATGTACGCAACATAACTGTATTTATTTGTGGGGACTCCAACGTTGACCTAATGAATCCCAATAATCATAAAACAACTGATCATTTCATAGAGACTATGTATACTTATGAGCTTACATATGACATTAACCTATGAGCTTCTACCCAACCATCAAGAAACCAAGCAGAATTACTACCCATAGTACCGTACTCATTGATAATATCGTCATAAATAATATTGAATCTAACAGGATAAGTGGTTTGATGAGTTGAGACATAGCAGACCATCTACCAGTCTTTACAGTGTATAACTCATTCACAGTCATTCACAAAATATCAGTTCAGAAATATATATACTAACGGTTAAGAACAGATAATTCAATGAATTCATTCAAAAATAATCTGAGTACAAATCTGCAACACATTGTATAATGAGAAAGATGCAACTCAAGCCTATAGCAAGTTTTTAGAAATATTCTGTTCACTTCACAACAAATGGTAAATGGTATGTAGCACTTTTCTACCTTCATTGAAGGCCCAAGGCGCTTTACAGTCACGGCCTCATTCAGCCATTCACACTGATGGTGGCTCTGCTGCCAAATACTGGTGCCGGCCTTCCATCAGAGGCAATGTGGGGTTCAGTGTCTTGCCCAAGGACAAGGCGGAAATTCAACCTGCAATCCTCCGATCTAAGGCTGACTGCCCTTCCACTGCACCACGGCCACCCCTGTGCAATCTGTACCATCCTAAAGATAAATAAAAAAACAAATTAATAACGTGTCCTTAGTTAACAAAGGGACTTGAAAATGCATGTAAAAAAAAAAGATACAAGCAGTTTATAAAATTAAGGACACCAGAACCTGAAAAACAATGTTAAATGAACAATCATAATCAGGACAAGCAAAAAAATGTACTGTGACAAAATAACTCATTTTAATCAAACCAACATTACTGGAATTTGAAAGGTCCTGAATGAAATATTTAGGGAAGCAGCAAAAGACAGTTCATCCTCAAATTATTTCATTGACGACAAGGGTGAAGATCATAATATGCACAACATATTTTTTATTCTTTTTTTTTTCTTTTGAATGTAGGACCTGAGCTGGCAACAAACATTCCACAGAATGGAGATAACACCCAGTGATCTCTGATAACTAGAAACCCAGTTTAAGCCTTATCTTTCACCTGTAAGTGAAATGGAAGTTCAAAGAAATGTTAATAAATGGAATAATATGGCATCTACAGACTATATTGATACAGACATGATATTGATCAAAAAGGTAATTGAGGGAATTTTAAAACCATTAACATCCATTTGTAATAGATCTTTACAAGCTGGAACATTCCTTGATGAAATGAAAATTGCTAAAAGAATTCCAGTATAAAAAATTTAAGATGAACACTTTCACTAAATACAGAGCGATCGCTTTGTTCCCTCAATTTTCAAAAGTCACAGAAAACTTTTCATTGATGCGCAAGAAAAATGTATAGACAAAAATAAATTCTTAAATGACAGCCAATATGGGTTTCGAACAAATATGTCGACATCAATGGCCCTGATGGAAGCTGCGGAGGAAATTTCAAATGCTATGGATACAAAGACATTTGCAGTGGGGTTATTTATTAATCTACAGAAAGCTTTCCAAACAATAAAGCTTGTTTATTGATTGTGCACAACAGCTTGTTTAATTTTTTGTTGTTGTTTAATTATTTTTCTTATACATTAATGACATTTTTAAATTGTCACAGATATTAAAAAAAAGTATTGTTTGCTGATGACACAAATGTATTTTACTTAGATAATAACTTTAACAACCTCACAAATGTAATAAGTCATGAGACTAAACTAAAAACATGGTTGGATATAAATAGGCTATATTCATAAACTTACAAAAAAAGGAAAGTATTCAGGTTTGGGAATCATAAGGAACATTCTGATTTATCGTAATACAAAAATGGAGCAAGTACCCCAAATTCAACTTCTGGTGTAATTATTGACAATAAATTAACTTGGAAGCTACACATTAGACATATACAAGGTAAAATATCAACAAGTATTGTAATAATTAAAGCGAAATATTTTCATGAATACAAATCACTGCATACATTGTATTGCTCACTAGTAATGTAACATTTCTTCTTAACAGTTCTTAAAATACAAGATGGATGAACAAAAACAATGAAAAATCCAACTATTTATTATTTGTGAAATGTGTATTGTGGAATACATTCTTATTGTCCATATTCATTCATATTCTTTTTATGTTATATTTTATTAAATTTTTTTATGTTTTATTGATTTACATGTTTTGTTTTACATGTTTGAAATAAATCTAAATAAATAAAAGTCTGGGCATCTTTGCTTAGACTGCTGCTCCCACCACAGTACAGGATGAGCGAAAGAGGGCACACGCATGGATGGATAGATAGACATTCTTCTTGTCCCCTTGCTTCAGAATTATTTGTTTTACCTGAATAATTTAATTTTGTTGAGCTGATCCCACTAATGACAAAGGTCAAACTTCGAGACCTTGTCTTTCCTCTAGGTGGAGATGTTGAGCAACTTTGTGTAAAAGACAATCACACGAGTGATCCCTACTGGATCTTGTTTAATGTGACATTTTCTCTTCCACTTTCACAGTCACACTTGTGTCCAAGTGTTGTATTCTAGGTCAGAATGTTCCTGATAAATTCGCTGACCTGTTTGATATGAATTCTTTTAGAGATTTAAACATGTATTCTTACATGCAATGTCTTTTAACAGCTATTGTGAGGCTATATTAAACATGGTTGCTCCTGTTAGAGTGAAAATACGACTGCACACATGCCCACCACAGCAACACCATCATAAAGTTTGCTGATGACACCACAGCAGTGGGGCTCATCCCTGACAGGGATGAAACTGACGAAACTGTGACCTTTTACCATGCATATAGAAAGTGTACTAACATACTGCATATGCATTTGGTTCAGCAGCTGTACAGTGGCTCAGAGGAAAGCTCTCCAGCGGGTCATCATTGTTGGCTGCCCACTCCCCACCCTGGAAACCCTCCAGAGCTCCTGCTGCCTCAACAGAGCATCATCAAAGACACTCCACATCCCGGACACTCCGTTTCTGATCTGCTGCCTTCAGGCAAACGCTTCAGGTCAAGCAGAGTAAGGACAAAAAGACTTCAGAACAGCTTTTACCTCACTGCAATACACTGGCTAGGAAGGATTAAACTCTCTTTACTCTTCCTGTAAACTGTGGGTGGATGTTTTCATTCATTCATTCATTCATTTTCCAATCCGCTTTATCCCTTTCGGGGTCACGGGGTTGCCGGAGCCTAACCCGGCTACTCATGGGCGAAGGCAGGGTACACCCCTGGACTGGTCGCCAGTCTGTCGCAGGGGCGGTGGATGTTTTCTTCATATTTATTTGGTTTTTTTTATTATCTTTCACTGGTTTTGACAATTTGATCACATATTGAGTATCCTGGTTGTTTATTTAGCAAACATGATTTAATTTCCTGATTTTAGTTATCTCTCTCTCTCTCTCTCTCTCTCTCTCTCTCTATCTATCTATCTATCTATCTATCTATCTATCTATCTATCTATCTATCT
>BSAI01000009.1:2072885-2209146 GCA_036245035.1 Adrianichthys oophorus | reverse complement strand
TCTATCTATCTATCTATCTATCTATCTATCTATCTATCTATCTATCTCTTTCCCACAAAACAGAAGTGTAAATACTGCAGACTTAAATGCACGTGTTGCACTCCCACAGACCACAAGATGGCGCCAGAGGTTTTTACCACGCAAAGTGCACAGACATCTCTGATGATCAGCAGCTCATAAGAATCTCTCCTGTGACACGCTACAGTTTGGTCCTGTTATTTAAAGTAAACCTTGATAAATGTCAGTTTTTATCATTCGATGACTTACGTTACACCTTTAGGCAGATGTACTTCAGAGCCTTTGAAAAGTAAAACACGAATGTGCTGTAACATATTTGTTGGCTATTCAGGCATCTGACATATTTTATATTTGATTAAAAAAAAGGCAAAATGACACCCACTAAAGACTTGTCACATTCAAAGAAATGTTTTTTAGAAATGTTAATTTTAGACAGAGCGAATGAAGATTCACTTCTTGTCCCTGTTTGTGACATTGTCATTTCCTTTGATATGAAAAGTTTCACACAACAAAACTGTCAATTGCAGAGTGTATAGATTGATTATATGTTAGAGTTTGAACACCATAAGTGAAAATAAAGAACCAATTATCAGATTCAGTCATTTCAGTCCATAGAAACAAGTGGAAATTCAATGACTCTATCGAACTGCAAAATTTATTTGAAGTGCAGAACATTTGGTTCAGTAAAAATGTATTAAATCATATAATAAAAAGGCAAAACTTGAATTTGTCATTTACCCGTGAACCTATTATTTCAGTGAAACATTAAACAATTGTGTCTGTCAATTAGGGCCAAAAGACTGGTTGTTTTCAAGGAGTTCAATATCAGGAGGGACTGGTGTCAAAATCTGACAAAACTAAGAGTGCCATCCATCCATTTTCTTAACCTGTTTTCTCCCTTTTGGGGTCATGAGGCTGCTGGAGCCTAACTCAGCCACTTGTGGGCAGGGTAACCCTGGACAGGTCAATCCACAATCACAGTAAATTTAGAGTAACCAATAAACCTATGAAGCATGTTTTTGGACAGTGGGAAAGAAGAGAAAAACCCACAGGTGCACAGGGAGAACTTGAACATGAGCCCATCTCACTGTGAGGCAAGAGCGCTAACCATTGCACCACCATGCAACCCACTGACAGTCATTTTGGTAAAACCGCATTTAAGATGTGTTCGTGTTCTTTGGAAAGAAATGAAGAGTATGCCATTTCTATAAAATGTTCAATAAAAAGTTATTTTGAATTTAGAGTTATTTAAATAGTTAAAAAGATGTCAGGCCGAACGGCTGACCCTCAAACATTGCCACCTCACCAAATCAATTCCTCTTTGCAGAAAGTTTGGACACCCCTCATCTAGACCACCTTAGGGCTAAGAAGCAGACATAAGGTTCACTCAATGAAAAACGTTTTTTTTGGAGAAGGCCAAATTAAAGCTCTGCATGCCTGATGGAAAAGATTCACAGCAGAACTGTTTCGCTTTTGGGAATCATGCTAAACAACACAACAGCATTCAACCCACAAATGAAGATGTGAATGTCATCATTTTGATTGGTCTGTAGAGGGCACTGTGGTGCACCAGCCTTAACTGCGTCAGCTTCCTCAAAGTCGCTCAAACAAGCACCAAATAAAACTCTTCAAAGGAAACAGACATTTTTACAATCAATGTTGAGCGTAAGCATAGAGTTGCTGGCACACTGTTAAAAACCGTTCTGGTGCATGTTGTGGAGTGAAAGATTCTCCAGCTTCAGTGATGTGAACAAGCCAACACACATGTCTCTGTCACAGGGAATGACTTCTTTTTGCTATATTTTGCCCATTTCTGTTCCTTACGAAACATAAGCTGTTTGGGGACTGAGTTGGACAGAGCGCAGCCTGCAGCAGCTGCAGAACAGACCAAACACAGAATGTCTGTTTGGAGCTAACTACTAAAGCAGAGACAGGAAGTGACATAGAGTTTTGCCTGCTGATGTAGCTGCGACAGAGCTGCACAGGCAGTGTGTGAGAGTGTTTATGTGCAGGGTTGAGGAGGGCAGCACGGTCACAGGTGACTGTCATGTTTAATAATGATTATCACTACGCACCTGCGCCCCCATGCTAATTAACTGGACGCAAATGCAAATGAGTCCTGAGATTTGAAAAAAAAAAAAGAAAAAGGAAAGCTCTTGGAGTGGCGGCAAGCCTTTGTTCAGCTGCTGGATTTGATTAGGGTAATGAATGGTCAGCGTTCATTACCAGCAGTGGCATAAGGAGGAGAGATAAAGGAAGTGGAGGATATTTGGGGGAGGAAGGAGGCAGCACAGGGGAAGAGGCATCTTGGGAGGAGGAAGTAGCATAATGGGAACAGGTGGATGAGAGGCCTGTTGACTGCAGACAGGGGGGGGGGGGGGGTTCCAAATGCAAGTCAGTCAGCAGCCACAAACTCCTGCAGCATCTCCTCTCCTCTTACTTTTTACACCATTTGATGCTTGTGGACAGGTGTGCATTCAGAATTTGACATTTACCTGTGCTGCTCGTGTTATCTGTTGTCTGCAGACTCGCTGCGCTCCGGACCGAGAAAGAGAACTGGAGAAAGGGTTATTTTCTTGCTGTGTATTCCAAACACGCATGCCATGTCTCTATACTGTGATTTGGGTGGCGCATGCATATACACCTACCTCTAACAAAGCAAATTGCAGTTCATCCAACTCTATGGCCTCAATCTCAGCTGGGGGAGGCAGACTCGTCACTCACACAGATAAGGGTGAATTAGGGTCTCGCTCTTGGTTTTACATTTCAATTTAGCCTCTGGCTTCAGAGCCATTAGGGGCCTAATCTAAAGCTTGGTCTGCAGAGTTCTCCTTCTTCACCAGTCGCAATATTGTTTTATTAACTTTCCAGTTTGCTGAAATGAAACTCCCACAGATTCATTACTTCGCATTAAGTTCATATTATGCTTATTTGTGATAGGAAGACCTCTCATTCAGGAGAGTGCCGGTTGTCAACGTGTCTGTAATGTGCTGTTTCTGTATCACCAGCTGCTTCATTTGGGTGAGCAGAACAGACAGTGTGAGCGTAATTGCGAGTTGATAATGTGCCTGGGCATGCAGAATGACCAAGACGGCTGTTTCCAACAAAGCGTGGAGGAGGGAGGAAACGCTGTGCAGGTGCAAAGTCAAAAGAGGACATTAACTCTCTCGAGACGCTCTCTGATGTTCAGGCGCTGTTGCAGACTGCGAAGCAGACAAACTCTTGGACAAAGTCCTAGTTTGACTATGCTCATGTCAAGTTAAGGAGAGGGGAAGCTTTATATATTTTTAGTAAATTAGCATTTGTGATGCTTTTTGAGTAAAAGCAGTAAACATGTAGCACCCATAATGAGAGAATAAAAATCTGTGCGTTTTCTAGCCATTACTCTCTTTCACCCAAAGCTGCAGAAATATCTGTGTAACCGTTCAGACCAAAGCCTTTCAGGGACTTTGGTTCTCACCTGCTCTTCATGACATGTTTCACTTTTTTAGGAAGATTAATTTTAGCTAGTTATTTAGATCAAGCTAATCTATCAATAATCACTTAGTGGTTTGTTCCATTTTCTTTTCTCCTAATCAAACAACTCTTTAAATTACACTTTGCATTACCTTGTGTTGTCTTTGGTGAAAAGCAACAACTTTTTGATTATCTGAATCATATTAGGGCAAAAAGTAAGCAAAGATCCTCTCACACGGCTTAAGAGTGTATGGCAGGCACGTCCAAAGTCTGGAACATGGGCCAAATGCGGCTCTCGTTCAAATTTCTACTAATTTTAAATCTTATAATTTCTATTAATTTCTATTTTATGACAAAGTTCTTGTCATAAAATCAATAACGTATTGCCCCCAGTTCCTTCTAAAAACAATGTGTACGATTTCTTGATTGAGGTTGGCTAAATTCCTTCATAAGACAGCTACACTGTCACAGGACCCTTCAGTGACACTTTCCAAAATATCAACCGTAAACGAAATTAACATATTTATTTCTCTACTCAGAACCATTTAGGTTATTTTCCTGTTTATGTTATTTGCATTTAAAAGTTTACGCTGAGCTTTTAATGATGAATAATTTGTAACGTTTCATGTCAACTCAGACTTGATGTTGATTAAGTTCTAATTTTTCTAGACAGACTTTTTCTTTATTTTATTTCTGGTCTTCAAATACAAAATTCACAGAAATTTTGGTTAAAAAAATTAGATGCATTTCTAGTTTATGTGAAGAAATGAAAGTTATTCCATTGCTAAAAAGCTTTCATTAAATAGTCAATTGCATTTAACATTAATATAAGGGTTCAAAGAATGCAAGCTGAATGGTTGATCCTCACACATTTTCACAAAATCTAGCCGCCTTTGCAAAAAGTTTGGATAGCCCTGGTCTGTGGAGATGAAAGTTCGTTCTTTTCTTTTCACTCCAACAACAATTGAGCTGCTTAGTTCATTGTGTTTTACCAACGGAAGTGTTATATATTAATGATTTTATGTCATTTTAATTCCTTAAACTGATTTTAAAAAACAAACCCTAAAGCAATACTTTAAAATGTCATTGGAACTTACTTGATATAAATCAGTTATCATCACCACTTTACAAAGAATGAAGCTCAAAACACCCTTAAGCTCAAAACCAAAGGATTGTGCTAATTTTTTTTTACTCTAAAACAGAAATAAGGTATTCAATATTTTAGTGTGCTTGTGTGCATGCCTGTTATTAAGGGAAGAATGGACAGTGTCCTGGTGTCTCTCTTCATTCTTTTGGATAAAAGCCTCCCTGAGCTCCACTATGATGATGCGGTTTTCCTCTTTTGTAACAATGGAGGAACCTGTTGACTAAGATGTTCTGGGACAAAAATACCAATCAGCTAGTCTGTTTGATTGGAGTCATTTGCACCAATGGTCTGCTGGAGATCATCGTGGAAGCTCCAAAAGAGATCATTGTGTCCATCTTTGTACTTTTATTTAGAGATTAATTATGATGGATTAGATTCCCCCCAGGGAATATGGTATTCCGTCTGGATGAGAAGGTCATGATCTCGCTCGTCTGCTGATGAACTAAAAAGTGAAACAGCTTTCTTGGAAACGTCAGAGACGCCTTGCTTTCCTAACCTCCCACCACGGCCTCCTCTCCTGTTTCCCTTCTTCTCTCTACTCTCCTGTATCTGCTGCTTTTCTGATCTACACCAATGCCCTCCACCCCCTTCTCTCTCACACACACACACACACCATTTCTCTCCATCTCACAGCTTGGGCCCGCTCAAGGCTCTTTTGTTGGGACTTGTGTTTCTGAGGTGGAAGATGGTTGAAAGAAAGAGGTGTCCACACGCTGAGTTACAGCACCTCAAAAATTTATTGGACTGAAAGAAGCAGCATTCCATCCCAAGCAGGTCTTCATCAGGCAAAAAGGGGTGGGGGGGTGGGGGTTGGATTGGAGAAAAGACACAGAGGGGGAAACATGTGGTAGTAATCTGGTTGTTTTACTGTCTGGCTCTGCTGGTGAAAGTGTTGGGTAGGGGGCTATGCGTGGTCTGGATCGTGTCAGAAGCCGCCAGAGTCAGGTTACTCTGACAGATCAGGGATCAGGCTGGGAAAGAGTACAGTGTGGGTGGGGTGGGGTAACAGAGATGAGAAGGTAAACAAGTGAGTGAGGAATTGGATGGGAAAGTTAGAGAATGAGGTGGTGCATTGGAGAGAATCCGCCCTCTGACTTGGTCTGTCCTCCCCCAGGACATTTATTTTAACCTGGGTGTGTGCATGTGTGCAGTACTTGTGTGTTTGTGTTTGCATGAACCTGGGCCAGGGGACTCAAACAGACAACCAGTTGAAGTAGCTCCAGCTGAGAAAACAAATGGCCTTGACTCCTTGACTTGCCTTGTCTCTCCCTTCTCTTGCCCCCCCCTCATCCAATTTTCATCTTTTTTCCCTGACGATGGGCATTTCATCAAGTCAGGGAGCTAATCAAAGCCAGAGAAAGGCTCCCGAACCCCCAGATATCTCCTCCCTAATCCTCAAGCTCTGCTTCTCATTTGCCATTGACCTAGAGGACCAGACTTGTCCGCTGAACCCCTGCCACCAGGACAACAGGGGAGAGTATGATTGCTCGAGAGTTTGACGATTAGTAAAAGGTTATACTGTGTGTGTCCCGTGTGTGTGTGTGTGCGTGGATGCAAATCCATATTTTAAAGCACAGTAAAATGAAATGTCAACAAACCTCTTCAACTCCGGTGTATAAAACATGCAAGAAATGAGATGAATAGAGTCCAGGAATGAGGGAGTACAGAAGGAGAAAAAAAGAGGAGAAAGAAGGAGAGGAGCAGGGAGGATGAAGGAGGCAGTTGGGGTCACCAGGGTGGAGGTGATAAGTCGCCTGCTGGGGAATTAATAGGAAGCAGATGGAGCTACCTTTGCTGAAAGTCGGGATGCAAATGCAACATAGGAGATTTATCAGTCTGAATGAGAATGAAGTCCTCTGATGATTGGCGTGCTGACTCCCCCATCTGAGGAGGATTTTGCACATTCTTGTTCAATCATGAACTAGGAGGTGTCGAGTTAATGGCAGTTTATTGTGGGGAGGGGCATTAAGATTTGTAGGGGTTTCTATACGCTGACAGCTTTGGACGTTCAAGGTGTTTGTTCTGTAGCTGTTGATGCCAAAGGTTTTCTTACTTCTCAGCAACAAAGGTTGTTTTTCACTGGCAACAAACAAGATAAAGGTCTTCTCTGTCATTTGACTTATGTAAAGTCTTTATAAAAACATAAACGATCAAACTCCATCCAACTCTTCTTTGAAAAACAAACTGAAAAAAGGTTTCTTAAGGAGGTGCAGGTCCATTATATTTCTCATAAAGCCCCTTTTGCTTTTAGAAGTCATCCTCTGAATGGAGAAGACCTCTAAATGTCACAATCAGAAAAGCATAATACTCTTAATCAAAATTAATTGGCTGAGGACTCAGCCTGATGTACAGTTTGAGTTTTATCCCCCAAGATAATAGCTAAACAGAAAATGTTTTGTGCATTAAAAAAAAAAAAACAAAACAAGGATTCACATTGAAGAGAGCCTTTTTTGGACATAAAAGCTTAATTTCATGGCTTGTATGACTAATGTCTTCCTCAACTTGACCCAGGCTCAGTAATTTCTATGGATACAGCAAAAGAAGCGCAAAGTGCTGAGTGGGCCTATCACTCTTATCACTTTAGTGATAATGGCCGTCACATAGAAGATGACCCTGTGAACTCCACAAATGCCAAAGTGGCCCAATTAGCAACTATGCATTTCATACAATTTGCAAAAGGGCAAATGATCCCAGGCTGTAATTATGTACTCACATTGCCCAGCTTGGTTGACCTGCCAACCAGTCTTGATGCCCATCTGCTGTGGAGGTCGCCATGACAGCGCTGGCAAAAACACAGAGAAAAATGAGCCACAGGCTCTGCCATTGTGCCTGTAATTGGTCAACTTCTGCTTGTTACCTGGTAGCAAGTAAATGCTGATTGCACCGAGAAATGGAAGAGGAAATGTGACTGCAGGGGAAGGCTGCTGGCTACTTTTACAGCTAAGTTTGTGATGAAACAGGAGAAAAAGGCCTTTTAACACCACTCCAGGAGCAGGACCACATGCCCTGCTGCAGGTCTGCAAAGGTCTGCCCTGCAGTTGAGCACTACTGAAGGTGAGCTAACCTGCAAAACCATGTCTCTGTCCACGTGTACACACAAATACGTGCAACTTGTGTGACATGACACAAGCCTTTCATGGTATTGCACTGAAAGCTGATTATTTGGTGCTGAGATGATCACTGATGCCCATCAATACATCTGATCCAATTCTTTAAAGAGTGAACAGCTGCAATTTCTAGACCAACCAGTAATAGGCGCACCCCTGGACAGTCTCGCCAGTCTGTTGGAGGGGCCACGATCACACACCCATGCACACTCACATCCACAGCTAGGGACAATTTAGAGTTATCAGTTAACCTATGAAGCATGTTTTTGGACGGTGGGAGGAAGCCGGAGTACCCGGAGAAAACCCACACATGCACAGGCAGAGCATGCAAACTCCACACAGAAGGGTCCCTCATTGGTGACACTGTTTCAGGTCCCTCAGCTGGGACTTGAACCAGGGGCCTTCTTGCTGTGAGGTTAGTGATCTGAATCTGTCTAACCACTGCACCACCGTGCAGCCCAGAATCAGAGTAAATAAAATACACAATAAAACTCCACATCTGAACTCATGGTTTCTTGAGCTTTGTTAAGTTTGATGTTGTTCTCTTCCTATATATGCCACTGTGACTTGAAAAGTGAAAATGAATGCTTCATTGTACGAATGAGGGTTGTGAAAATGGACCAGAAAGAAAGCAAAAACTGTATTCTGTCTCCAAAACAAACAGAAGCAGTCTTCTTATGTTGCACTTTGATTGTAGAAGATGTGGCAGGTCCGAGCTTCAGCCACCAGGCCTTATGGGTGTCAGCAGAGGCTGAGCTTTCTCGATTTGAACTTCAATAACCACACCCTCCTCAGCTCCTCCTCAGGCACCTACCGATCCAAACCGTCATTCTCTGGAGGGAGCTTCTTTGCCATTACCAGGATTCTCCCCCCAGCTGTTCAGGGGTCTGAAAAGTTGTGGCACACTTTAGTATGAAATTAAAACTCAATGAGTCAGTATTTTACCATCTATCCATCCCTTTTGGGGTCAGGGGACTGCCGGAGCTTTGTCCGGTCACTCGTGGGTGAAAGCAGGGTTTGCCCAGGACAAGTCACCAGTCTGCTGCAGGGCCACAATCACACACACCCACATTCACACCTAGGGACAATTTAGAGTGACCAATTAACATATGAAGCATGTTTTGGATGGTGGGAGGAAGCCGAAGTCCCTGGAGAGGGTGGAGAGAGCCCACGCACAGGAAGCTGCACACATGCACGGGGAGAGCATGCAGACTCCACACAGAAGGGTCCCTCTTTGGAGACTCTGTTTCTGGTCCCCCAGCTGGGGCTTGAACCAGCGACCTTCTTGCTGTGAGGTAAGTCATCTGAATCTGAAGAAGTAAGAAGTCATTTTAACAACTGACTCAGCATCAAATGTTGTGTAGAGCACATAATTGAGAACAAGCATCTGCTACAAATGCAGAAAACATTGACAGCATTTTTCTGTTTTGATTAATCTTCTGTAATCATGAGACCATAAAGAATCCCTTATCCAAATCAAACAGGAGATCATAAAGAATACTTTAGATAAACAATATAATTTAAAGTCCCACTACAACTACATTTGTATCCATTATAATAGCAGTGGTCTTTTAGTTATAGTCTGCTTATACAGTTTTTAGCCAAGATCAAAAAACCTGTTGTTTTGTAAGACACGTTTTCTGCAGATGGGCAGGAGTTCATTAGAAATTTGTCTCTGAGTTGTGGGCGGGACTGTTAGCGCGAAAGTAACCCTCCGTTGATATCTGTTGAGGTTTTTCATTTTAACATAGAACTGTTTAGGAGTCGGGACTCCTGTTTCATTATCTTTTTGATAAAAATGGGAAACACCTTGTTTGTCAGGTGAGGTAAAGCGTTAGTCACATGTACCTGTGCGGCCATGGCGCCCTATGTGAAAAAAGATTTTTGTCTGGAACAGAAACAACATAACTTTGACTGGATTTTGTTGCATCAGATACTTACTTACAGAAATAAAAGAATGATTCATTCTTCAAAACTATAACCATGTAAACATAGTATTTTGAAATAACAAAAGTTTAGTTTAATAAACAAAAGAAAGCTATAGTTCAACTCTAAAAATCTTGTAAATTGACAATATTGTTTGTAACAAATAAAAAAATACAACTTTAATGCAAAATACTAATAGACAGTGAAGGCCATATACTTATGTACCACTTTAACTACCGTCTTAGAAGGTCCAAAGTACTTTAAAAGGCACAGTCCCAGTCACCCATGCACACACACATTCACACACTGATGACAGCTCCACTGCCCAACACTGGTGCCAACCTATAACCACCACCAGCACTTTGGGGTTCAGTGTCTTGTCCAAGAACACTTCAAAAAATGGGCAAGCAGGGCAGGAACCAATCCTGTAGTCTTGCTAGTGATTGTGCTTGAATTTGGTATGACTGACTCTGCAGCATTCTCTCTTACCTCCAGAACACCATCTCACACTTTTGCTACCTGAAATCTAATAGCCATCCGTTTGAGCCCATTTTTCCTCCTGTTCCTTCATATTTCTCAAAGCTTCCCCTTAGTTACCTTTTCATGGCTTAAGTGTTAATTAAGTGCTAACGATTACACCACAGATCTACCAGGATTATCAATAACAAATACCAGCTGGATATGTGGAGTGCCCCTTGTCCATGAGCTCAGATGCTGCCAGCTGCGGGCATGTACTTGGGGCGCCAAGGCAGGGCCACTATTATTTTTTATGTGGCATAATTTTGGCTATTTTATTTATGTTTTTAATGACGTATTAATAAATCTTATAATTAATGACATTTTTTGCATCTTTTTAAATTAAATGAGTGGTAAAACAGCATACAAAAAATGAGTACACATAAACAATGCCCCTCTAACTCTCCGCAGATATTTTCTCTTCAAAGCTTGGTTCCTCTACCAGAGGCCTGGCAGCTCGAGGGTCCTGCGCAGTATATTAGCTGTTCCTAGCACTGTCAGCTTAGTGTCCATAGCATGGAGGAAACAGGAAACAGGCCAGTACATCAAGAGATCTGGAGGAGGGCAACAACCCTGCATCAGGACAACTACCTCCTTCTTTGTGCAAGGAGGAGGTGGTGGTCCTGTATTTATTTAATGGATTGGTCTGCCCGTTCCCCAGACCTGAATCTAATTGAGCACATCAGGGACATAATGTCTCAGTCCATCCACTAACACCAAGTTGCACCACAGACAAGTACCATAGTTGAGTAGTTGGTGGATGCTTTGGTCCAGGTGTGGTAGGAGATCCCCAGGAGACCCTTTGCCGCTTCATCAGAGGCATACTCAGGCATTGGAGGGAAGTACAGGAACGCAGAGGCCACACACACACTACTAAGCCTCATTTTGACTTGTTTCAAAGACGTTACATCAAAGTTAGATCAGCCTGTTGTGTGTTTTTCCACTTTAATTTTGAGACCTCCATAGACTAATACATTTCTTTCCCATTAACATTTTTTGTGTGTGATTGTGTTGTCAGCACATGCAGCTATTTAAAGAGTTTAAAAATAATATTTTATTGATTCAGGTATAGCATGTGTTTTCAAAGTGCTCCTTTTATTATTTTGAGCTGTATATTTGCAAGGATAATAAAGGCCTATGCATTTATCACTTGATCAGCATCAACGGACTCCTTAAGCAATGTGCAGCATTTGGGGAAGTTAAATAAATGAAAAATCCACAGAACTTGCCTGCTTCTCACCTAGTTTGCCCTTACTTTGACTTGCATGTTGTAAAGGTTTTGCTGCAACCCAGTGGCATACTGTCAAGACCTGCAAAGCTTTCAGTGAAGGCCTTAAAAATCTGAAAAGAAGTAATCATACAGAAAGTATGTATTTTTTAATATCTATTTGCAATTGTCCAAAATATACTTTAGATCATTCCAGCTGTTCTGTCAGCTTCTCTTAAAGCCTACAATGACTGCTGTGCTGCTGTCAGACTGTTTTTTTCTCATGAAAGTTTCTAACCATTTAGATTTTTGTTGTTATTTGTTGCTAGGTTAGTTAAAGTCTGCCTTTCTTTTATACAATCAGTGCTTTCACCCTAAACTTCTGGTTTTGGCAACTTTCCATAAAAAACACTGCTAAATAAATGCATTGACGTTGATTTAACCAATCAGAATTTGAGTTAGAGTCACTGTAGCTTCATGAAGGCAAATGATATCATTGCCTCTCATTGGATGGTCATAGCTCAAACTACCAATTGTTGACTTTTTCTGTACTTTGTTTTCAGGTGGTAGGCAGTAGCTGTACTTGATTGCTAGCGAGCCAGTCTCAGAGAAAAAGATTTGTCTGTCACTTGGAGCCTTCCAGCAGTTTTCTCTAGCAAGGGTAATAGAGTTTTGTGACGTTGTTGAGCGACAAAGAGGTAAGAACTTCTATGCCGCTACTGAACGCACCATGGGCCCTGCAACCGCATTGAGCTGCAGTGTCTCATTACCAGCAGCTTCATGGCAGGATTTTGGACAATATCATTTCCCAGACAAAAAAAAGCTGGTTTCAAGGCCATGGAAAACTAGTGTTTATCGTCCTCCTCGACCCTCAGAGATTTCATGAGCACCAGAAAAACGTCCCGCACGCAGCTCTCTCCAGCACAGAGCAATGGAGCGGTCTGATCTGTCTCAGCTGAGAACAAAAATGACGGTCATATACGACATGCAGGCTTTTGCAGGGAAATCTCGCACTGCTCAAGTTAAATGAGTAGTCAATTGTGCTTTGATCTTTAGTGCAGCTGGTATTGCTGGAGGAGGAGACTTGCATGTGCAGAGTTTGTTCTAACAACTATGTGCAATTATAGTGAATTCTATGTACAGTAGATCCATTTATGATGGCAGAATCCCTGTGCAAAAAATGTGCATGAACATTTTAATTCTATGGGCAAGCATCCAGCAGTCGCTGTGCCTTCAGGTTGTCTGCGGCTTATGGCTTTGAAACGGACGGTTACAAGTGATCATTCTCTTTGTGCCCGGCTTTGGTAGATTGCATAAAACTAGTGGCACTGTTTGAGTTGGGCCTGATTGTGGCTCATTTATGTTTACATCATAAGAGAATTATATCAAATCTATTTGAAAATGGAACAAGACCACCTAATAAGAGTGGTCTCAGTGTGCTTCAGTGGTGTGGACCACAGAAGCTATGAGTATAATCACATTTATCCACTTGGTCTGGAGAAATTTAAATATATAGAACAATTTGGATTTGTCACCTGTTGACATGCCTGCACAATGACATCTCCATGTGCTCCTTGAACAGTTTGACCTTTGAGAGGATCTGTCTCAGCACTTTCCAGGTGCTCCTGGTGCAGAGCGGCAGACCTGTTTAGGAGATGCTGCTGTGAGGCTGGCCTTCCTAATGACTCTGTTGCCTGCACCTGACCCTGCAAGCCAGAAATGGCCAAATTTAGTTTGGAAATGTGCCACCATGGGAGAGCCGACAGGCTCATAAATCAGCAGGCGTACCCCCCCACACACACTCATCCTACAGGTCAGAAAAGGAGCAGCACGCACACATGAAAGGATGATCACACACATGAATTTACCATCAGTGCTTCTCCTCACCCCCATACATTAACTACAGTAAATCCTCCATTTCCTCCTTAACACACACACACAAAACCAAGGACCTCCATCACTCCCAGCCTGATCCATTCTCCCATCCCACATGTCCTCTCCCCATCCTGAGAAGGTTTTCTGGCAGCTGTTGGTCATAGGAGACATCAACTCTCTGTTACCCGTCTCTCACACTCGCAGAGATTAAGGGAGGATGCACACAGAACTGATATACAAATCAGGTAACAACTGCTCTCTGTGACCCAAACACACAACAGTTCAATGCAATCTCATCCACAGAAACTCTGCAAAGTATGACAAATCCATGTGTTGGATCAGAGTTGGAAAAATCGGGGTTTCTGAAGACAAAGACAAATGCGATCACAAAAATAAGAATGAGGTGAAATTTATCGTCATGTCTGAGATGAACTCAAAATGCTTTGAAAGAAGAGCAACAAAATAGAAAAAGCCTTCCAACTTTTTGTGTATAATTCAACAGAGCACCTGCGTTTGAAGCCAACGACATCCCATTTTTAAGCAACAGCTAATTGGCTCGTAATCAGTGTTTACCATCACACAATTAATACTCAGACACGAAGAGATGTGAGGATGTGGGCACAGCTGAAGGTAGTTATTTGGGTGAACTCTCTGAGGTGTGGGAAGATGCCAGGAAGTCAACGCAGAGAAGGTGTCTGATAACTTGTGGGCATTTGCAGTGTCACTGGTGCATTTGTGCCTTAATTTGGAGCTCTGCGGGGAGATACGTGGCAGGATTGGTCTAGATTATTGAAGGTTAGCTGACTCCCCAGACATTTCTATAGTAATTAGAGGGCTTTGTTTATCAGGAAAACAAGTCACATCAAGAGCCAGGAATTCATTATAATTTTTCATAATCCTAATAATTCAAGGGTAGCAGCTTCATTTTGTACCTAATTTATCATGTTAATGCTATGAATAAATCTACATAATTTCAATATTGTTTGTTGGATTTGCAGCAACAGAGTTTGGTGATGCAAAGTGCTGAACATGTGCATCAAGATCTGATGCACAAAGCATAAAGAGGTTAAAATGTGCCAGCTGGAAGCAGCACGGATTCCTTTTTAGCTGTGTGGACATGCACGGGTATTAAATTTGCTCTGAAAAAGTTCAAGGACCATTTCTTCATACTATTTCTTGCTGCACGCTCGAGGAAGCCTTTAAGAGTCCAGCCGATGGCTGAGTTGTTGGGCTGCATAAAAGTTCGAACCCCTGTATGCTTTTCTGCACATTCGCTCACAGCATTTACAATCCTCTTGATAATGTCACTTGCTAATAGAAAAATAGTTGAAGTACATTTAGCAGCGCTTCCCATATTAAAGATTTGCCTTAGTTGTCCCAATAAACCTCAAGAGACGCTAGAACTCGCAAACTGGCTTGGACAACACTGGCTGCATTTTATCTCGCCCCAATTGTCCTGTCAAAAATCAATCTGAGATCACAGCGTGGTTTTGCAGCAAGAGGTCAGTCCTCGCTGCCATGTAAATATTTTATCCAGGACTCACGTCAAAGGGCTTTTAAAGATGTGTGCTGGACCATGCTCCCCTCTTGCTGCCCCCTGAAAGTGACAGGGCTTGTGTTTTAGCCCACTTCAGGACCAGGTTAAATCAATTAAAATCTATTATTCATACGGCAGAGCTGTGACCTCACTGAAAGCCTATGTAATTTCAGAATAGAAAAGGGAAAAGGAACTGGCAATGAACTTTGGCTCCTCAAGTTTTCTGGAGAATAAGTGACCTTGTTTTAAAACCCAGACCTTGGAAGTCAAATAGCTGCTTGGATGTGATGTGCCAGGATAGGACCTGAGTCTCAAGCCTAAGAGAGCCTATTTATGAGCTGCTATTAGCCTTAATAAGGACCATAAATGAATTCTGAATTGTACTTCAAGGCCTTTTGTGATGTAGACCTTATGTGCATGCATGGCAGTCACCTCCTGCTTATCTGAAAGAAAATTAACTCCACATTTTGGATTGCAGATAAGTACACCTTCACCTGGGCTGCAAAATATCCTCTGTACTGCCAGATTTTTTAAATCACCCTCTCAAGGTCACTTTGTTAAAATCTGCCATTGTGGTCTCAAAGCATGGTGAGTCTTAAGCTATTTGGAACAAATGCAACTTTTCCCTATTTGTCAGAAGAACTTTTAGCTGTGCAGCTTCCATACATGTCAACAGAATATTTGAGTCACAAAAAATCAGAAACACAATACATGCTAACACAGAACTATCTGAAAGTCATCTTAATTTATCGTTTTTTTTTTACTTTTTGCTTGTGCCATCCATTTCTGAGGCAATACAATGATGGTAAATCTAATGAAAAAGACAGAAAAGTTGCAGAGCAATTCACCTCATTAGTCATCTGAACCATCCCATTAAAAGACCCACTCCAATGAAAATCATGTTTTTGGTGTTTTTAACATGCTCTTGTAGCATTTTTCTCAGGATGGAGGACATACTGTATATAAAAGATTTCAAGATTAAAACTACATTTCTGAGTATGTCTTTATTCAAATCGTTTTGGATCAGGAGCAGATAAAACAACATTGCGGTTTGAAAAAGCTTGGGTTTCTGATGCAGCAACTAAAGTTTCGCTGCTCCACTCCATTCTGATGCATTCAGTTGCAGAAAAACAGATCCATGTACGTCTTAATTTTCCTGATCTGAGCTGGTATCTGGCTCAAAACTGCACGGCTGCATTGCTCTCATATTGCTCACGTTTTTTTTTTTTTTTTTTTTTGCTGTTAGCTTGGGGTTATAAGTTCAGATAAGATAAGATAAGATAAGATAAGATAAGATAAGATAAGATAAGATAAGATAAGATAAGATAAAGACTAAGATAAGATGAAGATACTTAAGATAATGGGAGAAAGTGTATACAAAAGGATGCTGGGATATTAACAGTCCCAACAGTCCCACCCACAACCTAGAGGAAAATTTCTAATGAGCTCCTGCGGCTCTGCAGAAAATATGTCCTAAAAAACAACACAGAATTGTTGATTTTGATTTAAAAACTGCATAATAAACATTAAAAAAACCCACTGGGAACTATTTTACAATAGATCAAAATATAGCTGTAGTGAGACTATAAGCAAACAAGCCGTTTGTTCTGAGTTCAGAGAGAAACTTTCGAGACGTCACTTTTTTAGGAAAGGGGAAACGTAATGCTGTTCAAGTTTTCACTGTCTTAAACAATGATGATAGTTTTAACTCGATTTTGGCGTGTCGCTGAACAAACTGAAGTGTGTATGGAAAATGCATGACTGATAAAAGCAAAATGTTAGGAACGGGAAGGGATCCAGTGTTGTTGTGGCTAGCTTTCAGTGTTGTTATGAATGCCCCATCCTTAGTGTACAGGCGAACTCAGAGTCATATTAGATCTTTACAAGATGAGAAAGAGGAGGCTTGAAGGCTTGCTGTGATTGAATGAGAAACAGTAGAAGACAAAAGGACAAACAGGGAGTTGGCTAAAGGATGTGCTTTGCATTAAAACTGCGGCATACGATTCCTAAGGAGGGATGCTTTAACAACGCTCACCTGTTCTTAACCGTACCCTGCCTGAATGGGGTAGGTACTGAAAATGGACTTTATTTATTATGGAAGTTGGTGTAAGACATCCCCCTCATATCATCAGCCACGAGACAGGCAAAGATGACACACATATGCTTACTCTGACAAACACCCCCTGTCCCCTCCCTCTTGCTGCTTCAGGCCCATTCCAGGGATGTCAGCAAAGGTTTCACCCTTTGTATGCCTCCTTTGTCACAGCAGCCTAACGATGGCAGTGCGCATGCTTTGAGATTTTCATGGCCCAGAAACACATTCTGAGTGACAAAGATGTAATAAGGCCATTCGGTCTCTGAAGGCAGAATATGATGCAGGAACAAAATGCACAGCTGGTTGGATGGTTGTCAGCATCACTCTGTGACTCTTCCGTTGGTACATAAAGATTTCTGTGTTACAGGTTAAGGCAAACCAGGCAGACATTGTGCAGGTTTGGAAAATTCAGATTGTAGTTGCAGTCGTGTGTTGCCATGCTTTCTCTGCTTTAAAGGCACTATGCACTTACTGCTGCAGAGTAAGCATATTGTTTCTATCTAATTGACACTAAGCTCATGGCAATTACCATGTCAACACTGGATTACTGCTGCCTTTGAGCCTGTGGAGAGCCTGACTTGGCCCACATTCAGGTCTTGTTTTCCTTTCCGCACTGCAGTCCGTGTCTCACACATATGAGCTGGACAAGCTGGCCGTACCACATGTGCGCACGCACAAGCACACACCTACACACACACGTGTGTGTGTGCACTCCTCCACCGCACTCACCTACTCGTCTTTATTTGCGTTCTCATCTCTGCCACTTTGTGTTCATGCAATGTTCCAGCCCATTCTCGTTTGCCTCTCCCAGAAGCCCTCTCAGTTCAGAGGATAGCAATTGGCTGAAATAAGGCTAGCTTACTTGGTGATTGGCCAGCAAGGGCCTCTGGTGTACTGTGAAAGTAATTAGCATGTGCCAACCATTAACAAACACAGATTAGGCATGAACCTGCATGGCATTGTGCCATCCTCATGGATGTATGTGTGGAAGACTGCTATTCCCCAAAGTGTCTGTGAGTAGGTTTCAATTTTCTGGTTTGTCTTTCTGACTTGGCAAGTGTGCATTTCTCATAGATGCACATCCATTTGTGCATAAGCCAGTCTCACAAGTTTGTGCCTCCTGATATGCGCGTATGTGTGTTCAGCCTCATTTAATATGTGCCTGCTGGTCAATTTTGGCATTTAGAGAGAAGGACACTGTGCACGCCCCTCAGCTCCTTCCCCTCCAGCTCTGAATTAGATAAAGACATGATATATGGAAATGATTTTTTAAACTGCACCAATCTCGATTCCTCCCTCCGCATCCTTTCAGAACGCTTCTCCAAGCCACCCCACACCTCCCCTCCTACAGTGGCGAATCTGCCCTGCTGTGTGTGCTTAATGAAAGATAAGAAGGGTCCTCCACCACTGACACTGAGCCACGGACTCTCAGAGGACTACTCTAATCTGCTTGGCTCCTAATGGGGGCCACTTTGTGTCTGCCGAGGATCATTTCATATCAAACAAATTGTGTCCTGTGAAACCCATTACATATTAGTCCCCTTGGAGATGTTTCGTCCTTAGCTGACATGCAGAGGACATCTATGGCCTGACTTTTGACGCTGTAAATATTTATCATGTTAACCAACTATCATGCTGCTAGTCAAAGATGGCCTTTGTGCCTCTTTGAAACTGTCCAGTCCTGCATTAAACAGAGAACAGCAGAGCGGGGATTCAAAAAAAAATTAACCAGAAGCTGAACAAAGGTTCAAGACAGAATCATGTGGAACTCTCTTCTTCACTGCATGCAGAACTGTCTAACTGCATGCAGACTGGACATCAGGGCATTCTAAATCTAATTTATGAGTTCATGCTTTTTTGTGACTACTTCATAAAGATTTATTAAAGATGCTTTTCTCACACGTCAGAATATGTCTGCCTAAACACAGACTTTCAGAAGTCCACTGGTTTCAAAAAAAGAAGGTTCATGTACAACACAACATCCAAAATGAGAGAAACTGTTACAGGCATGTTCCTGGTGCATACCCATTACAAAACACAACATCTGCAGCAGCAGCACATGTAAAGCAGACTTCTATTTGTATTGACAATGGTGCAATCTGCTGGGACAGAGTCACCTCTTGTGCAGGTCATCACTCTTAATGTTTATGTTATGTGTCTA
Source organism: Adrianichthys oophorus (assembly GCA_036245035.1). Taxonomy (NCBI): domain Eukaryota; kingdom Metazoa; phylum Chordata; class Actinopteri; order Beloniformes; family Adrianichthyidae; genus Adrianichthys; species Adrianichthys oophorus. The sequence continues at coordinate 2,190,101 of BSAI01000009.1, read as the reverse complement.
TCTGTATCGCATGCATGTGTGCGTTTTTGTGCACATTGCACACCGTGTTTGCATCCGAGCTTGTCCGTCTAAGCGTATGCCATCAGTTCTGCAAGTGAAAAACAGGATGGAGGGGGGGCAGAAAATGATCTGGGGCCGATACATATGGAACAGGAGGGCTCATACATAAACATAGCTCCAAGGCCCTGGGGCCAGGCAATCTAAGAGGCAAATTGCTCACCAGTCAGCCATGGAGGCCGCGCTGTTTACTATGCATGAGGTCCTGTGACATGCTTTAAAGCCACCCCTAAAACACGACGACTGGACCAGGCCTGCTGAAGAGATGGCTTTTTCCATTCTCTTCTGTGTCTGAAAATATGTTGTGTCTAGAAAAAGGATTATGCTTTTATTCAATAAAGATGTTGTATGAATGGCAGTTGATACTGTATGAAAGGTGAAATATGGGTTCTGTGAAGTGCTCATCCATTTGTGGCTTTGCATGCAACTGTCATTTGTGTACTAGGTGAAAAACCAAAGACTGTGCTGCTGATTTAAATACTGGAAAAGGCATTTTATGGGAAAAAACATTTACTTCTTGAAAAATACCTCATCTGCATGGTGTTTGATAGTGATGCAAAGAACGACACACAAATACACATTGCAAGACTTTTCAAAATTCCTTCAGTGAGAAAAAAAATTAACTACAATGTGTTTCACTTTTTTAGATCAGGAGTCTCATGTGTCACGAATCTAACAAAGAAATGATTAATAGTAATCCACCAAAACATGATCGGCACACTTAATATACAAATAAATGCACCCCAGAACAAAAATATTAATATATTCCAAACAAGAGATAGCACGGGAGAAAACCATAACACATTCAAGCAGGAAGCAGTGTTAACATGTAAACAAGCTGTCATGTGCTGCATCTGCCAGAGTTTGCTTTTACGGGCCCTATTTCCAAGGGGGGGGGGCTCTCCTCAATCCACTCACAATCTGCCCGACCCCAAGGGCCCAAGTTCAAGTTCAAAGTCAGGCAACCATGGCACCGGCAGGAGAATTGCCCACCCACGAGCTCCTGCCCAGAGTGAACTGCTCCAAATATAGATTAGACTGGGACAAATCCAATACAAGGTCCATTCAACTGTCCTTTACGAGAATGCCTTTCTGTCAGTGAGAGTGTATGCAGGGTTGGGTGGGGGGTGGGGGTGACCACTCTCACATTACAAACACCTTTGCCATCTCCCTCTCCCTTTTCCTCCATCTATCTTTCGCCCTCTGTTTCTCTCTCACAGGCTATAATTATGCTAATAGTATGTATATAGCTGTGGCCCCGGAGGCTTGGGGCGTATTGAAGGCTCCCAGGTCTTTCACTCCTGTAACAGTATTAGGGCGCTATTGAAAAGGGCGGGGGAGTGGGGGGGGCCAGGATAGAGAGATAGCACGGGGTGGCAAATGGGACATGACCACCGTGCTCTCTGTCAAGACGCCGCTCATTGTCTGGGAAAAGAAAAGGGCCTCTGCTGCCAGTGGGACAATAATAAAGAAGCAAGAATGGGCTGTGCATATTAAACAACACAGAGAAGACCAACCAACATGGGCACCACAAAGCATGAGGGAGGGGCAAAACAGACCAAGAGGTAGGGGGGCAAAGACAAAAGGTACTTGGCTGGGCAATATGACAAAGAGACAAAATTCAGTTTTGTTGATTAAAAGTGAAGAGACCAACTGACAATGACAAAGTCTACCATTATAACAAAAATAAAGGGTGTGCTGTTGAATTGAGCTAACGATTGACTTTGTTGTAAAATTTTTGATACATTCACTTCGATCGTTTTTGCTAGCTTAAAAAAAATGGCAGTGTTGTTTAACATGACAATGGATTTTTTTTTTTTTCTTTTTACACAGCTCAGTCAATTATAGGATAAAAGGATCTGTCTTTGCAAACTTCAGTGATATCACTACTAAAAGCGGGAGTATTTTAATATCTTGTAGTGTAATTTGTGTTTCAGCATCTGATTAACCACTTGCACTTAACTGACACTCCAAGTAAAGGTCTTTCACCTCTTTGGAGAGACTAAACTCAGGTAAAATGACTCATTTAAGTTTATCAGGATATATGTTTATAAACTACAAATGTTTTTAACTAAAGCCCACACAGGGATTTCAGTGTCAACCTGTGATGGTGTCCTATCACACTGTTTGAGTTGCAGTATTGTTAAAAAAAAAAAGTGTGAGTAGACAGACTCTTATCTGCAAATGTGTCCCCACTTTGTTCCCCTGACATGACGTCTGATCAAGCTTTGAACACCAAAGCTCAATGAATCCATCAAAACAATGGATTTTAAAAGGCTACTTAAAAAATAGCAGGTCTTAGGTTTGAGTGTTTTACAGAACTTCGTTAATCTCTAAATCAAATTTCCATTCCCAGCTGTGTCTCCCCTGTGTTCTTTCTTTGGGCGGTAATTGGAGATGAGAACACAAACAATCCTTCACTGCCGATCCATTTAGCAAAGTGTCCTGTTCACGTGTCTCCCTCACACCGACTACGAAACACTCTCCTATTCTGAGGAGGCTAAGAGGTTTCAACTGTACAGCCATGGACGTGCAGGGTCCTTACAGCTGTGTGTGTGACTGCAGTGTGGCTTCATCTGTACCGTAAGAACCCAAGTGATGCAATGCGACAAAAACACAGAATGAACTCAAACATACCGTAGCTCAGAAAGACTGGACAGACCAAAAGCTTAGATGACGGCTCTATTTGGAACAGAAGCCTTTAAAAGTATGGTGAGGCCACTTAAAGTAAACATAGTTGGATTAAGGCTGAAGAATCAATTCAAACTTTGCAATTCTGAACAGAAAATAGGACACTAGATAAGTAAGAGTAAGGTAAGTATTGATTGATAAACAGCCTTCCTCACAGGAGCAGGTAAGGCCTTAGTTACAACTGCCCTTACAGGTATAACTGTCTGCGGGTGAAATTGGACAAATCTGTACGAGGCATGGAGATAGCCCACAATAAAAACTAAAGTTGTGGATTGTTTAGAGAGCCTGAAGAACGAAAATGTTCTTGCACATTTTTTCTACAGTCATGGTCAGGTCGTGGCAAACACGTATACAACACACTAGGGTAAGTAGGGGATAAGATGCAGGAATTGTGTACAAAGTCTTCTTTTTTCCAACCAATGGCCAGAAGGGCCCATTAGCGCTGTTTGCTTGAATTTAGGGAATTAGGCAATCAGAGCATAGTTTGTGTGGGCATCCTTCTTACTACAGGCATTTAGGTATCATCTGCACATCTGGTGCATGCACCATTTCATGCTATCAGTACGGACCCAGTGTTCGCACCTTATTAACAGTTAGAGTGTGGTATTAGGGCATTGTACAACCGCATCACCCATACGTCATAAGTGCATGCCACTTACATTAGCCTTACAAATACTTCCCAATAGACTTACCACATGGATGGCAATGGTACATTCTATTTTCATCACATGGCCGTACGAGCCTCGAGGGAACTGCAAGCCACATATGCTCACATATGCTCCTCTTAAAAACTCACTCCAATGAAATTTGTGTTTCAGTAATGTTAGTTTGAGGTTTATGAGGGGGCTGTAAGCCAGTGGAAGAAAGTGTAAACAAGGGGATCATGGGAAATAAGCAAAGGCTTACTTATGTCCAATGGTCCCACACAAAACAGTGGCAAGTTTATGATGAACTTCTGGCGTTCTGCAAAAATGATGTCCTTAAAAATTACACCTTATTTTATTATTTTGCCAAAAAAACAGCATAATCATAATTAAAACACCACTGGGAACAATTTTAAAAATAGATGATTGGAGTAGGACTTTAAGATGTAGCTGCACAGCCCCTCCATGGCCTTGGACAACCCAAAAACCAACAGCACCTGTATGGGTCAACCCCTCGTACACATGCATGTAACTAAGGCTTTTAAAGGTTTGTTGCTGACTCCTTGACCTCCTGACAGCAAGAGAAGGTGGATCCACAGAAGAAAAGAATGTAGTCTATTTGCAATGTCACAGAAAGTTTAACGTCATTGTTGTTTCTAAGGAGGCTTTTGAAAAATCAGACAAAAGGAAATCCAGAAATGCAATCTAACTGTTGGGAGGAAGTTAGCTAATAATGTGGAACTGATAGTGAACTCTGTGGACAAAACTTGTCACTTGCATGGACTTGACTTGGTCTTGCACAAAGGTTGGAATGAGCAGGAAACTCACCACAAACTGGCAATAAAGTGGACATAGAGGGAACTTTAGAAAGAAGCAAGTGACGAGCGCATGGAGAGCTGCATGAAGAAGTAGCATGACACCATCTGTCTGCACGTCACACGTACTGTTTCTGTCACCTTGAAGCATTCTCTATCAGTCCAGGCCTTTTGGCCTTCAGTCATTCTCTAATCGGTCTTTACCGCCCCATCTTCTGCATTTACTGTCATGAATCATGAGTTTCTTCTTTTCCCAAAGTCAAGCAGTTTACAGTCGTCTTCAAGGAAGGCCTTCACAGGTGTGAAGGATGCACAGAGATCTCAGGATTTAAGACCAGTCTGTAAACGCAACAGACGTTTGGGAGGCAGCAGCAGCACCTCTCACAGGCCAGTAAGTGGCAGTGTGCCACAGTGAGCTGCCCTGTCATGTGCTGCCTGCTTAAGCGAGCATGTGTCTGTCTCTGAAAAGCAGCTGCTCTGATTATTCTGAGTGCCGGTGTGGGCATTAAACAGGGATTGCACAGCATATTGACAAGGCTTACATGTATTTTATTCTGCATTCAGAGACTTTGTGAGTGCAGCCAGACCTCATTCAGACAGGCAGACGGAGGGAAAGCAGTAGCCAACTCACCATAATATTGCCATTAAGGAATTCATCAGATTAATAGCCTTAAATATGTGGAAATGTCCAATGATCTAATGTCTTTAGCCTCTAATTTCCTCTCTGAGTCCTAAGCTCTAAACCCGCTGTGTTGTTCTTGGCATTTCTCAACCGGACCAGAGAGTATCGCACAGACACCGATACCTTCCTCTGGGATCAATTCTCCCTTCCATTCGATGGAAACCAAAAAAGGCCTTTGGCCAGGTAGGTCCCATTATGTCTCAGCCATGGAGCCCGGGGGTGAAATATGCTCCCTTCTTTCCTCAGCACACCTTTGGGTCTTTCCACGACATGACACATGCCCTGATGAACTAGAGAACAGCGTGTTTTTCCTGCCAAAGCTAGGTCAAATGTTGAGTTACTGGTCTGAACTTTGTCTCAGCACAAAGATATTTTTCTTAGGTGAGAAAGATCTAAGTCTTTTTTGGTGCCTCCATCAAGCCGGTTTATTAGGTAAAGTTGGCTGGGATGTAAAAACACGGTTCTGGAGACTTTTAAATTTCTTTCAAACAGAGAGAGTAATTTTTAGCAATAATGATAATCACCACAGGTGCTAATGATCCAAAGTCCAGCGCTCCTGGTCACATTCCCACCTCGTGGGCTCATGACAAGATGTATGCATTAAACAGATGTGAACCGCTATGAGGGGCCTGAAACAGGATAGTGCAGCTCACACACTCCAGCCTGGCCTTCAGTGGCCTTGAAGCCGGGGGCCACTGGGTCCACAGGACAGAATAAACAGTGCTGTGTGTGTGTGGTTGCATGGGGGAGGGGGAATTGTGTGTAGAAAAGAGAGACAGACACCCCCCTCATTCTCACATACAAACCATACATGCTCAGAACAAAGTCATTTGAGAACACTGAATGGAGTTTTTAGTAAGATTCTGTCACTCTGTGGCTTTAATATGTTTCACCTGAAAGTCAGCATCCATGTCACACCGTGTCAGCATCACCTGTGAACTGTGGGGCCTTTCATGCTTACAGTAAAGGCGGCAGTGTCCACTTTAAGATGGATGATAAAAGCCCATGGACTCTCTTGATGAGATGAACATTCACAAACTTACAAACACAAAGCACACAAGTCAAAGTTTTTTCAACTTTTATTTCTATTGAGTTCTATGAAAGAACATGTATTTGAGTAGAACTAAACAGTGACAGTTACACTCATGGATTGGGGATTTATGGGCATCTACGTACTTCTGGAAGTTCATTTAAAAAAAAAAATGTAGTTTTTCTTTTTACGATTGAGCATGTAAGCATATTATAAAGAAACTGTAAAACTCTCCTTCTTTTGATGTTGAGTTTTTTTAGTTGACAGAGAATAAAACCGATGTGTTGATGCACCCAGACGTTTGATAACTCCTTAACTAAAGATGTAATCGACCAAATAAAAAAAAAAAAAAAAAACCTTAAGTCCACGGATGTCTGGTGACAATTAGTTCACTAGACCCACCCCACCTGTTCAAATGACTACAAACATGCTTTCCTGATTGAACAACATGGTTTATTTCATTTTGTCTCACATTTATGCTTACTTTTTACTACTAAAAACATGTCAATTGAACTATATTATAGCTAATGTTAAAGCATTGGGAAGCTGTTCTGTGTTGTGCATCAAGATTCTTTCATCTGTGAGTCCATCTGCAGACGTCATCCTGGACTTGACATTGGAGTTTATTCTACCTTTGTGCATCAGACCTATATATATATATATTTTTTTTCTGCTTTTAGACAGACGTTAAAGCACCCTATCAAAGGAAACTAAAACAGTGTTGTACTACCTGTACGTGAAGAGCAGCCACACATTTGCTGCAGGTTTGCTGTTCTTCCACCAGGAAGAGTTACGATCATTAAGGCTGTTGCCAAGCCGGTGCAACAGACTCACTGACCTGCAGCACCATATCCATCTGCCTTCAATATGCCACATTTTTATTAATTCTTCCCCCAAAACTTGACAGAGCCATCTGATGATGGACCAGGCCGTCTAATTTTAGTGTTCCAGAAGGAACGGATAGATCCCTGAACACGGTGCTCTTATGAAAACAATATTATCCTTCTATGTCAGCGGTGGGTAACATCCAGGCGGTCCTGGAGTCCAGGGGTGCATACAGAATGATGCCATTAATCCTCCAGGGCAATCTCTTCCCTCTACCTCAATCTCTCTCTGTCTACAACTTAGTAATACACAGACCCATTTGCATGCTGCTAATGTTGCCAGGTGGCTCACAGGGTTGCGGGTACAAATTATGTTTTCTGACAACATGGTGCAGGAAAGTGGGGAACTGCGGGAATCAGCAGTTTTGCTTTTATGCTCTCCTGTACTCTGTGGATTTCTGTCCAGCAGTCTTCATCCCTGAATGAAACTGACAACACTGTTCTCCCATCAGCTGCCATTGAATTTTCTTTCCTTTATCATTTTGAAGTTTTCAAAAAACGTTATGAATACCAACTCAGTCAATCTTAAACATGGCTAATAAAACCGTAGATCAGCAACCATTTTTTCACCATAACTTAAAATGCCTGAAAAATGTGAGACAAAGAGCTCTCCTTTGACTTTGTTGATTTGTGTGACAACATTTTCTTTCGTTTGGTAGCTTCTGAAGTTCATGGAGGTTTGTGGTCACCAGATGGTTATTGGCTGAGCAAAGCTCTGTTCTTAAGGTTATCAGTTGTTCTGTCGCAGATCTATTTCCTGCTGATCCTTCTTTTGTCTAATTGTACTGTGACAGCCTGGAACACTGCAGTACTCTAAATACTGCCTGTCATATATACAGTGGGTACGGAAAGTATACAGACCCCCTTAAATGTTTCACTCTTTGTTGTATTGCCGGCATTTGCTAAACCCATTTAGTTCATTTTTTTCCTCATTAATGGACACACAGCACCCCATATTGACAAAAAAAAAAACAGAATTTTTGCAGATTTATTAAAAAAGAAAAACTGAAATATCACATGGTCCTAAGTATTCAGACCCTTTGCTCAGTATTTAGTAGCAGCACCCTTTTGATCTACTACAGCCATGAGTCTTTTTGGGAAAGATGCAACAAGTTTTTCACACCTGGATTTGAGGATCCTCTGCCGTTCCTCCTTGCAGATCCTCTCCAGTTCTGTCAGGTTGGATGGTAAACGTTGGTGAACAGCCATTTTCAGGTCTCTCCAGAGATGCTCAATTGGGTTTAAGTCAGGGCTCTGGCTGGGCCATTCAAGAACAGTCACAGAGTTGTTGTGAAGCCACTCCTTGGTTATTTTAGCTGTGTGTTTAGAGACATTGTCTTGCTGGAAGGTGAACCTTCAGCCCAGCCTGAGGTTCTGAGCACTCTGGAGAAGGTTTTCGTCCAGGGTATCTCTGTACATGGCCGCATTTTTTTTCTCTCGATTGCAACCAGTCATCACGTCCCTGCAGCAGAAAAATATCCCCACAGCATGATGCTGCCACCACCATGCTTCTGTTGGGACTGTACTGGACAGGTGATGAACTGTGCCTCCTATTCTCCACAAATACCGTTTAGAAATAAGGCCAAAAAGTTCTATCATGTTTTCATCAGACCAGAGAATCTTATTTCTCACCATCTTGGAGTCCTTCAGGTGATTTTCAGCAAACTCCATTTGGGCTTTCACGTGTCTTACACTGAGGAGAGGCTTTCGTCGGGTCACTGTCAGAAAGTCCCAGCTGGTGGAGGGCTGCATTTCCCATCTCCCGACTGTATCTCTGGAGCTCAGCCACAGCGATCTTTAAGTTCTTCTTTTCCTCTCTCACCAAGGCTTTTCCCAAATAGCTGGACTCAAATGAAGGTGTAGAAACATCTCAAGGATGGTCAGAAGAAATGGACAGCACCTAAGTTAAAGAAATGAGCGTCACAGCAAAGGGTCTGATTACTTTCTTTTTTTTTAAATCTGCAAAAATGTCAAAAATTCTGTGGTTTTTTTGGTCAATATGGGGTGCTGTGTGTACATTACTGAGAAAAAAATGAACTTAAATGAGTTTAGCAAATGTCTGCAATATAATAAATAATGAAAACATTAAGTGATCTGAATACCTTTTGTACCCACTGTGTATATACTGTGTATATATATATATATATACATATATAAATATATATACATATATAAATATATAAATATATATATAAATATATAAATATATATAAATATATATATATATATACATATATAAATACTATAACATTTTGAAAATAAATCATAGCTATGACATATTCTCACAAGTAACACTTCAAGGGTAAATCTGACCACTAAGATGGGTACATTTTGAACTCAGACTGTTAGGGACCTTTGGATTTGCTCTCACAAAAGGAAGGAGTAAATCAGCAAACAGAGTCACTGGTTATAGTGATATCACTCTTATCACATTAGTCTTCCTTTTACCCAGAATGAAGACCTTCACTTTGGTTGGTCATTATTCATTCATTCATTTTCCAATCCGCTTTATCCCTTTCGGGGTCACGGGGTTGCCGGAGCCTAACCTGGCTACTCATGGGCGAAGGCAGGGGACACCCCTGGACTGGTCGCCAGTCTGTCGCAGGGGCCACAAACACACACCCATGCACACTCACATTCACACCTAGGGACAATTTAGAGTGACCAATTAACCTATGAAGCATGTTTTTGGACGGTGGGAGGAAGCCGGAGTACCCGGAGAAAACCCACGCATGCACAGGGAGAACATGCAAACTCCACACAGAAAGGTCCCCCAGCCAGGACTTGAACCGGGAACCTTCTTGCTGTGAGGCAGGAGCGCTAACCACTGCGCCACCGTGCAGCCCCGGTTGGTCATTATTCCAGACATATTGCTCAGATCCAATTTCTGCAGCCGCTTTATTGTCTGTCTTTCCCAAAGAATGTTTTAGTAAAGCACAACTGTTCAGCTTTGTCATAAACAATGAGCTTTGGTATTTCTACCAGAGGCCTGTGGCTATTGTAGGTGCCAAAACTGATTGCTGATTGTTTCCACAGTTGGTGGGCGTGTCACTTGATTAACAGGCTGTGATTGCGTAACTAAGTTCACCTGTTCATGCGGGGTTTGATACACTCCAGTAGGAGTGGGTGAGCCGCGGATATGCACTATGTGTTGACCACTAAAGGTCGCAAACATTAAATGCTTTACATCGTTGTCTTATGCTATTATGCAAAGATTTGTTGATTTGATGTTTAATCGCTTGTTATTAGTCTTCTCCCTCCTTGTTTTCACACAGATAAGAATACCGAAAAGAATACCGGATAGATAAGCAGTATCAAGAAGAGGCGCAGTATCGATAAAATCTTGACGATGTCCACCCTAGTCAGCAGTGTTCATATCTAGTGAAAATGACCACTTGGCCCAAATTTGATTTGTGTTGCTGTTGACCACCCCCTTCTCCATAGAAGTCAGGAAGCAGTGGGAAGGTTGAGGGTGAAATTAGCATTCCTCATACACTTCATGTTGCCTGGGCCTTAATCTCTGGAGACAATGAAGAAAGGCATCAAAGCGAGCTGCTGTTCATTTGAGTGTGTCAGCACAGCCATGCATGAGCCTCCTGCCCTGCTGTCCCAAATTCAACATTCCAGCATCATTGATCCATCCCTTCAATTAACAGACTGGTTTGTCCCCAATCAATTCCCATCTCACCCCCCTCCCAAGCCCACCGTCTACCTCCGCATTACTCTTTCTTCATTTTTCACATCAGTCCCTTGTGTTTCCCATTAGGCTCCCCACCTCACACCTTAAGGTCTTGGGGGTCACTCCCACCAAGGTGATTCGTAAACAGTGGCTTGCAAAGAAATCAATACTTTATCAACAAGCTACAAAGGGCTTTAGACTGTATGATCTCTGTGGTAAAGGCCTCTGAGCATCCATGGCTGTCCCTGCACAGCACCCTAAGCTCCACTGCAGAGACAATCAGGAAAAGAAAAGAGGGATGAAGGGAAGAGGAGGAGGTGCCGGAGGGAAAAGGCAAAGGTACAGGAGGTCCAGTGAATTGCTGTCTAAGGAGGGATTTGCTGCTCTGCTGCTTCTAGCTTGATCTGCATCTGATTAAGGAGAGAGGCCAGACTGTTGTCCTTCACCCTGGTGCTCCTCGGTCCCACCATTATGGAGCCTGGCACAGAGATCCATCATCCACCTACCAACAGGCCTGCCCGCCACAGCCTGGGGACTTATTAGTCTGGCCCTGCTCTGTTCGGCGCGGCCTCACGCATACCGGGGGGAAACTTCTGCTCTGTAGGATCCTCTATATTTACAATGCATCCAAATGATTCTCAAGCAGGGAGGGGGTTCAAATACGAAAAGGGAGACCAGGAACTGGGACGGGTTGGTTAGAATCTCTGAATATGTAACTGTTCTGGTTTTAATTGATTCCTGACATCATGCTGCCTTTGCTGTTTTCTTTCCTGTTTTTAAAAATGCATCAGAGAAAAAGGAACACTTCTGGACGAGCTGCTGCATGTACCTCACTGGGAATGAAACTACTGTAACATTTATAATTTTGTAATGGAAGGGGGGCAGCCAGCTGATGTTCGGCAGCCTGAGGGAGGTAAAACATCTGATTCTCCTTTCATTGAAGAATTCACAACATTTACTTTATGTTTGGGCTGATATAACTTCTTCAATAAGTGTGGAAATGACTGTCATTGCAGTGCACTGTAATCTATATTGTTTGGCTTTAACTGTTTCTCATGATGTGATGTTTACAGTCTGTCTTTACTAATGCATGGGTTGTGCAGTCGCAACAGTGAGTGTGAGAACTAAAACAAACTTGTATTTTGCCATATTTTTTTACAAGTTTTGATCAAGGGAAGGTCGATGATAAAGGTTAAGAAAAATTACATAATGGGAATTTTGTTGTTTCATGGCCTGTCTAAGGCCAGAGAAGTCACCTGAACAAGGTTTGTAAAAAAACTGTCTGAAATAGTTGCATTCCTGTCTCCAAAGGTGACATCCATCCTCTTAGGAATCTCAAAAAAACACCAGTTTTGCTGATTCTTTTAGTGAAATTGTGTTATGTTGATTTTTTTTCTAAAAAAAGTTATTTCCTCACATATTTGTTCCCCAACATTATGCATCCTTCTTAAAATGTTTGTTTGATGGATTATAATGGTGTTTTTTTAGAGTTGCTCCCATTCTTTTTTCTTTTAATTCTTTTTCTACGTCTGACCTAAAACCCAGGACTGAATACATACATGTTAAAGGAATAGTTGTAAAGATGTGGAGTTTTTGGTGCCCTCATTAAAACTAAAGCCCGACTTTGTAAGCATGCTAGAAAAAAACTTTTCCTTTTTTAAACGGACATGCTTTTTTTGTGGAAGGGGCAATACATAAGAAGGAAAGCTATATTCTTAAGAGCAGTAAACCTTCATCAAATGTGACTAATGCTGCTGATTAAACAAAGCGGTGAGCTGTATGAAAGTGGAACACACTAAATAAATGGATTATCTTCAACAGCATATTTCAAAGTAAATACAAGCCTTAATGACATTTTTAAAAGCGCTCTGACTTTCATATTTTTCTAAAGATCAAATTAGACATCGAAAGTTTCAGAAAGACTTCTGCAGCTTTATGAACACAAAAGAAGTGTCTTCTTTTTCAAATCTTCTGTGATCAATAAAGAATGAAATGTATGCAAGTGGTTGTTGATCTCTAAAATTCTTACGAAGATGAGGTTCGGTACAATTTATTTCTCAACCGCAAGGTTGAAGCAGACGTGTTTGCTCTGTGAGCCCCCCCACCACCACCACCACCACCACCACCACCACACACACACCCACACACACCAGTTGTCCAAAGAGCCTCAAAAACGACAGACTGAGAGTGAAAAGTGGAGGAACCCGCCATGCGCAAACATCAATCCTAAATTTCCAGCCTCGATACCATCCCGACCTTGGTTTGGAATGACATCTATTTGCTGGCTGGATGCACACATCTCTTTGCAAATTGTATGGGCCAGGCTAATTTGTTTTTATGCACGTTTAGTCAAGAATGTGATGCCGCGTTAGCTTTTGGGAGCACAGTCAGTGTCGTGAGGGGTTCCCGATGACAGAAAGAAAAAGGGTGATTGAAGATGATTGTTCTGCCTGGTTTTAGAGATGTCTGAAAAGAAAGACACACTGCCAAACCTGGAATGGCTTCCCTGCAGACAGAACTCCTTGGGGAATCATGTGAAGCTGAATATCATTATCTGGCCATGGAAATAAAGCAGTGACCCTTCAGTTCAGACATCACAGGGTAGGTCTTGGGTAATCTCCTAGCAAGGGCAAATGCAATATCTATGAAGTGATAAAAAGCATTGTAAAATATCCTAAACAAAAAAATGCATCGTTAAGATCCTATATCATTGTTGTCGGGGCTTGTGCCAGAGATTTTCCTTCCTTTTATATTGATTTGATCTCTAACCTTTAAACTCTCACCTACAAAACATCTTGTTCTTTTTTAAACCTTGATCATTTTAGTTATGGTATTGTTCCTTTTTATTCCATTTCAATTTGCACCTAACACTCTTATAAATGGAGTGTTTGGTTGATGATCCTCCATTACATTAGGACTATTCAACATTTTTGTTGTATCATTTGAGTTTAACTATAGAATTGATTTAAGAACATTCCTGGATGACACTTTTCCCTGTTGGTGGTATTGACGTTAGCAGGTGTGAGGAGGCTGATAAGATGCAGAAAAACGTGAAGCACAAGGTCAGTCCTGACTACTTTCTTAGTATTCAAACTTGTCGCCCATCTTCATCCATAGACTGAGCTCAAAGCTACTTTAATCATCCCACTCCAATTATCTTTTGATCTATTGTAAAAGCATTCCAAATGGCCTTTAATTATGATAATGCAGTTTTAGCCAAAATAAAAAAAAAAAAAAAAGTGTTGTTTTCTAGGACAAAATTTCTGCAGAGTGGCAGGAGTTCATTAGAAATTTGCCTCTGAGTGTGGGTGAGAATGTTGTACTAACCATAACAATACAGACTGAATAAATGGGTCCTATGACAGACCCTTGAGGGACTCCACGTTATATTGCAAAAATGTGATTATTTGTACATACTGCTGTCTATTGCTTAGAAAACTTAACAATTAAAGAGCTATCACTCTAATGCAATATTTATTGAGTTTGTTAAGTCAAATATTGTGCATTATTGTGATAAATTTATTATTTTAGGTAATTTCTTTTTTTTTTTTGTCGATTGCAGTGAATAATTCTTCTGTTAATTCCATTGGAGCCGTTTTTTAGCCAGTGCTATTTAAAATACTTTCTCCGGTCAAAAATGTATCCAGTCTGGCTACAAATATTTTTTCTAATGTTATTGAAAATTGTGGCAGCAAAGATATTGATCAGCTATTGGTGAAGGAGTATTTATGTCCACTTTATGTTAACTTTATGGTACCTTTGCAGCTTCCATTCTGTTTGGACAGATTCCTGTTGACAAAGATACATGTCAAATGCAGGTAAATGGGTAAATTCCATATTCTATTATAATTTATACTAGTATGCTATCCAAGTTGTCACTGTTGGTTAATCTTTTATTAAAACAATTTTAATAATATTTTAGTGCTGTCAATCGATTAAAAAAATAATCAGATTAATCACACTTTTGGATTGTGATTAATCTGATTATTCACAATGTTTTAAAGGATACATTTTATACAACATGCAGCTTTTGAATAAAAAAAGGTCAAAGAGAAACTTTTCCTTAATTGTCTGAAATGCTTTAATTAGTAAAGTGTTAACTCAGATATCCCAGAAATATAATTTGTGTGCACAAACACATTAACTGTGAGAAAAGCAGAACTCTAAAGAGTTTTATGTCTGCAGTATTACTCCAAGAAAACAAAGATGCTGATATACAGCCAAAAGAAACAAACATTGTGTCATCTTCTGGACAAAAACAAACAGTAAGAGGTGAACTTTTCTCTCTGAAGTGAAGTCTTTATTGAACCTCTCATGACATGCTATATGACGTGCATGTATATCGTGCATATATATCGCTTTCCTTTGCCGCTGCAGTTGAGGTCCACCGATGCATTCTCATGTTACCATGACAACGTGCTGCGCAACCTTTAAAATAGTCTGCTTTTTATGACAAAGCAATCTAAAACAAAAAAATAACATAATAAAGTACTAAAAATCGACTGAATATTTATTTCTTTTGTAAGTGACCATGTTATGAGTGGAATTGCTCCCGACAAAGTATGCATTTTCAAAAAGTAACACAAAAATTAATGGCCTGAACTGTCCGAAGCAAAACGGAAGATAGTTGGTTCTGGCATGTAATTAATCTGCGTTAGTAAATTTTAGTGTGTATTTTTCTTTTAAATTAATCTCGTGCGTTAACGTTGACAGCCCTACCATAATTACTATTTCCTCTTTTTTAATTGGGTTTATAAACATAATATTGGTATTCCTGGTTATACTTTTGGTTCCATCATGAGCCATTACATTTGAAATATCGTTTGCCACTTTTGGTCCCAGACTTACAAAAAATGTATTAAACTTGTCATCCATTTCCTTATAATCATTTATGTTTGAACTGTCATTTGCTGAATGAGCTGAGAGGTCTGCAGATATTTTGTTCCTATTTTATGCCCAATTATAATTCCCCATGTTGCTTTTGTATTACTTTTATGTTTTTTCCTAACCTGCTATAGATTTTTTTGTGTTGTTATGAAGATTAATGAATCTTTGCATGTTTTATACCAGTCTTCAACTTCTTTTGTTCAAAATTTTAGGAATGTTCAAAAGCTTTGCCTAGTGGACAAAGACAAGTTTTTGGCTGCTTTCCGTGCATATATATTTTGGAGGAGGCCCAGTTCACTGACCTCAGGCTGTCTTCATGTTACGAGACAGAAATAGCCCTGGTGAACCTGGCAAACATGTGCTGTGACATACATTCAGTTAAAAACAGTCCACTGAGACGCTTGTCTACATACTGTTGAAACATAAAGCACATTTACACAGTTTACCATTAAAAAACATCCCTGATCTGAAAAAAAGGCTGAAACATTTGTATTTCTTGTAGATAAGGTCATTTATACATTCAAAATAAAATCTGTAATTTACCCAACCCTTGTTTATTTTTGCACATTTTTATTGTAGTTTGGTAGGCCTGTTATGTTAAATTTTGTCTATCTAATGAAAACCGGATTCACTTCCTGTTGTATTTTGTTTGCTCATGAATCTTGTGGTCAATGTCCTTTCTCTCACCTGGTTTCTGTAATTATCACCTCTTGCTTTAACTGGAGTAAAAATTCTGCAGACAAGTCTACAAAGTAAGAATATTCACACATATTTCATTTCTCTTATAAAGTAAAACACATTTGAGGAAATGGAGGAATTGTTTTTTAGGCCATTTGTTTTGCAGGCGTTTATCTAGAATTCGCCTCTGAGTTCTGGGCAAGACCACAGGCACTTACACTCTCTCCAGCTAGCTTACAGCCCATCATAACCTCAACCTAATATTAGCTGTGCAGCAATATTGGAGCAGTTTTGAGCCAGATCCCAGCTTGGACAAGGAAAATTAAGTGGAGGCATTGGAAGGAGCAGAGGACGGAGCTTAAGGCTTGGCGATTGTAATTTGGATGCAACATCTACAACCTATTGCCAACAGCATTTTTTCCTTCTGCTTCTGATTCAGCACTATGTGAATGAAAAAATATTAAGAAATACGATGGTCCAAAATGTCTTTACAAATGTTTATCAAGGTAAAAAATGCTACAAGAAAATGTTAAAAACACTGAAAATAACATTTTCATTTAAGTTTGTCCTTGAAACAATCAAAATTAATTCAATCGTATATTTTATTTATATATATATATATATACTGCATAAATCTGCTGAGCTGTGCATGCATTCACTGTTTTTGCAGATTGTTGCATGCAGAACTCAGTACAACATCAGCATTTGTTAAAGACCCACTCAAATCAAAACTGCCCACAACTCAGAAGCAAATTTCTGATCAACTCCTGGTGCTCTTCAGAAACTATCAACTGTTTGTCCTAAAAAAAAACGACACAGGCATTTTTGATAAAAACAGCATCATTATAATTAAAAGAGTATTTTAGATTAATCCATCCATCTTCTTCCGCTTAACCGGGACCGGGTTGCGGGGTCAGCAGTCTAAGCAAAGATGCCCAGACTTCCTTCTCCCCGGCCACTTCCTCCAGCTCCTCTGGGGGGACCCCAAGGCATTCCCAGGACAGCCGAGAGGCGTAGTCTCTTCCCAAGGTCTCTGTTCAGCCTCAGTCCACCTCAACTGGCTCCTCTCAATGTGGTGGATCAGCGGCTCTACTGCAAGCTTCTCCCAGGTGACCGAGCTTCTCACCCTATCTCTAAGGGAGCTCCAACCCACCCTACAGAGGAAGCTCATTTCGGCCGCTTGTATTCGGGACCTCGTTCTTTCGGTCAAGACTCAGAGCTCATGACCATAGGTGAGTATTGGAGCGAAGATCGACCAGTAAATTGAGAGCTTTGCTTTATGACTTAGCTCTCTCTTTACCACAACGGACCGGTACAGAGACCTCTTAACAATGAACGCTGCACCAATCCGCCTGTCTCACGCTCCGATCTTTCCTCAATCATGAACAACTCCCCAAGATACTTAAACTCCTCCACTTGAGGACAGAGCACTCCACCCACCCAGAGAGGGCAAACCATCTTTCTCCAGTCAAGAGCCATGGTCTCAGACTTAGCGGTGCTGACTCTCATCCCAGCCGCTTCACTCCCGGCTGCAAACCGTTCCAATGCATGCTGGAGGTCCGGGCTCGATGAAGCCAATAGGACAACATCATCTGCAAAGAGCAGAGAGGAAATCCAGTGGTTCCTGAATCAGACCTCCTCCGGCCCCTGGCTAGAATTTCTGACCATAAAAACTTTGAACCAAACCGGTAAAAAAGGGCAAACCTGCCGGAGTCCAACATGCACCGGGAACAGGTCTGACTTATTGCCAGCTATGCAAACCATGTTCCTGTTCGGTTCAAATAGATCACAATATTTTAAAACAGGAAAAAACATTATGCTTTGCTGAATTCTCTGTCAGTCTTGGTAGAAAAGCAGGTTTCATTTAACTGATAAGCAAATTTATTGAAATTGACAGTCATGCTTTTGTATAACTTTTGGTTTGACGGGCTAAAAAGGGAAGCACTTGGTCTCTGCCTCTTCATCTTCAGGAGCCTGGCTGGACATACAAACACAGCTCCATAAAACCGTTAAGAACCTGTGATCAGTCCTGTTGGAACTTCTGCATAACTGCATCAACCACAGCTCAAACAGTCTCAATCCTATGGACTTTTAATGCTGCTTTAACAATATGTTTAGGGTATGCGCCCGTCAGACAGCATTCTTATTTTGGTTCCTGCTTACAGCCCTCTGTCATATGCAAGAATCCACTCGCTGTCAGGTCTGTCATAGATGTCCTTTCATGCAGAGGGGCCTGATAGCCACAGAATGGCCTCATACCTCTTGGCCGCCCAAAGCAACGTTTACCCACATCGAGTGAGATGCTGGACCGGCAATTGATTGAAACTCGAATGAAGAGATACAAAGGCTTGTGAAATGGCTTCAGGGAAGGAGCGCAGCTTGGATGCAATCTCACAGACAGGCTGGATCCGACATATCAGGTATGATTGTACAGCCAGAGGTGATTTTATAGGATTAGAAACCAGCTTTATCCGTCTTCAGCTTGAATGTGAGGAAAGCCCACCAGTGTCTCGGTCAGAGCACACTCAGCCTCATCATCCAGCAAAAGCCATCTAATTCATCTTTTAGTCTTCTGCGGGTTTCATGTTTCATACACTGCTTTGTTTAAATCATTTCAGCTTATGTTTCTTAAAACATTAATTGATGTTTTTTAATAATAACTAAATCAAATCAGAAAAAAACAAAATTGCACTTATGAGAGATCATCTTCCTGAAGACCGTAAAGACCTTGGGTCACCTGCATCGATTTGTTGTTTTCACATGTAGGGAATGAAATGCATTCAGGCTGCCTTGTCCTCACCTCACATCTCTGATCAGCATATATTCTTCAAACATTTCTGTCATGCTCCTTCTTCCCCTCTGGTTTCTATCAGCCTGTTTTTCCTGCTCTCTGCCTCGGTGTACCCTGATGTTGCCGTCAGTCTTGACATCTCTCAGCTTGTCTCTGATTCATGCTCACCTCGTCTGACCCAAAGCTCCTCCATCCATCACTCTTCTGCCCCTCGGCGCAGCGTCGGGAGCGGGCCTGAATCTACAAGAGGTCTTGGAGTGGTGACCCCTCCTCGCTGTCCACTCGGCTCCTGTCTTTGATGACCTCTGCTGCCTTTGGGAAAGAACTGTTTCCTGTACGGATTAAGCTTGGTTAAAAAAAGATGGAACAAACATGTATCTAATTGTTCACATGAGGTTTTGTTTGCCTGGTGAAAAAAGTTTTCATTCTAACATTCTGTCAACTGTTCGACATATAAAAACCTACTCTTGAAAGGTTTTTCTTTTTTTCTCTTCTGGTCTGATGGTCAGGTCTTACCTGTTAACAAAGTGCTCACATTTGTTCGTTTTTTTTTTAAGGATTTACATCTTCGAGGATCATACATGTGTTTTTTTTTATGTCATGAAAATGTTTGGATCCAACTGAAGGTGTGGAGGAACCTTCCAAAAAAATTACTATTTAAAACAAACAAGGCCCCTGCGACAGACTGGCGACCAGTCCAGGGGTGTACCCTGCCTTCGCCCATGAGTAGCCGGGTTAGGCTCCGGCAACCCCGTGACCCCGAAAGGGATAAAGCGGATTGGAAAATGAATGAATGAATGAAAACAAACAAGAAAAAATAACAATACTAAAAAAATTGAATTCAACTGAGACAAACAGGAAGTGGGCTGCACGGTGGCGCAGTGGTTAGCGCTCCTGCCTCACAGCAAGAAGGTTCCCGGTTCAAGTCCTGGCTGGGGGACCTTTCTGTGTGGAGTTTGCATGTTCTCCCCGTGCATGCGTGGGTTTTCTCCGGGTACTCCGGCTTCCTCCCACCGTCCAAAAACATGCTTCACAGGTTAATTGGTTACTCTAAATTGTCCCTAGGTGTGAATGTGAGTGTGTATGGGTGTGTGATTGTGGCCCCTGCGACAGACTGGCGACCAGTCCAGGGGTGTACCCTGCCTTCGCCCATGAGTAGCCGGGTTAGGCTCCGGCAACCCCATGACCCCAAAAGGGATAAAGCGGATTGGAAAATGAATGAATGAATGAATGACAAACAGGAAGTGATTAAGAGAAACAAAAACCAAAAAATTAAGGCACACAAAAGGAAGAACTTGGGGTGCTGAGACATGTAGACGTGTAGTGATCATCAGGAGCAGAAACAGGACCTGAACTGAAACACACTGAACAAGAACCCTAATACACAACAAAACAAACCTGACTTTTTATCCATCTGATATCAACACCACCTGTTCCGATATGGCAGCAAGAGTCAATCCCAGCTATCTCAGAGTACCCCCTGGACACTCTTAAAAGACAACTTTTCAAATCACCTATCAACCAATGACGCATGTTTTGGACTGTGGGAGAATGCTGGAGAAAACACACAAACACATGCAAGCTCTGCGCAGCAAGGACCCAACTGAGGTTTAAACCAGCCTCCTCCCTGTGAGGCGACGCTGCTGTCCAACACAATGGCTCTGTTATACTTTCAATTACATCATGGTTTCCATCTAAATCTCTGGTTTAAAAGAGGTTAAAACAGCAAAGTGTTTTCCTTTTATGTATGTAAAATAAATAAATGTTAAGGAGCAGAAAATGCTTTTTGTTCATTCTTAAGCCAGATTTTTTTTTGTACAAGAAAGCATCAAAAAGGGAATCTGAAGTTAAAATCTGTTTGCTTTTTCTACAGTCCTGAAAATCAAACAAAAGTTAAAAGAAGTCATTTTTAATTTGAGTTTTTAAAAAGTAATGAAACACTGGCATTCCTAATGCCCTAGCACTCAATTACACTTTTCAAGGCCACGCAGATGTGACAGACAGCCGCCGGTTTGCAGGTGAGATGTCAAGGTCTCCACCTTCAATCAATGAGCTGGAGGTGCCACCCAGAATGAAACTGGAACTGATTCCAGGAAAACTCAGCGTGAGAAGGCTGTTTTTATTTTTAGAGCATTCTCCATCTGTTTACGACTTTTTCCTAAAATGCACACAGAACACTCAGTGAATTCAGACTAGCCTGCTTGTGAATAACTGAAACAATACTTGCTTTTTTAGATTAGATTTTTAGATTTAGATTTTTTAGCTCAGCTGATGCTGAGCAAAACAGATGGACTGTTTTCTGATGTTTACAGATCAGCAGGTGATCTGAAAAAAGCTGTCTGTTGTGACAGACTTTTTAAAAATAATACTTAGATTCTCATGATTTAATCAAATATAGTTTCCATGATTCCTGCAATCAGTTGATGAACATATTTGATGCTTTTTTTGTGCTCCATAAGCATAGTGAGGTTGTGCATCTAGCAAACTGGAGTCCAGCTTGCAGAATTGATCATTCAATTTTTAAATGTAACTTTTCAAAGTGAAAGTTTTATAAGTACAAAACATTTTTAATGATCAATTATGTTGAAGAAAGTAACCTAAGTACGTTTGCGTACGTTTAAAACAGGTTTCTGCAGCTTTCCTTTGAAAGTCTCTTCTTTAACTCTGGTGTTGACACAGTCTGTCAGCTTACCTTAGTTTTGGGCCCACTTTTGTTTTCTGTGCAGGTTGGCTGAGGCGTCTCCTGGAGGTCACCTGTGGTTCTCCGTGCAGTGGCTTACAGCTGCCTGAACTTAGCTTGATTTGTTTGGGCAGAATTTTACTGTTTGAGTTCCGAGTGTTGGTGCTCTGATCTGTTCAGGTAACTTTTGGCCATCGCAACACCACATTGAAAACAGTGCTCTCTCTTATGCTGGTGTTTGAGCTTTTGCTTCGTGGTTTATTCCCACAATATATCACTGGACCTTCATTGAGCTTTGCCTTTGCATCTGGGTCATGCTGATATAAAGTTGTACCTTTAGAAGATGCCTTAATATAACCTACAATAGACTAAAATTGCAAAGTAGTCAACTTATTTTTTAAATAGAAATTAAAGCTGTTTTGAGGCTAGAAAATCCCTCACAACATTCTTTATATAGATTTCTCTGACAGAAGTGAACATTTTTACATTTTTCTCTCTTGTTTAAACAATCAAAGTTCAAACCTTTTTAGAAAAATAAGTCCAGGAATATAGAATGAAAACAAAGATCTGATTGTGATGAAAATGTACGCAAATTTGGAAAGCTGGACTCACTCTGAAGGAAACACGGGGGATTGAAAAGATTGACTAATATGGTCTATAGCCTATCAGAACACAAAATAATGCACTGTTAAAAATATAAATATATAGAATCATAGCACTGTACCATTACAATGTGTACAAAAAGCAGCCAAAAGCTGAGTTCACACCATATGTGATTTTCGTGGCAAATTCATGTCGGCTGCCAGTTATTTGAATATCCCAGGCCTAAAATAAATAAACACATTCTAACCATCCACTTATAAAAAAAAAAAGAAAGAAAAGTTAAGTTCCCAAATAACAAACACTCACTTACATAGTTGTTCTTGTGGTGACAATGATTTATTGTGGTCTAGTAAGCTATTGACATCAGAAGTAACTAGGTTTGAATCCTGCAAAAGTTGTGAATAATTTTTTAGATACACATTTGCATTTCATTTGGCATAGAGAATACATGATTTTTTTTATTCCTAGCATCATTTTTAAAACAACTATTAAACATAGACTATATTTATTTGTGTTAACTATGTTTTACTAAAAAAAAAAAAACTCATGCCTATAAAAAAAAAAGACATTCATGATGTTTGAAATCTAGAGAATTATCCTGATGTTTGTGATTAATATCTTTAGTCATGTGTCTTAATAGAGTAATTTATAGAGCAAAAAAAAAGGAAAGAGGATTCAACGAACTACCAAAGCTGAATGTGGGATTTGAACCTGGGGTCTATCGATAACAAAAAAATGTATTTTTATGCATTTGACAAACTACAGTCACCACAAGAACAGATGACTCAACATTGTATTTTTCACTTGATAAAGACAGCCACCAATAGATTTGCTGACCACAGGGTTTGTTCAAGTTATCGCAAAAAGATTTGTTTTTCCATGAATTTTTCTTTTTAAAAAAAACAGGAATCAAGTGTTTCTGTTGTGACAATGTTAGTTGTAGAAATGTACCTGCCTTCAGTAGCCAACAGTAGCCGGGACATGAAACCTCGCTGCCCTGAAAGGAATACAGCGAGTTAAGAAAATGAATGGAAGTTCTGGAGAACCCATCCACCATATTGGATGTGCTTTCTACCCACTGTCACTGAAAACACCACATGCCAAAAGTTGAGTCCCTGATTGGCGGCGACCTCCCCAGAGTTCAGATTAATTAATTAATTTGCGCCACACTGCCCAAATCACGCTGTTGCCAGACCCTCGCGCTGTGCCGGCCGCTCAAAGGACCTCAGGTCTGTACCAGTGACTTAGCATTGAAACTGGCTGCCTCCGCCACTGTTATGGATAGAGTTCAGGAACCCAGAAGCAGACACACAATCACCTAAACAGGATGCAGCAGTGAACACCCCCAGCAGGAGACACAGGTGATTGGGAGGAGCAAGAGAAGGAGGAGCAAGAAGTTATTGTTCTGTAGGATTTCTATGAGACCAAAACAGGTTTCCTTCCATGGTGGAGCTAAGCAGCCCCAAACCATCACACTCCCACCACTTTGTCTGACTTTTGCTCAGCTGTTAATTTTCTGCGAATTTGTGTTAGTTTTAGTCCAGATGTTTGGGGAGCTTTCTTTTCCTGTCTCTTAAAAACATGTGTCCAAAAGATTTGGTTAGAATCCAGATATTTTTTGGCAGTCAGGACTCTCAACTCTACCACACAAACTTGTTGTGTAGGAAATATGAAGGAGTGACTTCAACAAAGATGCAGGATTAAGTTTTTATATATGTTTTTACATCATGAAGAGAACAGGAAAAGCTGAAGGCACGCATTTATTTTAGATAAACTCTGAAAGCTTAGCTTTAAGGGTGGTTAGAACACAGAGTTTCTTCTTGTTTCTGTGTTACCTGTGCTGTGCACATGTAGATGTGTTGACTCATCTGCATGTCTGCATGCATTTTAGCCACTGCTGGACACAGCCATGCATGGGCTGAAAGTCATTACTCCATTCTCCATCAAACACACACACACACACACACACCCACACACACACACTCACATATATCTAGGTCAAGGCAGCCAGGCAGTCAGGGGTAATGGGAAAAGCCTGAGGCGTATCTACCAGGCAAATGATCTTATGAAATGATTAAAGAGTGGTTCCTCTCTCTGAAGTCTTGGCTGAAACAGGACTTTGGATGCATATGCAGGTTTATGTACATGTGAGCTTGTGTTTGCACTTACAAGCTTTCAGGATCATCCGGGTTCAATCACTTGGCCAAAGACTCCCAGAAAAGAAGCATTTTCTAACAACAGGACTTTAAAATGAGAAGGGTAAGCTGGCAACCCTACATTTTAAAACACAAACTGATATTCACAGTTTTTCAAAACTGAAAAATCAGCTTTAACTTTAAATTTTTAATGACCCTTTAAATTGCCAGATTGTAAAAAGAAGATCTAAAAGTTTAAAATTTTGTTTACATTTTTAAATCGTCACCCATTGAGCATGTTTGGGATGCTCTAGAGCGACGTATATGATGGCGTGTTCCTGTTCCTGCCAACATTCAACAACTTCAGGCATCCATTGAAGAGTGGACCAGCGTTCCATAGACCACAATTGACAACCTGATCAACTCTATGCGAAGAAAACATGTTGCACTGCATGAGACAAATGCTGGTCACACCAGATCCTCACTGATTTTCCCTGGACTGCCCCGATAAAACATAGTGACACAGTTCCGAGTAGCCGTTTATTTTGACCAGTCTAAGGCACACCTTTGCAATAATCAGGCTGTCTAATTGGTATCTTAATGTGGCACACCTGTGAGGTGGGGTAGATTATCTTAGCAAAGGAAAATTGTTCACTATCACTTAATTAGACCGATTTGTGAACAATATTTGAAAGAAATTGTTATTTTGTGTTTGTAGAAAATGTTTCAGATCTTTGAGTTCATCTCATGGCAAATGGGAGCAAAATCAAAAGCATATTATTTGCTATGTATTAATGTGGATTGGTTCTTGACTCTACTGGATACCAGCAGTAAACCTTTGTATTGCCCCGAGTGTTAAAGTTTCATGAAATGAAAAACATGAGGAATTTAAAATTTAAAAAAAAAAATCTGTTTTAAAACAATATGTAACTCATGAGTTCAGAAGTCAGTAAAAACCTAATGCTGTGGAAGCTTTTGGACAAAAGTATTGTTTGTGGTCGTTTCATTCAGAAGCTGAAGCTATTCTTTCAGTTGTGCTCTCATGCACTGATGAAGACTAGATGAACAAAACAGACACTGAGTCTCCAGATTTAAAGTCAGGGATTTACAAGGTTTGCCTTTTTATTTTATTTTTTTTTTTACCTTTGGCTGGCTTCCTGCATGGAATAACATTTGGATTCATTTTTGAATGATACATGGAGCATTCTGGGTGTTCAACATTTCCAACTCAACAGCCACAACAAGAGTAACATGTTTGTGATCATTTCCAAATGAACCAATCCATAATGAGCATGTAGACATGCAGATGCGTTCAAGACAACAAAAGAGGACAACGGGATGGACTGAACTTTATCAGGCATGATTGTTGGTGTCATGCAAGATGCTGTTAGGTGGAGTGAAAAAAATTTCTCTGGAATTATACAAGCATAATAAAAAAAAAAGATTTGGTGCCAGTCGTCCAAAGAAAGCCTGCCGACTTGTTTTCAATATCAGAGAGGGAATGCAGAAGATGGAGGATGGCAGCAGGAAACCACAACAGACTTAAGAGTTTCAGAGGATGTGTCAAAATTCAGGAACAAGGTGAGTGAATGAACTGGATTTATGTGGTGAAAGTCCAGACCAGAACCACCAAGATTCTAATCTGCTTCATCAACAGAGGCAGTTTCTTTTCTGTTAGTGGGTTGAGTGTTTTTCATAAAGTTCAGGACAATGGACTTTCATAGAGGAAGAGCAACATCACCCTTGCATTTTTTAAAGTGGACACAGTTGAAAACAGAAGATACCCCAATTATATATATATATATATATATATTTTTAATCAGAAACTTACCACACAGAAGTAAGCCTCCACTAATATCCCATCATCCCTTTGTTTACACTCTCTCACTAGCTTACAGCACCTCACAACCCCAAGCTAACATAAAATTGAGCAATAACGGAGCTATCTTGCTGAACGGTTTAGAACCAGATGCCAGCTCAGATGAGGAAAACAAAGGTGTTAATGAATCTATTTATCTACAAGTGGATGCATCAGAATGGAGCGGAGCAGGGAGACTTGCTACCCCCATTTCAGCTTCTACATCACAACTGAGAGCTTTCTGAAATTTACATGTGTGATACCAGTTTAAATAAACCAGGAAATTCAATGTTACATTAGATTACTTAATTATTTTTGTCAAAGCTAGTATTTTGAAATATCTGTAATTTTAAAAATACAGCATCAAGCCTCCTTTGCTCCGCTGTTCTTTACATTTGCTAATTGACATACATTTACAACCACATTGAGCAAAAGTTTGCTAACTTTACACGCCATTTTTAGATGAAAGTACCAAATGTTTTCTGACTGAAGGCTGAGTTTTACCCCTGCGGTTGCTTAAAAAAGTAAGGTGTGTTTGTGAGATTATCTTTGCAGTCCTTGCACTCAGAAAGGGTGAACTTAACGCAGATGTTTTTTCTTTTTAAGGCAGAACACTTTCAACCCACTGTGTTGTGTTTGTTAAAGGCTTTCTTCTAACAAGCAGTGCACGTGTTAATGACTGTTGGCTCACTGTGTGAACAGCAAGGTGTTGATTAGTGCTGCTGCGAGCGGCTGTAGCATCTACAAGCCTGGCCTTCTGCAGTCAGTGTTCACCCTCAACCAGCACTAACTGAGTCCTGCTTCCATCAACAGCTCTGGCAGTCCCTCCTGCTCCTGTCCTGACAGAGGCCATGCCGTCCTGCTGTAGAGCAGCAGTTTGCCCTGCGGCTGCGCAGCCAAGAAAAAGAGGGAGGATAAATGAGGCCGCTTTGGACAGTGGTGAAGTGACCCACATGTTTTCTCTGGTCATCTCTCTCTATCTCTTCTATTGTCCGCTCTCATTTTGTTCTGTTTTCCTACTGGCAATGTCTCTCTCTGTCTCCCCCCTACATGGACGCCCCTCCCCAATTTGTACAGTGACAGCAGCCAGATGTCCTGTCTTTTCTGCAGGATAAATGCAAGTGAAGCTATCCCTTTACATTTATGTGCAAAAGGAAGTACCTCCTCTTACACTGTAACCTGAAACACCTACTGTATCAGGTCAAACTATGGGATATTGCCGCTCTTATAAAATAAAATAAAATAAAAATACCAGTTTTTTCAGGCAAACATTTACTATGCACTATACCTGAAACCATAGGGGGCGCCATTTAGGCATTAAACGACAGGAGCGCAGCCAGGATCCATAAGGAGGCTGAGACCATTTCAACTGCTACTCATCATCATGCAAGCCATATTCACATAAATGAACTGTTCCATTGTCATAGTGAAGGTTTTTGAGAAGTGGAAGTTCCAGAAGCAGAGATAAATATTGGTTTGTTTGAAAATTAGTAAAGTAAATTAAACAAGTGGTGAAAAGGCTGGGGGGAACCCAACAGCTTTGAAGATACAGATGGGTCAGAACATGACAGTGAAAAGAAGGAACTGCCCCTGAATCAGATTTAGAAAAAAAAAAGTCTTATACCAAGGATTATTAGACTTTTAAAGCTGTCTGTTTTTCTATTTTGATAGGGCAGGAAAAAAAACGTGAGAAAAAAATCCACCCAATCATCTGCTCATGCTGAGTAAAACACAGAAATTGTGGCTGCTCATCCCAACAGTCAAAGGGTGCAGACAGGTTACCAAGCATGTGTTATCAAGTTATGTGTTGTTTCTATATATAGTATAATATTTTTCCAAAGTATAAGTCGCACCACAGTATAAATTACAGGAAATCAGCCTTTTTTTCTTTACCTTGTCTGAATGACTGCACTTTTAACAGTATTTCCATGTCTCTGTAACCCAGTTTAAAGACTTGCCGTCCCGCATCAATCTGAAAAAATAAAAATAAGTAATAACATCTCGATGCAAAAAAAAAAAAAAAAAGACTAATATCATAAAGTTCAGAAGAATACCAATCGGATATTCCACCATGTTTGTTTAGGATGGCTCTTCTTCTTCTGCGTTGCTGTCAGCAAATACTGAAACACACGGATACTGCCCTCAAGCGGTTGTTTGAGGGAAATAAGCTCGAAAAGGGCAACCAGTTGTTAGCGGGAAAATAACAAATTTATGAGTATATGCCTACTTATGTTTTTAAAAAATCACATAT
Organism: Adrianichthys oophorus; assembly: GCA_036245035.1. Lineage (NCBI taxonomy): Eukaryota > Metazoa > Chordata > Actinopteri > Beloniformes > Adrianichthyidae > Adrianichthys > Adrianichthys oophorus. The sequence goes on along the minus strand of BSAI01000009.1, from coordinate 2,161,736 downwards.
AATTAGCTTTTAAGAAAAAGTCGCGCCCCTGGCCAAACTATGCAAAAAAGTGCAACTTATTCTCCAATGATACGGCAGTCAAAAAAATTGTTGCAAAAAAAAGTAGTCTCATTTTTGGATCAAAGCAGTAATCAAACTGAGACTGAAAGGAGTATCAATGATAATATAAACAAGAATAAAAATATTTTTGTTTTGTTTTGTTTTTTTATCTTTACCTCTTAGTGAGTAAAACTTAACAAAACCAGAAAAAAAGGTTACCATTGGGAATGTCCAGCTCCCAATCCAACCCCAATCCAAAACTAATAAAATGCTTACTAAAACTCATTCATGCAACAACGATTTTGGAATAAGGACCTTGCTTTTCATTTTTAATGGAGACATGAATCACATATGATTTAAAATGTTCTGAAGATGCTAAAGCTGCAGTCACCAAAATATGTTACATGACTAATTATTACCTTACTGTTGTACTGCTGCAAGGATTTTAGGAGAACATTAATTCTGTTTCATAGGAATTTCTCATGTAAACTTAGATCATAATCAATCAAAAAGACTTATAGTTCTAAAGGAACTACAATTCTCAAACTTTCTCACATGACTAATTATCACCTATTTTTTCTAGTTAATAGTTTTTTTGTTATTAGTTGCACTACTTTTATTGATTGTTTAAGCTATATCACAGAAGTGCTGAATGTTAAATAATAAAAGAAAAAGAAAAATAATAAACAAAAAATAGGAACCAACCTGGATCAGTTTATTACTTTATTATGTTTTAGAAAAGAATTGGATTGGGACTCATTATTGGTATAAAATTGGGACCTGACAAACAAAGTCTGCAAACACTGTCCTATCCAAACACATCTGCTTCTATAGAGCGCCAAAAACAGCTATGCGTTGAGATGAAAACTGCAGCACTGATTTCTGGCATTTAATTTCTAATGAAAAATAAACAACAAGAAAAATGAACATTAAGATTCTGCATATATGCTAAAAGCACAAACGTAGTTTGTTGTTTGTAACAACTGTTAATGTAACTCAACCTTCTCTGTGCCGCGTCATCTGTACAAAATGCATGCAGCTTAACAGATCTTTGTTTTTCATTCTATTATACAGGACTCATTTTTCTGCAAAGTTTTCAACTTTAAGTGAAAAAAAAGTGAGAAATGTTCATGTATGTCTGAAAAAGTGCATAAAATGTGTATTGAGGGGTTTTACTAATTGAAAACATTTATTATGCTACTTTGCAGTGTTTACCCCTTTGTGGCTCACATTTAGAACCTAACCCCTGCAATAAACAAGGAAACATCTAGGGGTGTCAATTTAACATGTTAATCATGATTAATTAATTACAGACAAACTAGCGAGCATTTATTTTTTTTTTCTGTACCACGTTAATCTAATTTTTTATCTATTGTCGTATTTTTGTTATGGATGCCCTCCCTTCCCCGAGGTCTCCAGTGAGAGCCACAGGGGCTTTCTTTATACTCATTAAGCTCATGTTTATATAGAGGAGTGGTTCTCCCCTGCTCTGTCTCAGCGTCTTTGTACCCTCTGGTTGTTGTATTCTTTCTTTGGGACTTGTCTTATTAAAATCCATGGCTAGATTGAAGGACCTGTGTCAAGTTCTTCCTGCTCTTGGGTTACCTCGTTTGATTATCATCACAGTTTTCAAATATAAAACAAGGGTTCAACTGTTTACTTTCATGAACTCTTTATTTAAGCTCTGCTGGCAACACGTCTTACATGGCTCTCCATGTATGCAGTGCACACTCGTCACGGTTTTGACCTCAACACTGTGCCACTTTTTAGTTCTTTACAAAATTACCCCAAAAAAGAATGTCACAATGCCACAACTATTATCTAGTATGTAAGTGATGTGTCATAAATTCCTGTCTCACCTCCTTCTTCTTCGACTCTCTTCTCTCTCTTCTGCTCCATCGCAGTCTTAATGTCGTCCAATCATCCTTGTCTTTACTTTCTTGCTGTTCTGATCAACTGTGCAATAAAGTATGTCAACAAAAGCATTATGGTATTAATAAGAAGTTTGTTGTCAATATATTTTGGATTGCTCAGAAAGTTCTTCCCGTTGTTTTTTATATGTTAAATTGGAGCTAGACCTGATGTTTTTTTTTTCTTAAAAAAAAAAATCTTGGTGGTCTAAAAGTAAAGGTTGGAAGTCTGTTATAACTTCATAAAGCCACTAATTTAGTTGTGTATTGATCTTTTACTGTGCTACAACATCACAATTTTAAATGAAAATACCTCAAAATGAGGCTTTTCACAGCAAATATTAAGTTTGTTAAACACAGATTAATTAATCACATGATTATTTAATCGCACATGTCATATACACATATGTGGAGGTTGACCTGTGTGGGTGCTGCAAAGTTCTGGGCTGTCCTGGCCCGTAGACGGTAGTAGAGAGCAGTGGCCACATCTTAACATCTTAAGAAGAGTGCAGGTGAGTCTTGCAGTTCCCTGTAGGCTTGTTGAAAATGGGATGTACAATTGCTGTGCATGTGGTAAGTTTTTCATTAAGTATATTTGAAGCTAATGTTAGTTGCACGCACTAATAAAGTACTATCGTTAGGGTTACACGTGATATGTCTGCCGGTAAATAATGGGCAAACCTGCACAAGGCCCGCAAGGAGCTTGCATTTGTCACATGAACAGCACCTACACAGCGCTGCACTTCACACTATGTGCAGTCTGCAGTATTTGGGTATAGGATGAACAAGTTTAAAATCCATACGACAGACTTGCGTCTCACATACTTCCTCTTTACATACCCTTAAATACTGTAAAAGTGTTTGTTCCATTCTTCAGCATAAAACAGAAAAATGTGCATGAACATTTCAGCTCATCAAGCAATCTGCTACCTTGATATTCCGCGGTGGCCTCCTTAACGCCTCGTACAAGTTTACCAATTTTTCGCCTGCAGACAACCCGTATCCACCCATAAGGACAGTTGCAACTGAGCCATCAATTTAGACAGCATTTCTGCCTTAGAAAAAGTGTCTGAGGCCTAGCAAGTCCTGCTGGTAATAAAGCCCATTTAACTGACCAGCTCCGTTGTCTGTACGTTCAGCTGCTCCACTTTACAGATGCCCAGTTCCTTCTCTTTGCAGCTTGGGCTCACTTCAGCGTTTGGCTCGCTCCTCTGAGTGCCGTGTCAAAAAGAGACCCAAACTGATGAAGGGGGGCATATCTCTGCCACTCATTGAGTCTTTAGGACAGTCCGAGAGAGAAGGTGAACAAATTCAAAATTAGCATTTTCACCTTTCAGCTTTTGCCCTCAGATTTTGCCTCAGTGAATCAGCTTTCACTGATTCGCACAGGTGGTTTGGAGAGACTTTATTTTTTTACACCAGATGCCCTTCCTGACACAACCCTGTATTTTATCTGGGCTGGGTAGCAGCAAAAGAGAGACCTAGACTTAGGCCCCCTTGTGGCTACATGGTTAGGCAGCAGCATAAAGGGTCTTACCCAACTTAACCAACTGAGGCAAATAAAAATTTTGTGTAACTAAAAACAACAAAAAGCATTATTACAATAGTTTGAATATACATTTTTAAAGCAAAGGTCCTGATTTTGCACAGTCATTTGCAGTTAACCGATCGTGTGCAGAACTCTCATTCATGGAAAGCTGCTGTCTTGTTGTTCGGTTGTTGCAATGACTCCCAGCACATATGACAAACAGACACCATCCGCTCCCCAGAGACTTCCTTCTGCTGCAGCGTTCATTACAGCTGGACTAACACATACATCCAACGCTCTGGGGCCACTGACCACCACACTGTACTCACACACTCCCATATGCCTCGCTGTTGCATATTTCACACACGTTTCCACAGAGCCCTGCACACATAATTGCACGCACTGTCAACACTCATTGTCGTCACATCAACACGTATCTCATTTCAAAGGAATTGTCTCTTTGACCCCCCGTGGCATCCAGAACAGAATATTTGCATAATCTCCAAAGTAAGAAGCGATATTCATATGGTAGTGAGTGGCTGCTGCTGTCCTGTCATTCCATCAGTGAAGATTTGCATGTGTGTGATGTATTTAATGCTTTCTCAAGCCAGATCCACCTCTTCATAATAACCCAGCATGAGAATTGGGCTGAGGCGGACTTGAAGCTGATTTATGGCTCACTCTGGCTGGAGGCTCCGTCTGGGGCGTCTGAATTGACAAGAGACTGTCTTTGTGTGTGAGGATGGACATGGAACAGATATAGGTGCTAATGCATGAGGGTGTGTGTGTGTGTGTGTCTGGAGGCTCCCTCAACTAATGCATGTCGTCTAGACAACATTTGTGGCCTGGGTCCGAAAGGGGTGATTGTCTTATGCAAATGAGGGCGCTCTGGCTGTGACATGCTGTCCAGCATGTAGGTCATGTGACGCGCGGCTGCAATGGAGCAGTGACGCTTGATAGCTTGCTTTTTATGTATTAATGTGGCCATTGTTCCTCGTCACCTTACTGGGCATTGAAGACACGGGTGTCACTCAGGCTGAGAGAACCAGGACAATGAGAGATCTGTAAAAACCTTTATTTTCACGAGTCTGACATAAAAAAAAGCTTTCAGTTACATGACTGAGGGGTGGAGCATGGACATGAATCCTCTGGATCGTTTGGCCTCTCTTCTTTTAAAGAAAACATTATTTATTTGCGTCATTGTTTTGGGGATTTTACTGCTTTGATTTGGTGAAAAATGTAAAATGTAAATCTTGTTGCTGTGCGAAGCAATGATGATTTAATTACTGTTGAATGATGTCTTGTAAGATGATTTGACACATGATTAGGTGTGGTCATTTGAAAGTGCAAATACCAACTTCACAGCTAATGATTCCTTACTTATTTCATATATATTTAAGGTGCATTCACACCGAACGCCATTCGCGAAGCAAATTCACGTGGCCCGCCTCTCTCTCGCTGCAAATTCGCTGCTCACCAACGTGGCTAAAAATGTGTTCCCTAAGCTCGCCGCCTCGTTCTCAAGTGGGAGCAGCTAGCAGCTAATGTTGTTGATCACTACATGAAGCTTTGTCTGTATTTTATTTACAATGCATGGAAGGCACGGATGATGTTTAGAGATCAGTTTTTATCAGTGATCACCTCTCCGTGTAGATCACAGGTCATCAAAAATGAATTAACGAATATATAAACCATCTACCCACAAAAAAAAGGAAATTTCAGTGATCAAATAGTTAACACTTCTTAGAACAAATCTGTACATGTGGTGACAGCGGTTTGTCCTGCACTCGTAAAATTATCATTCCAGATGTAATTTGGTTTGAATCTCAGTATTGCTTAGATTTACTTTTTAAATGTTTATGTGCATTTTATTAAGCATAAAGAATACATCATTTTTTTAAATAAATTCCTATGAACATCTTTTTAAAACCAACAAGAACATTTAAAATAAAGGTTTCATTTATATGTGTTAACTATGTCTTACTTAAAAAACTCATGGCTATAAAAAATACATTCAAATGTTTTAAATCCAAAGAATTATCCTGATGTTTTTAATTAATATTTTATAGTAATGTGTGCAAAGTAATTTAGCGGAAAAAAAGGATAAAAGATTCAACGAACTATGAAAGTTGGGTGCGGGATTCGAACCCGGGATTCTTTCGACAACAAAAGTAACTAGAAGTTCACTAACCACAGTCACCACAAGAAAAGCTGACTCACACAAGGGTTTGTCACTTTTATACAGACAGCTACCCTCAAAATGATAGAGGAAGGGCTCGCTCGGGTTGTCACAAAAAGATTTGTTCATCCATGGATTTTTCCTTGTTTTTAAACAGGAACCAAGTGTTTCTGTTGTAACAGCATGTTGGTTGTATGTTTGAGCACTTAAAATGAAAACTTCACAATATTTTATGAGTTTTAAGTGGCTTTAGAGGTTCTCTGGGAAAAGTGAGCTTCAGTTCCACTATGTCTGGATGACGGCCGCTTCCACTGTGTTTCCGTCTCTCTCTGACCATGTTTGAAGCAGACTGTCGCCCAACAGTAGCGGGAAGGGGTCAGGAAACCCCGCTGACCCGAAAGGGATCCATCAGGTTAAGAAAATGAATGGAAGTTCAGGAGAGCCAATCCACCATATTGGATGTGTATTCTACCCGCTGGAACCGTCACATGCTCAAAGTTGAGTCCCTGATTGGTTGACACAGATGTGGCCGACCTCCAGAGTTTAGATTTTTTTGCTCAAGACAAAATCGTGTGTAAAAAAACAACATCTCACTTTGATGATAAAATCACTTTAAGCAACCATCATTAAATATGAAATCACTAGATACTTAGTAAAAAAACATCGATCCTTGTTTTTAAGATTAGCTTTAAAAAGTTGTATAAACCTTTGCTTGAATCTTTTTTTTTTACTATTTAAATGACTGTTGTGTAAATGTAATGATAAATTAAAGTTATGAAGCACTTTCATCTTAGTTTTTCTTCTTTTTCCACTGCCAGCGTGTGATAAAATGTGATACCAAGCTTTCTATGAAACCTTAAAGTTTACTAAAACTGATCTAAAGTGTTGTGGCCTCAATTCATTTAAAAAGTAGAAGTGCTGTATTTTGTGCTGCAAAATTAAGTTTTCACAAGCTCTTTTTCTTCTTTTTTTTTTTTTTTTACTGACTTCACAATAGAGAGGCTAGAGGACGAGCTGGCGAACTTTCCAAAGATGGAAGCAGACTCAACATCTGCATGTCACACTGAGGAACTCACTGTACTGCTTCAGGTTTCATTCATTTAAATTAAAAGTGCTTTTTCAGCATTAATAGTATTATTTTGCATGTTTGTTTTCACTAACAATGAGGCCTGTCCTTTCAACTAACATATTTTCGTGCAATTGTGGCACAGTCATGTAAAGTAATTTGTTTAATAAACAAGACAAACATGCAGATTTTATCTTTTATCTTTAAGAAAATGACCTGCAATAATTTTTTTTAAAAAGATATCACAAATCAACAATAACATCAGGCATTAGTCCCGTTAAAAGTCAAACTATCTGAAAATCACTGCAGCAGAGAGAAGGAGGAACATTCTGGGTTTCTGCGGGGAGAAGAAGCCACATGGACTTGACAACCCAGGGCAGGAATCCTTTTCAAACAGATGACCTGCATTCTGATCCCATGATCCATGCCTTCCAGTCCTTCTTAAACAGCCAGCTCTTTACTTCTCATCTCTCTCATCTTTCAGTCTGTTTTTTTCTCCAACACCCACCGCCGAGCAGTCACAGAGCCCCCGGTATTATCGTAGGATATGTCCAGAGGTCCGTGCTGACCTCTTAGCCTGGTCTCTGCAATGGAAAGGGGCCCCTCTGTCTGCCTGAGCATGAAGACTGGGGGGGGGGCGGCAGCAGTATTGTTGGACGGGTCTGCTGACTGACAGGTCATTTTTCACCCATTGTTTTTTTCTCTCCTTTAAACAGAAATTTTATCTTGCAAAGTAACACCTTGGCAACCATGACGAGTGCAGCTTCACTGTGGTTGTTATTGTTATGTGATGATTTGATGCCGTTCAGAGCACAAAGGTAGCCAGAGGTTCTTCTCCAGTTACACATGTCTGTTTAACATCAGCAGTTTCTCCGCTTTTTTGCCGTCTGGTGTTTTAACGCTCCTGACTAATAGTTTAAAAACTCCTTGCTAAAAATAACAACAGCAGTTGCAGTTTGCAGACCTCTGTACTACTGTGCATCCACAGAGAAAAATTAAGCATGTAAAGCAAGTGGAGACAAAGAAGCACATTTTAATGTGTTTGTTTCCTCTGGATTCCTGCGTTGATTTGTCTGCGGACACGCAGCAGCAGACACTGGTCTCTGAGGGTGGGACCCCTCTTTCCTCCTGGTATCTGGCGCTGAATCAAAGCAAGGAGACAAGAGACGCTCCAAGTTTCAAATTAAATTTCATGCTGGATTAGTGGCACTCCTCTGAAATGCACGTTAGCCTCCCCTGATGATGCTCTCGTCCCTGTGTGCCACAGACATGCAGCTTCTCTGCACTGCTGCTGCATTAACCGGACAGAGCAAAAGGAAACACAGCAGAAGAGTTCATCCTAAAGTTAAGACTCTTTTCATACAAACGTATAGGTTTATTCACAAAACTAATCTGAATTCTTAGCCTGCCTCTATGGCTTCTCCCTACCCTTACATTTAGCCCTCCAAATGGAGAGTTCTTCAAATTTGGATGTCACTACACTCGATGATGTCATCAACAGTCGCCAGTCATTTGCATTAGCGTGTAGCCGCTTGCGCTCGGAAATTACATAACATCAGTTTTATAGCTTTGAAAAGTCGTGCTAAAACAAGAAGTCAATACTTACATTTAAATACTTCTAAATATTTATATTTATACTTCTGTCCTTCAGAGCACGAAACGTGAAGAAACATGTTTCTCCTCTGTGGTACAGCGCGGTGTGGAACACCCTACCGGCACAGGGATACCCAGCACTAAGTTGTTACCGTTTCCCCATGAAAAACAAATTCAGGCAGTGCTTAAGGTGGGGAGAAGCCTAACATAGAGGAAGGGAAAGAATGTGGATTTGGCCTAAAATTAATCAAATAAATGTATTCTATTTTCAGTCACATATTCTTTTTTGTACTTCACAATGGCTTAAGAGTTAACATTTGATGAAAATCCTGTTGTTTTTTTCACAATACAGAAACATTTCTCTTGAAATAACACAGATTGGATTTTTACAAGTGAAAATGTTCTACATTCAGGATGCCATTCTATCCCTGTGAAACCTTCAATCACTGAGGGTGGATCATTATCCAGGGACTGGACACATTTGGTTTACTTAAAGTGAACCAGAATCTGTTTCCCCTGATAATCTGGAACAAATTTTCAGTCTGAATTTACCAAAGCGGGCCCTGGACTGGGACCAGGAACCGCTCCCTGACCCATCTTTTGAGTGTTTGTTTCCGATCCAACCGATCCCCGGTTCGATCTCTTTCTTCAACAATGAGACACAGCAACTCATTGAAATGTGGTCGCATAAATGTAGGCGGATTCAAACAACTTTTAACGTGAAACACATTGATTCTCACACTTTTTTCCCGACAATCTCAACACTTATCAGCGTACCTACTTAGTCCCCGTCTCCTCTTTGGCTTTGCCCCACCCTTTTCCCTTTTATGGGCAGATTTTTTTGATTGGCAGGTGAGACGAAACAAAATTCGACCTAAACTTTTTCCTTCTTAAATATACATTTTTAGCACATAGTTGAAACGGGCCAAGTAAACATGGATGTCCCACAGTAGGCTTTCATTCAGTTCAAATGCTAAAGGGGCTGTCAGGGATTACCATGTTTGTCTCTATGGTTTTACATCAAGAAAAACTTAACTTAAAACTATAAAAATATACTGTAGCAGACTGAGTTGGACTGGGTGGCTGTTGGGGTTCTGCTAAGTGTTCTATGTTCTGGAGCTGCAGAGAACGCATCAGGCAGAGATGTTTGTTGGCCCTGGGGTCTGTCATTCAGCCGGTTGCCGGGGTTCCAACTATAGGGTTCAATTATTGGCTGAATCATGAAAATGTGTGTGTGCGTGGGGGTGTCAGTGTTTAGGAAATTGAGACTTTTAGGGGAGGGTGTTTCTGTCAAGAGTGTTTTAGTGTAAACTGTGCAGCGTTGGTTACAGCCCACAGGGACCACAAAATAAAAAAATATAAAGAGGATCACGTCTAGTGTGGGAAGGGATGCAATAATACTTTTGCAGCCTAAAAATTCACTTCGAACAGCAACGTGTTATATGTCTTTATTTATTTTTACCCAAATAAGTTTAAAGAGTCAAAACTTGGTTCTTTTTCTTTAAACTCCCCCCTTCCTCCACTGTGGTTGAGTCTGGAGGTTTCATGCAGAGTTGGATCTGTCCTTTACCACGTGTCCACCGTAGCACTGACCCATACTGGAGGAGCAGGGACTGGGCCCTGGAGGCTGAGGTAGTGGTGGTGGAGGTGAGGGGGGTTGAGTGCAACTACGTGGGGGTTGAGTGTAGGCCTCTCCTTTCCATCTCTCCTCTGCTCCACCCCTCCCTCGTGGTCCTGGGCTGAATGACATGGATGAATAACTGAGATGTGCAGCGGTACAGGCTGCCCTGCTGCTGACCCCGGCCGCTCTGGCCAGACAAGGGACGGAGTGTGTCTGCATTTTTGTGCATGTGAGTGAGAGCTCCGTCACTCCCCCCAGAAAAGTTGTACCTTTAAACAGTTTATACAGTACTGGGAGAGTGTGTCTCATTTGTCTTCAGATGTGTGTTCATGCATCAGTACGTGTGTGTAAAGGCAGATTTGGCCAGCAGGGAAAAGCTAACAATGTGCTCTCCCTGTCAAAGGCATAGCTTCGGGCTGTGGTGCATCTCGGACACACGGCTCAGACGGGGAATGAAATCAGGCAGAGAGCAAAACCCACTCGCTCTCCATATGGCGGGAACATGTCAGCGGTGCGTGCATGCACGTGCATGCTCTATTAAAACACATTGGTTGTGCCTTTACAAAACAAACAGTACTGACAGATTTGTAGATGCAGCAGCTTCTATACATTACGTTGTTAAACTTCAAATGATCTAAATCTAAAATTTAAAAAAGGAACTAAAAAAAGGGGGAAAAATTAATTAAAGTTTTCTGTTTTTCCAAAAGTGCAAACAAAAATGTTAAACAGTGTTTTCATAAATCATTTTCCAGTGTGAGCAGACAACATGGAAACACTAATCCTTGTGGCAGAAACCTGAAAGTTAGTCAAGAACTTTGGAATGACTTTGGAAAGATAAATCCATATGTAGAGTTAAACTTCTATTTTTATTCTGTCTTTCTTATTGTTCCTAATGAACTGTTTTTAAAGGTTTTTACTGAAGCACATCAGAGAACACAAACTCCCACAATTAATGTTTTTTTAGCACTTATCCATAATAGATGGGTGATAAATGCATTGATTTAACCAAAAAGTTATCATTTTTCACTCATGTTCAAAGCCTGCTTTGGCCTGTCAGAGGTTGATGAGTTCTGCTGGAGCCTTTCCAGGTCATCACTGTGGAAGTAAGGGTAAACAAACCGCAGAACATTGTTACGTCGGAAAAAAAATCCTGATTCACCCATCCTGCTGCAAATTACCTCCATCATCATGAACATCAAAAATGATCAAGAAAAAAATAAACTTTTTTTTTTTTTATTTATGGCTGCCTCTTTTATGCACTATACTAATTTTGTGCTTTTCCTTTGCTCCTGGATAGGATTCATCTGGGATGAAATTAGCTCTAAAAATTGTACAGATCATCCTGGCAGGTATTAGTTTTTATTTCTATTGGGGTTCTCATGACTTACAATTTATCGAGAACTTTCACAACTAAAAAGTAGAAATTGTTAAGATGAATTTTACTTCAGAAAATGAAAAACCGGAAAAGTCTCGATGAAGATTTCATTTTCTTGCTTCATTGAATCATTTCAATCACTTACACAGAATGCATTAGTTACAAGTGCAAATGTTAATTAATTTTAATGTTACTTCTGCTGTGAGTAGGTTTCAATCTAACTTCTTTCATGATGTGGTACATAAATATAAAAAGAAACAAGACAACATGAAATTCCTCTCGTCAATTTTTAATGTTGATACTTTAAAAATTTCATTTTAGTAGGGAAACATTTTTTTCAATCAGAGAATATATTGCAAATGTTCTCTAAGAGGGAATGTCAAAATGTATAGCTTAGTGAATTTTAATTTACAGATTGATTTCCCTTTTGTAGCATTTATTGTAGTGATTTTCCATCTGTAAAACGTGTCTGTTAATGTCATAAAAGAACCGAAGTTTGATTTGTGCAGGTTATGTACAGATCTGTTTGTTTTATTGTAGAGTCCAAAGACAGATTTACTTCATTATCATTTTTGAACGTGATCTATGCTGGTTTTAAAAGCAGTGATTTGTTATATTATAGACAGGCTTCATTACAGGGTTACTGTGATTTATGGGCTTCATTGTGTTGCTGCGTTCAAATCTTTCTCTGCTCCTATTGAACTCCTTGTTAATCTGAGTCAGGTACCATCCGTGTAAATCTCTCTGTGTGGTCTGGTGATTAATGGTGTAATAAAGACAGACATTTCCGACAGCCAAGGTAACACACACGCCAGTGGTGACGCTATGCAAATTTGCATCAATCAGTCTGCGCAGAAGTGGTTAAGTTTCAGAGGGAGGTGGAACAAAAAGCCAGCCATATTGGCAGTGGTGCGTGCCAAGTGTTAGTCATGGCCCCTGCCCAGCCCTCTTATTATGAAGCTGGCAATAACTTTGTCTTCCTGCTGGGGAAAACACAGATCTGACACCAGCATATGCAGCGACGCCTCTGCTGTGGGCTTGTTACACAACAAGAAGATTCAACACACAAAACGTCACTGAAGGATGCCGGCAGATGTTGGGATGGATGCTCCTATCGAGGGTGCTGGTTCCAACACAGAGCAGTGCAGTTCTCATGTATAAGTGCTGCAGTTTGCTCCTCGCTCATTGTGACTCTGCTAATGTGACAAACATGTGCCTTCCAAACATTCATTATTACTTAACAGCACTTTTGCTGCACAAAATGTGTCTGATATGAGCATGCAAACACACACTGGCTTACAGTGCAAAGCCACTGGGGATTAATTTCCTCATTGAGAGTGTATGCCAAGCTTGGTTGCCGTGCCAGCCGCCCGCAGTGCACCACACGCTGCCACGCTGTGCCAGCAAACGCCCTCCATTTGCCATGTCACATATATTGAATCCTTGCTGCTATCATTTAGGCCTAAGCAGCACACACCCTTCCCCCACCGTGGCTTGCTGTGCAAACACGTATGTGTTTGCGGCGCTTTCATCCTCCGCCCCGATGAGTTTGATTGACGACAGCGCCACACAACACCATGATGGACCGGCTGAAAATCCGAGTGAATGGAAGGGTTTTGGTATTATCTCTGACCACACACTCACCCTGCTCCGCCTCAACATAAACTGACATTTTGGGTATTTTTTTTCTTGCCAATTTAATAGACTTGATAATAATTTGAGCATCCCCAAACGGCACCCCCGGCCTAAGCTCACGCATGCTCACACAGAAAAAGCTTGCTTAGCTTTGCCTCTCTTTGGTCTTTGAAGGATGGTCAGTGCATCATTAAAGAGTACGTGGGAGATGGAGGAAAGCTTGAGAGGACGGAGGGAGTGGCTGTCTGGAGACCAGGACTGTATTGTCTGCTGCTCCTCAAAAGGTTTTGCTTGTTGCTCGCAGTCATGTTTTGAACTTGATGCGACCCTACAGGTGTCCCTGCTTTCTAAATGTGTTCTCCAGACCCTTCAGCAGCCCCCTTCAAGCCCCCCATCTGTGACCCCTGACCCGACAGACCCCGGGAAGTATGGCTAATGGCAGGCTTGTCAATAAAGTCCACGGTCACTAATAGACCAGCTTTGTTCTGCGATGTCAGCTAGCAAAAAGAAAAAGAGTAGAGGGAAAAAAAACTCCCTCGTACCCACCATCCTTCTAACGTATCTGGGTCTATTCAAATAACAAATGGGTGCTTTTGATTGTAAGCCCACTACCCACCACCTTTCTCTTCCCCTCTCCTGCCTGCCTCTCCTGATCCTCCTCCATCTCCTCGCCTGGCTCTCATTCGTCTTTAACTCCAAAGAGGTGCTTTTGCGCTGGGCTAAAAGGTCTTAATGTGTCTGCATTCATGGAGCCAGACCATAGAAGGCTGTTTTTAACCCTGTTTACGGCCTTGCATCCATTTGGCCAGGAGTCCTTCACTCCTTGTTCCTCCCCCCTCTCCATATTTCTCTCCATTTTTCAACCTCCTTCACTCTCTCTTGCTGTCTTTCTCTCCTCCACCCACAACCCAGTCCTTTTGTGATAGGATATGAATGCACTTTGCTAGCTGATAATTACACTTTCCCTCTCTGCCCTCTTCTCCTTTTCTGACAGTGGGATCCACAGGCAGTCCTTATTCAGCCAGTAATTTGCCTGTCCTCCTCATTCATTGGGAAGGTACAAATTATCCTTTACACGGGCACTGGCTATTCTCCCCCTCAGCCAGTGTGATGAGGACCGCATTAAAGAGAAAATAGCAAAGAACATGCACTTTGCATCTGCTCAAAGTGTAGTCTAAAAGAAGCGATTTATCTTTCATTCAGAAAGTTTCCACCAACAGCAGAAAGGGGGGAAAAAAAGGAAATGCTGTTTTTTACTGTAAAAAAGGACCATGCAAGCATCCCAATGGAGAAGACTTTTAACTACCTAACTCATCAACTGTCTGTTTCAAAAATCAGAGTTACATTGAAGACCACAGATGGACATCTACAGACAATGCAGTGACTGGCCAGTAGTGTGCAAACGTGTGCTTCCCATCATCCCTCGTGGCTGAGGTCTCACCACCAGCCCGATTTTGTTTGGATCCAGAAGAGGCAAAGCAACGAATGACAGAGAGAATTCCACGACAGATTACTTACAGGACTCTGTCTCCTCGCACACACGAGCATCCGAGCCGCTTATGTCGGTTTTAAGGGTGTATAGCTTTGTCGAGATTTATGACCGTATTTGAACTGGATAGAGCAAAACACACTTCCAGACTGGAGTGTTTTGAATCCTTAGACGGGGTGGGTTTCTTCCTGCATATCTGTGTGAGTTTAATTACAAGTGTTTTGCTTGCTTAAAAAGTGTGACACCACCAAGGGCCCATTTTTGTCATTTATTTATGGGCTGCGCTGGCAGTGCACAGAAACCTGACTGGCTGAGCGCAGGGTTCAAGCAGCCGGTGGCGATTACAGGGCAAACGTGACCACTGGATAGACACCAACTGGCCTGCGAAGTCAACAGGAAATGGTTTCCTAAAGACCATAATCATATTTTGTCAAGTAATTACAGAAGAGCCAAGAAAAGAGGAAAATATATGGCGACAATGGGACAGGGCATTGATCGTAACCATACGGAGAAGCTCTTGATGGCTGTGGAGGGACAATGGAGTACAGAGGCACCCTTTGTTTCCTGACTCAATGAACTATGTAGCTCATTAGGTGGAGTTTTCCCAGATTAAAGAGATGGATATGAGCAGAGGAGTCAAGGCCTGAGGTCGAGATGGAGGCAAAAATCGACACAGCAGAGATGATCCAGCTGCCCAGCCCCTGACCCCCCAGCAGGCTGTGCCTTTGATTCCTCTCCTCCCTTTCTCATTCCCTCTTCAAGAACACAAATTGTTTCATCTCCAGGGATAATATTAAACTCCACCCACACTCCATCACTTCAACATATCTTCTCCTCCTCTTTTCTCTCCCCACTTTTCCTGCAATATTAAAACTATTTTTGTCTCCCTCCTTGTTGGGAGGGGGCCATAATTGATTGTGTTTTAATGAAAGATGTAGGAGTTTTATGTACACCTGCCAAAAGTCGACAAAAGAGACGACATTGAATTTCTCCCTCAGGCAAAGAGAGAAGGAAGGAGACGGAGAGGAAGAGAGAGGTCACCCTGCGAGCTGAGTGGCCGTCATGCATAGCATCGCTAAAATGGGGGTGGGGAGGGGGTGAATGTCACTTTCAAGTGTCTCCTCAGCACTCTCTCCTAATGAGAGATGGGTTCTGCTCCACAGACAGCCAAGGGGAACAAGGAAGGACCCTCCTAGGCTCCTCCTCACCCCCTCCACCTCTCAGATCTCCAATCCTCTGAGGAGTTGACAGCTTGAAGATCCTGAAACCCGCTTCTCCTCCACCTGCACAACCTTGTTTTCCAGTTGTAAAAAACAACCAAAATAAAGGTAGGGGGATTTCTGTGTGCTGGCGCTCTCCGGGCCATCCTGACAGGCTCATCCTCCTCACATCACTCTTCATCAGGATGACCCATGCATACGGTTTGGCTGCATGTTGGATCACATCTGAGCTTTCATTCTCTCCCAACAATGAGGGACGCACACTAATGCTGTTAAGCTAGCCTGGCTGGAGATTCATCCATTGCAAGTGAAAGGAAAGGTGAGAGGAGAGATCTCCCAGGACTCCTCGCAGCCCCATCTGTCAGACGCACCCGGCCCACTGATTTACATTTACCGCAAGGATTTATGGGACGCCCGCCACAAAACGAGTCGAAGCAGCAAGAATCACTGGGCGAGAGACAGAGAGGGAAATTATTCAAAGCAGTGATTATTTTGGGACGACCATTACGCATGCACACCTGATCAGGAGGTGTCACCCGTGACTACCCCTATCCACCATGATGGAGAGGGGGCTCATCCTCGCCACGGTCTTATTTTACCTGGCTTGCATAAAGCAGAATTCTCCCAGGCGCCAGGAGAGCCTAGTAAGGCTAAATTAAGCCCCCGGACAAACAGAGGAGAAGGGAGAGAGGAGCAGCTGAGGTGGTTGTGTATTCACAGGGGATGAACATGAGGAATCCTGGTCAAATTCATGATCAATCTTAAACCTTAGTAATATGAACATCCATGATTTAAACCTGTGTGTCAGTTTTCTACTTTAACAAAATTACAGCTCACCTTTTGTGACTTTGCCGGCTTTACTGTTACCATTTTTCAGCATTTGCCTCACTAGCTGTTGACTCCCATTGCAAAGAGCAGCAAAGTAGATAGTATTTTAGAATATTTTTTCAGTTAAAACGAAGGAACTATTTAAATTAATCATAATCCTAAAAAATAGAGTCAAATCAAATCAGAGTTCAAGGGGACAGAACACAGACCTTCTGATCTCTTCAATAATTGCATTGATGAGCAGGAAGTTAAAGACAGACCAGAAATATCACACAGAGGTGTCTTTCATAGATTTGTGAAGCTGGAATAAAACCTTCGAAGGCTCTGAAAGCAGATTTGGTGGCCTTAAAGTTTAATATTTGGCTTAGCCAGCATCTGGTAACAACAGGTGTCCTTAGTTTTTAACTTTTAAAACTCCCTTAATTACAGTTACAAATGATAGAAGAAAGTCAAACACCATGTCAGCTAGGACCCAGATGAGGATCATCTCAGTACAAACCACCTGTCTGGTACCAGAGCTTACTGCTTCTTCCCTGGATCTTTGTGTGTCTTTTTGCCTCTTCTTCTCAAAATGAAAATAAGGAAATATGAAGTTGAACATCTTCTTCCACGGTGTTCATTAGTGTTTGAAAGGTCCTGCAGGTTGTTTGGATCCATAGATAAATTTAAGAATCGCAGGATCTTTTAAGTGTAAGGTAATCTTCATCACTAATCGATCTAACATCAACACTTCTGATCAGTAAATGTCCCAAAAAGCTGCAGGTTTTCTGTTCCAAAGGAAAAAAACACTATTGAGTCAGGTTTTTTTTTTTTCCACTAGAAGAAATTCCACAGAATTGTTTCTTTTCCTGGTCACCACTCCACTCTCTGGAACAAGGTCAGCATAGATTTAAATGTTAAATTGGTTTGAAGTCAGTCTAAACTTTACAGCAGAAATTTTTGAATTCTTGTTTAACAAGCGACATTTGCCAGTCTCCTGCTCGCACTGTCATTCACAAGTCCAGAAAATGTCACGGCGACAGCCCTCCTTTCAACACAGCTCTTAAAGTGCTGCTCACCCCCACCTTCGCTGAAGATCATCACTTATATTCATTACTTGCAGCAATTTGCAGACTAACGCTCAGGGTTAGCTTAGCCAAGTCAAGCTCTTGTTTCTCCACTGTAGCTTAACAGCTAAGGTCAGCTCCAGCTCTGTGCCCTCCTCCCCTCTCCTTACCAAGTTCATTACCAGTGCGCCCCAGGACCGACCTGATTTCAATTCAAATGCACTTTGTGCAATTGCCCTTCTTGGAAAAACCTGCCAGAATGAAGCAGGTCGATTATGCTCTACCGCCACTTAGCTTACTTCTGTAATGCTCAGCAGCAGATAGTGCATCATATCTATGAAAATCTTATTTTCTGCTACTTTTCTCTCACTTGTCGCTGTGTTTGAGTTTTCCAGATTGTGTTTCACTCTGAGGCAACAAGCAGAAGATGTTTTACAGCAAACATCATATTAGTGTCAGAGGGTAGCTGAAGATTAGCCATTGACAATTAGCTGATTTGATGATTAGAGTAGTCAGAGAATAATCCCATCTGCATTGATAATCAGCATCCCTGACCTGTCTCAACCCAAGAATCACAAGGGAAAGGTCTCAGAACCAAACTGAATGAAAAGCTCATGCTTTAATTTAAGCATAAACACATGAGTGTCACTGATTTCATGCTTTGTTGTAGCTACATCTTAGTTCAACAGGGGTGTAACGATTCATTTTAACAAAGATTTGATTTATATCATATTTAGTGGTTTATGATATGATTTATAGTCAATTTTGGTTCATTTTGAACAATCCAAGTTGATTCAATTCACTGACCTAAAATGGATCAAACCTTCAACCAGTGTCATTCAGACAAATACCTAGTACTGAACAGAGCACATGAGTCCTAACCCTCTTCTGGTCATCATGGGGATATTTTTTCACTTCCAACATTTCAAAAGTGTTATAAAAGTTGACTCAATGTTTGCACAAGCTCATGGTTAAAGATTTATTCACATGCACCCATACAAATGCTGCAGGTTTTTGGGTTACCCAGACCCGTGAAGGAGAGGAGCAGCATTTTAAAGGAGTGAAGGTCTGTCTTAAAGTTCTTTTGAAGCTCGCAGTAAGCAGTGATTGGTCTAAATCGGTCATCATATCCATGGCAACCACTCTTGCCAATCAGAAGTGAGCTTTTTGAATGTCCACACTCCTACAGTATCCCTTTGAAAAAATTTCTCAATCGCTTCAAACGTGATACATGAGACCACATGCTTTTATCAAGGCACCTGATTGGCCCGTTCATACTTTAGATAACTTGCAATAAAAAGAAAAAAATCATGAAAAATGTAATGAACATGAGGGATCACTTAGTCTAATTCTCATATACTCTACTGCCAATGGTCTGTGTACACTGGACGTAATATCTGTAGACTTCATTGTGGTTAAGTGTTTGGTAAAATTATTGGTAAGGATGCAGAATCAATGACGTGTCGAACGGAAAAACACTGTCCTGGATGTTCTCTGACTTACCCTGCTCAAACACAACTGGCGATGGTCATTATGAGGTCTCTGCAAAGGTTGATGATCTGAATCAGATCAAAGCAGGACAGTGTTCCCAGACGACTTGGGCTACAACTAGACCCACTGTTTTTGCATCCTCAACTTTTTAGAATAAATGAAAGTGGACTTGGATTTGAGAAGCTTTTAGCATAATTCAATGCCATTTTTAAAACTTTGGACTTTCTTACTATTTCTGTGATATGGTTGTTTGTGGGATATCTTGCATTTTTTTTGTTTGTTTGTTTTTTTTGTTTTTTTTTTTTGGTCTTGTTCGAAATAAATGAAGTGTCCCTTGGAGAGCTTTTTTAGTTTGTCTTGAACAGCTCCTTAACTTGTGACAAACTTCAAGCGTGACCTGTATATAATAAAAAGGAGAATGTTTGTTTTATCACTTTGTTGGGGAGACATGAGTTTGTACTAAAGACTTATCTGTGTGATGCATTTACAGGCATTAAAGAACTGGAAAAAGTTCAGCTCAGAGCAGTGCCATATTTCCCGCTTTACAACACGTTTCCCCCCTTCAGATGCTGCCCAAATTCTTCAAAAGTTCCTTTCTTGAGATGAAAAGCACTCTGGAAGTCGCTCTCTGAGTCCGACTCAAAGAGTGTCAGTCGTTTGGAGATTGACTTTTTCCTGGCAGTAAATGATCAGTTTAGAAAAAAATGGCTTGTTCTTTATCTCTGCTGATCCTGGAGTGATAAAGACTTTAAAGGAAAGTTGACTTGCCCCCCCAAAATCCATAATTTTTTTTGAAATCAAAACACAGAGGGAGAGCCTACTTTCTTGCACCACTGAACAGTCTGACAGCACAAGAGCAGCAAAGCTGTGAGAGGGAGGCAGCAAGGGAGTGAATGTGCAGATGATGGATAAAAGTACGTTATGCTCTCAAATGATTTCTACTGAAGAATCAAAAGATTACAGCAACAAAAGGAAAGCTGAATAACTAAAACCCTTAAGGAGACTGGCCTGGCATGATCTTGAGAATGAACTATAACAAATTTAATGGCTTTTAGTCATAATTTGCATACACTCCAGCAGCCACACCCCTCAGATCATTGTTCTTGTCATGCATCCCAACAAACTGGTGGACATGGCAAACATGTGGCATTACATATGTGGGAAATATTCTGGGCCTTTTGTGGTCTGACAGAGATGCCCACCTAATCTGTGGGATAGCTTTGCCTCATATAGCAGGTCTGAAAGGCTGCTAAGCAAAAGAGGACAAAGAGACTCTTAATTTCCAATACGCCTTCATCGGTTGTCAACCCAATTAACATATTAGAAGGGATCAGTCCATGACAACTGTCAGAGCACAACCTCAAGACAAAACCTGCATTGTGTCTGAAGGAAACCTACATGCCCTGGTCTGACAAACTGGTAGCGAATAGGTATGAGCCAGAGAGTGCCTACCCGAGCATACAGGTACATTTCTGCAAAATACCATCATCAAGTTAGCATGAAGGTGTGTTAGTGTGAGTCAGTATTCCACATTTGATTCATTCCAGCAGCAGCTAAGATCAGAAAAGGCCAGTTTACTGGCTGTGTTTCTAGGCAGTATTGAGGCTAAGTGCTGGTGACAAAGAGCCATGCCTCGAGGACTCCTCAAATGTCCATCCTCACATGAAATGAAGTGGACAAGACCCGCAGAGGGTATGCAACGGGATGCCAGACGAAGCATATGCTGCACAAAAACAAAGCTCAGTCAGGGATGAGCAGACGAGTTGTGCACGGAGAGGCAAGAGGGCTGATGCAAGACATGATAAGAGAGGCAAGCAGACCGGCAGAGGCGTGCGGGGTGAAGGAAGGAACCGGAGGCGGGGAAACTGGGGTGGGTGCTGAAAGGGGTGCAGAGGCTGAAAGCAGGGAAAGGGGCGGAGGCAGGGAGAAGTTTGAAGCAAAGACGTTGGGACATGTGTGACACTGTGGCTCTAGCAGGAGTTGTGCCTTTGGTCCGTATGACTTGTGTGGAGCATGAGTAAGGTCATGCAAAGGAACAGTGGTGGAATGGTCACTGAATGTCAATGACCCTTCCATCAGGAGCCCTGTAATAGCATGTCAAAACATTTCCAGCATTGCATTAATCTGATGACTAAACTCCTCTGGCCAGAAAAGAACTGCTGGTTAGAAACATCATAATTTATTCAAGAACCATGAATGTCTATCACTAAGGTGGTAAATGCAGCATCAGCTTTTATCTGAAGGGGGAAAAAACAATGAAGAGTTCTGTGTCTGCAGGCAGCGAAGCTCCATGTCTTCAGTCCCTGTAGGCTGATGAGATGGAGCAGAGTCCGTCAGCCATGTAAACAAAATCCCTCAGAAGAGAAAATGCCACAGCACCTCGGACCGCCTTACCAAGAAATGAGACTTGACAAGAAGCAGACACAGGTTCTAGCCTTGGCCTCCAGGCGGCTCTGCATTCTTCACCCCTCCACAGAACGTAAAGTGGTGCAGAAATGTTTAAATTTTTCCAGCACGACAATAGGAATAACTCAGACAAATAAATATGGTTGGTCATTATCATTCTAAAATTTTGTGCATATGAGCTGCTTCCAAGATACTTTTTTTAATTCTACATAAATGCTTTATGGTCAGACCTCCACACCAGATGGAGGGACGTGTCAGCAGATTCACACGCAGGTTATTGTGAGGAGCAGCATACAGTTCTAAGCCAGTGGAAACATGATATATTTGTACCTTTTCTCAATAGCTAATTCAGTCAGGATAAACACATGTCATAGGGCAAAATGCTCAACAGAAAACTGGTCAAAGAGTAACTTTGAATTGTCCCTCAGGTGTGAGTGTTTGTTGTTTTCTGTCTGTGTGTGGCCCTTTGATGGATTGATGAATTATCCAGGATGAACCCCACTTTCACCTACAGTTGCTGGGTAGATCCCAGTGACCCCATGACACTGCATATGAATAAGAGAGTAAAGAAAATGGATGGTTTTCCTCACATGTGAGACAAGTCTTTCTCACCGTTGAAGCATGAACTCTGATTTTAACTGAGTCAAGTGAGGTCTGCGATTCCATCCATCTTCTTGTCCCTCCTTCCAGTGCTCTGACTCATTTGGACCTCTTGAGAAGGTTTTCTTCTGTGTTGATAATGGATATCACTGTGGTTCTCTGGAATCCTATTACTGCAGACATGTCTGTTTATTCCCATGTTTGAAATGCATGAAACTATTCAACAGAAGAAATACTCATTCAACAGAAAGACAAGTTTACAAATAATTTACAATTCTTACAAAATCAGTCATGTTTAATAAGGAAGGCTAAACAGTTTTCCCTTTTGCATACTTAAAGTCAAAATCAAGCTTTCATTTCACTCTGGTTTACTTTGGGCTTTTTTGAACATCAGAAATGAGACGAATGTGAGTAAACTGTGTGTGTTAAACTTGGTACAAATCAGGCAAAAAACTTCCCCAGACTCTTGTAAACCAGTTAAGGAGAGGGAAACTTAAATACTATTCAGTAATAATGTCCAGAAGCACAGCTTTCCGAAAGGTACTGAATTTGAAATCCAATCTTCTTTTTGTCAGATTTCACCAGGACCTGGCTTTGCTCTAAAATGAAATGAAAGTTGGGCTGCTGCACATCTTCAATTCTCACAATTTAATGTCTCCCAAATACTTTCAACATGTTTCAGCCAAGTAAATGCAAGGTCAAACACAGGCCACTCTGGCAATACCAAAATAAAAGGAAGGTGCAGTTTCTCCAATTTCCATTGGCAGAAAATCTTTTAGTGACAGAATTGTGGCCTGTTTCAACAGCAAATTTAAAACACAAAAATGCAAAAATGAAGGAAACACAAAGTCTGAGATTTACAGAAGAGTTTACTTACAAATGGATGCAGAACAGAAAGGTTGCTTGCCTGATGCTGAGGGGCACAAAGCATCAGTTTACACAAGCCAGAACTTGAAGAAAGCGTCTGCAGATGATAGTTCTCAGCGTGGAAGCGGATACTCTGTCCTAAGCAGGGAAAGTTATAAAGTTTAGAACCATCCTGGAGACACAAAAGGAAAAGTTGCTTTCATTTCCCACCCACCCCCTTCAGAAAAATAAAAGAATATATCAATAAAATAAAAGAATGCAGACACACAACAAACAGGTAATAAAAAGAAATTCACAACGTGGAAGTACAAACCAACACTGTAGAAGCTCTCATCTAATAAACTGAAGTCCTTCTCAGGGTATTAGCAGTCTTCCTAACTTGTCTTTTCAAGTGCAAAATGACAAAAAACAAACCAAAGATGACTTTACATTTCAAATGTCAGGAGCACTCAACTTGAGCTTTTATGAGAATTAACCCTTTTTTGCCAAACCCAATCAATTACCAACAACACAGCCATCTTTACTGGAAGACAAATGCCCCCTAAAAGGAGAGAACAGAGCCCCTCACCCCATCCCACTTAACTGCACGTGTCAAGTAAAGTTTCTGTCTTCCTCAATCAGGGATTCATTGCAGTTCTTCATGGATCTTTTCTGTTTTCCCAAACGCTGCATCTGGTCAGCAACAATCATGCCATCCATTGGACTGATGTTGCATTTACTAAATAGCATAATCCGGAAATGATTCCTAACATTCATTGAAATGTTTTGTAGAACAAAATGCAAAATAAAACATCAGAAAAATAATAAAATGATTCTTCAGGTTTGAATCCAGGTTTCCTAAAGTTAATGCAAATGTATTTAATCTCAGCCTTTTTAGAAAAGAATCATTAACATAGAATAAGTGACAGTGGTCAAAAGAAATAAGGAAAAAGTGATTTTTCTCCTAAAAAATGTGCATTCGCATTCCTCCTTCCCTGACCGCAGACTCCCACAGTCCTTGGGCCTTTGTCTCTGTCTCTGCTTTATGAATAGAGGCTTAAGCATGGCCTAAGGCAATGCATTTCCAGCACCCTCATTGATTGCCAATGCATTATTCATTTATGTTCATAATATTATCAGATGTGCATAAGCTTCATCCAGCTATTTTTGTTTTTATTCCATTATTTCTCAAGATCTCAAGCAACACATTCTGATTATTCAGACATTTGTGGCCTCTCAACATTTGCAAGAACCCAACTGAGATGAAAGCCAGTCTTTATTATTGATTAGTGAGGGATTACCTCTCAGGGAAAGTTAAGGTTAGCACCCCAACGCTGTTTCTCAGTGGAGGGGAGCTGATCCTTTTTGTAAGGAGCCTGTCGCTGCACACTTCCCTCTCATGTGCAGCTCAATCTTCAAAGCTCCCCAAACTCTTGTTCGGAATATGAACAAAAATACACAGCTAAATTATGCTTTTATGCAAAACCAGTCAAACGTGATGCTGCTCTTCTGCTACATCTCAAAAAAGTATATATTTTTTTCTTCTGAGGGATCAGTAAGTAGAATAAAAAACAAAGGGTCTGAAAGCATGGCCACATCACTATGGGTAAGTCAGTGCCTGGACCAATTAGCCCTAGCTTTTCCCCCTGTCCTTCTCTACTTTAATGAAGGACAAACAAAAACCCCAAAGCAGCTGGCTCGGCGCTCTTCTGTGAAAGCATCACTTCTTTCTCGACCCTCTCTTGATGCCATGCCCAAGTCTCCGGCCTTGACCATACATTATTTTCAAGAATCAGTGCTCCTCTTCCTCCTCTTTTTTCCTTTTTCTCTTTTTCCCTACTTCTCCAAGAATAAAGCCTTCCTAATGACTGTGGGCTCTCGAGGGCCTGCTGGATCCCGGGTACTCGAAAGTGCTGCATGGAAAAAATGGGGGCACCTCCTTTCCTTCCTCCTCTTTTATCACAGGTGAGAATAGAGGGTCAAGAGGGGTTAATGCGCTGCTGTTGCACAGAAGTGCGGGCTATCACCATGGCAGCGAGCACATGGAATACCAAGGTGCATTTTCTTTCTCCCAAAACAGAGGTTTGTTTCATGATTTGTTTTTCTGGCCTTTGGGGTCAACTTCATTTTCAAATTGATGGCAGAAAAGGTTCAGTCTGTTGAAAAAGACGAGGTTAAAAGGATGATGTTTAAATAAACGCAAAAGTGCTGTTGAACCAGTTTCAGGGACATATTGGATATTTTTAGCCATGGAATTCATAACCATAGCACATTATCCTAATCCAGTTACTTTTTTTTCCCCGCAGGTCACATTATTCTTTAATGCAGCCAGCATTTTCAATTTTGGATTTAACGCATAAAGGCCCAGGATGTACCAAACCAACTCTAAAGTCCACACTGGAGTCTATTACAAGTACACACAAGTATGGATGGGAAATCTATTAAGTTACATTCTTTGACTTTTCTGTGTTGTTTTTTGCATTTTTTATTATAAACTCCTAAATTAACAGTAAACAGAACTGCACAGAAAATCAAGAGAACATTCACAAACTTTTTTAGTCATCATTTTATTTATAGCTTTAGGTGTTTTCCCTATAAATCATTTTAATAAGGAGAGCTTGGGCTACAGTATTAAGAAAACTTCAGTTTTCTTAATACTTAATGCTTTCCTCAGAACAAAAATAAGTTCTCTTCTGAATTTGCTGTTGAAGACAAGTTTACTGTGTTTGCTCTTTCAGTGCATTCACAAGTTTGAAAAAGTCAAATAGAGATATCTGAGGATTTCTTTGATTGACATGGTGATCTGTAAAAGATTTGTCTGTTATCACTGAAAAATAAAGATCCTACAACAGCTCTGTCTATGGCGTACTTACAGAAAATCTTTCAAAATACTTTGCACTGAAAACAGTATTGCCAACCAAATAAATTAATAAATAAAACCATTTACAAGAATAAAAAAAGAGTAGATTTTGTGAATGTTTCATAGTTTGTCGTTTGGCTGAGAAGTACACACACAAGGCCTTCATGTTATAAACAAAAGCTCACAGATTCAAGGGTCCAAGGTCACCAGATGGGTTCAAGAGAGTAGAACAACAAGCCAGTCATGAGGTTCAGAGATGAAAAGGAATGTCGACAGAAAGCATTTCTTTGGTTTTTCTGACAGGCAGCACTCTCATTGTGTGAAGCTGAGGGATTGTTTTAAGATGCTTCAGACCTGAGAAAATGAATCGTTAAAAGCCTGCAAGGCCTCATGTTAATACACACTCCCCTTCTGAAACAAACGAGCTTCTCCTTTGATTCTTTTCCCTGAAAAAAAGAAAAAAAATAAAAATTTTCCCTTTGAGAAAATGAGAAATAAGTAAAACTTCTGTCGAGCTCCTCTGATGCAATTTATATTCAAATTTTTTGCCATTTCTGCACATCTTTTGCATTTTCTTTCTGACTCAAGGTTTCTTTACTTTAATATCAGTGTGGATCAAAAGCCCTTCATTAAGGTTTTTATGCTCCTTCCAGCATTGTTTGGCTCCTAGGATAACAACAAAGTGATTTTTTGGGCCAGTTTGGAAGAGACTGAAAGAACAGTTATTCCTGGGCTAAGTTCACATCAAACACGAAGGGCTCCAAGAGAGAAGATGAAAGCAGCAAGCCTGACCCGGAAGATTAGACTCATGCCGCTGCCAGCTCTGCAACACCCAAGGGCCCAGCTCCGACTAGGATCCCACCCTCCTCTTCACACAGCACAATGGACCTGAGCACTGAACAGGCCAAGAAGCAGAAGAGAGTAACATGAGCAGCAAGAAGAGACAGAACAACAAGGAGAGGAAGAAAGAAAAGAAAAAAAGTGTGATTTAGATTGAGGTGGAAAAAACTCCCAACTATACCAACCTACTTTTCTCGCCTTTGTCATCTTCTCCTCTGACAGATAATGTTGACGTTAGGAATAATGCCAAATTATCACAATTGCCAAAAGGATGTGTGAATATTTATGACTTCTGCATACTTATTTGGGCAATAAATCCCCACCACACTAAACTCGCTGCAATTGTTTTACATTACTTTACGCCCCCAGTCTTTTGCACCCCGTGTGCATGAGGAATGCAGCATGTCAAGGTTGGGTGCAGTCTCTAACTAGCCCTCGTCAGTTGGCAGAGCCAACCATATTGAAGAAAAGGAGAAAACATCTGTGCTGCTTGAAAGAGACACAAAGGAAAAAAGACACAGAGAAATGAAGGAAATCATGAGCTAAACAGGTGAGGGAGGTCCTGTGAATGAGGAGGACAGAGCAGCAACAAAACACTGTGGTACAAAGACAACAGACTGCACGCACAGGCACACAGACAGGCCCCTTCTTGCCCTTCTGGCCATGGTTCTGAGGAGCCTGTGGCACAGGACAATTGCTCCTGAGTAAGCTCTTCCCCGCAACCCCCATATCCACAACTGAAGACACGTGGAAACACAGACTAGAGGCAGCGTTGAGGTCACTGATGATGCCTATCAAATGTGCATACAAGCCTTGCACTAACTCCCAAGATGAAGTGATATCAAAGCACGCCCTGACAGATTCTGAGGCACGCAGGAATTTGAGTAGCCCTTCAAAAATCTGACTAACCTGTGGGTCTGCGGCACAGCCTCTAGGACGCTCTGTCTGCCATCCATGCAGATGCTATCACGCCTCCGCCCGCATGGAACAAGCTGACCCTCCCAAACCTGTGTCGCTGTGCAGCAACAAGACCCAGGAGTCCTGTCCAAACCCTTTCCAGAAGAAGTGGTGGTGGTTCTGGGTGAGCGCTTCAGAGACAGACTACCAGATGGAGGAGATAGGAAACAAGGAAGGAATGTGGGTAAAGTTACCAGATCTGAGGCACGCTGTTGTTGCTGGTTGTGACCAGCATGTCACGTTTGTGAAGGCTGTAAAACAAGAGACTGAAGGACGACAACAGATGAAGGGTGAAGCATCACACTACAAAACAATGAGGAAAAGGAGAAATGTGCCTCATTGTGTAAAAATGGAAATCATCCTACAAATGAGTCAAAATGTTTCCAGCACTCTCTTCCCTCTTGACCTCAGTGACCTGGACATTTTCTAAGGAATTATCCATGTAAAAAATCCAGAAAACAAATTTAAAACACATGATAAGGGAGCATAGATTATTGATCCAAAAATAAAATCCAACTTGCAACTACTGTAGCTGTTGCTTGAACAATAACTGTACCCCAATAATGTTGTGCAACTAACAAATCAATCAGTCAACGGAGGGGTGGCCAGGCAATTAGTGACATGAAGGGTCGCTGGTTTGAGTTCCGGGACTAGCAGAATCAACCGGTTGTGTTTTCCCCATCCTTGTTACCCCCTCGTGTGCCTGATTAAGGCCCTTTGCCTGAGCTGGAGCTGTTCAGTGGCCACCGGTGGACTTCTGGTTGTACTGGCACTGTGTGACTAAGAACAGGGTCTCCAGTTTGCCCTCAATGGATTGATTAATTTAAATGTTAAAATAAAGTAATGATAAAACACTCAGATGTTGACGAGACTGAAATCAGGAGTTTGTTCAAACTGGCATTGGAGGTGCTTTCTTAACATTTTTTATCTTCAAACTAAGAATTGAGCGTAAACACAAAAACAGGTGTGTGATGGTATAAAACCTGAATGGAGGAGCAAGCAGAGACATGCCAGCAGAATGACACAAGAGAAAGACACAACTGTGTTTGTGTTGCACTACAGGCCACTCTGCTCTGTTGTTACAGCTGTACCACAGATGCATGTTAGTGCCTGTGAGCATAGAGCAAGCAAACCTGCAGATACCTGCGTTCCTCCACTGGTCAGCCATGTTTCCACCTGAGCTCCTGCCTCTGTTCATGTCTGAAGCTGCAGGATTATGTTCAATGAAAATGAGTCCATCATAGATTCAACAAGGTACTGGAAACATTCCTCAGAAAGTTTGGTCTATATTGACATGGCAGCATCACACAGATGATTTGCTGATTTGTCGGCTGAACATCCATGATGCCAATCTCCTGTTCCACCACATCCTAAAGGTGATCTATTGGGTTGAGATCTGGTGACTGTGGAGGCCATTTGATTCTAATCAACTTACTATCATGTTCAAGAAACCAGTTTGAGGTTATTCCAGCTTTATGACATGGCGCCTTATCCTGCTGGAAGTAGCATCAGAAGATGGTACACTGTGGTCATAAAGGGATGGACATGGTCTGCAACAATACTCAGGTAGGCTGTGGTGTTGTAACCTTGCTCAATTGGTACTAAAGGGTTAAAAGTGAGACAAGAAAATATCCCCCACACCATTACACCACCTCCACTAGCCTGAACCATTGCTACAAGGCAGGATGAATCCATGATTTCATGATGTTGATGTCAAATTCTGACTCTACCTTCTGAATGTTGCAGCAGAAATGGAGACTCATCAGCCCAGACAATGTTTTTCCAATATTCTATTGTCCCATTTTGGTGAGTCTGTAAATTGTAGCCTCACTTTCCTGTTCTTAGCTCAAAGGAGTGGTACCCGAAGTGTTCTTCTGCTGCTGTAGCTTATCTGCCTCAATGCTGGATGTGATATGTGTTCAGAGAGGTTCTTCTTCAGACCTCGGTTGCTGTACCGAATGCGGACCAAACCGCAGGATGTGACCAGTACTGGTACCCTGGCCCGGTCCGCCTCAGGAACCGGTACCGTGTCTGGTACCGATTGGCATCCCGTACTGAGTTAAGGTTAGGGTACCGGGTTAAGGTTAGAGAAATTTGAGCAAACAAGAAGACGGACAGGTGTACCAATAACATCACCAGTGAGTGTATAATGCTTTTCGGCCTTCCTCTAATACCCAAAGTGCTTTACAGTCACAGTCTCATTCACACATGCACACACTGATGGGTCTAGTGCCTAACCCTGGTGCCAACCCCAGCCAACCAACCCAGTGATCATTTGAAAAACTGCAACATTTGATATTTTCTGGTTGGTTTTTAAATTTGGAGGCAACACCTTGGGTATCTACAGTGAGGAAAGAAAGGATTTTAGGTAACATTTATTGACACTGAGAGCCCTCAAAGTTTCTAAGTTTAACAGAGTGAATGAATGTATGTATCTGTTGACCTTCCATCTATCATCAAAACCCACATAATCCTTTTTAGGGTCACGGTGCTGTTGGACCGAACCCGGCTACTGTTTGGCAAAGGCGGGGTACCCCCTGAACAGGTCACCAGTCACCAGTCTGTTGTAGGGCCACTCACAGACAGTTTAGAGACACCAATTAACCTTGAATTGGGAGGAAGCTAGAGTGCCCTGACAAAGCCAATGTCCACATTAGAAAAGAATGCAAACTTCATACATGGTGCTTGATGGGATTTGAAGCAAGGGCTCTTGCTATGAGGCAAGAGAACTAACCACTACACCACATGCAGCCCACTGTTGACTATTTGACCATTACAGTCTTTCAGTCTTTCAGTTACATCTGACATTAAAAGATTTTCATCAATTGAAAGGATCACTGCATTTTCCTGAAAGCATTGATATAGTGTGTCCATAATTAAATCCAACACACCTTGTTTATCACGCCTGAAGAGTGACCTATTTGGTTTTGTTTCACTCCCCTGTCTGTCAGCTAGGAAGAAATCAACATTGTGGAAAGACAGGCCAAGTCGTCCCAGAGGGCTCCACCACTTATCACGAGCCTTCTGAGATTCAACCAAGATTGAACCCCATATGGATTATCTCACCCACAGGCACAACGGAGCATGGGAGGAGAGAGAAGAGGGGGGGTAAAAGAGCGACAGATTATTTAGAAAGACTCAGGCAGGGCTGGGGATAGTTTGAGGGAAAGTGAGAAGGAAAGAAAAGAAGCAGGCAAGAAGGAGAGAATAAAGGAAGGAGGTGGGGATGAAGGATTGAGAGAAAGCGGGAAAGTCTTTTGATCTGTTTTTCTCATCTCAGAGGGCATCTGGGTGGATACTAGATCCAGAGCTTGCCCCACTGCTAGGAGGGGACTGACTGGTTTATTAAACGCTCCCGCCGCCCCCATGCCTTCCAGCATGATGGGATTAATGCTGGCATAGCCCTTTACTTAATTCATTACAGGGGGACGCTGGCTAATTTGATTTGATATTATTTTAATAAAGTTCTGTGATGATTTGGAAGATTGTTTCAGGCTATCAGAAATAATTTTCCAGTTATTACTGTGGTTCAGGCAAGTCCTTTGATAGCAGCAGTCCGTCTTGGTGTGTGCAGAATACATTAGCCATAAATGCTTTGGGTACAAGCACCGCAGAAGAAAAATGCTCACATTAAGACTAGGCAGAACTGCTGAGTGTTTGAAATGATGCTCAGATGTGCTTTGGGCTGCAGCAACCACGAACGACAAACATGACAGAAGAGGAATCCGACAGGGAGAACGACACGGAGCAGAGATGTTTTGAATTCAATGAGTTTACACATGTCACCGGTTGTTAAGTGTTCCAAGAGACCCAGGCTTTCAGCAGAGAACCAGTGTTTTGTTTTCTACAGCAAGCGTAGATTTCCCTTAAAGAAACTTTTGTCAGTGATTACAGAGAATTGTTGATGAGGACATCGTGGTCGCGTATGCAAATACTAGCAGCAGATATTCAGAGTGTGTTTTCGGTTAGCTGAGAACTTTTACAGTCTAACGAGGCTCCAAAAACATCACAGCAGTAATATAGTGCTCTCTCAGTGTAGGAATAATCCTGTTTTCCACCAAGTCTTTTGTCCACCTCATGTCAGGAGCCGCTGCCAGGCACATATAATCCCACCACTGTCTCTTCTCATATTTACATATTCCTGAAGATAATTGGAGACAGTGTTGATGCTTCACACCATTTCCTTAAGCCTGCGTCCAAACCTGGGCAAGTTCACCAAATCGGAGGGAAAGAGGTGAACGAATGGGAGTTTGGGGAGGGCTTGGAACTGTATGGCGGTGACAATGTTTTTGTTTAGCTTTACCCTTAAACCCCAAATGACACACATTTCCCTCTGAAAAGATAAGCTCTCAGTCAAAGGCCGCGGGAGATGTCTGGGACCCTGTGAAAGAAGAGGGGGAATTACTTACCAGGGGTCTGGCATGAAGGGAGATGGCGTTGGAGGGGGTGAAGATGGAGAAAGAGCTGGGGCTGGATGTGGGGGTTACTCTTATTCATTAGTCAGTCTGGGGTCCAAGGCGGGGTCACACAATGTGTCGGTTGTTCTCCAGACCCCCAGACCCCAGTAGACATGTTTAATGGCCAACGTTTCCTCTCCAGACAGAGAGAGAAAGAAGGGGAGGGCCATGGAGGTTAATTTTAAGGTGGCAGAGGGGGTTGGACCTTGACAGGGAAAGAGGAGATGGCTGATGAGAGCTGTGAAGAGATAAAGAGAAAAGTTGAAAGGAAAAGCAACGAGTGAGAAAATTAAAGGGGATGGTGGACCAGTCCACACCTGGACTAATGCACTGTTAAGGTGGACGCCACATGACACTTGCAGTCACAAATCCAGTGAAGACTTTCAGAGGGTTGCGGATTAACACCTTCAACCACAAATGATGGCGTGCAACTTCCCATTCTGAAAACTGACAGCAAATAACATGCATTTTTCTTCCATATGAGAATTTTAAGCAAGGTATTTGATAATGTCAAAATGTCACCAGCGCCAGGGATAGCTAGCTTTTTGTAAGTACATTACATCCGCTGCACAAGGCTCTGCAGCACGGCCCCCGGCAGAAATCAATGTCTGCAAAAGGTTTTCTGATATCACAGCAAGTAATCAAGGTTAAAGGAAAGGGCATGCATTAACACAGACATTCTACAGAAAAATGCAGAGTTCACATGCATATGTGCTGAGATTTAATCAGAAACTCAAATGTCAAGTGGAAATGCATGCAGATCTGAGTAAACAGTGCACGCTTCCGACACGAATGGTGTAACTGAGAATCAGTGGGGTGTTGCAAATGTATTCAACCATCAGTCTGAGAAATGCAAATAACTACAACGCATCATTCGAAGGTGCTTATGGATTGCTTGTTGTAGAGAATATTACTAATCAAATTGAAGCTCAGAACTGCTGCAGAGCAGGTGGAATAGCCTTCAAAATTTAAGCATGTTACTCAATCGGTTATGATCAAATCATGGCAATAATAGGAAACAGTTTTTACCAAACAGACTGTTTTTCTACCTTTTGTAACCGGCTCAGGATGGAATCAAAGTGGGGTTACATTAAGCACCAAGGTATGCTTTCCTCCAATCATCTCTCGAGGTTCCCTTTTAGTCTCCAGAGTGAAAGGTAGTAATTTGTCACTTTACGCCGGCTCCAATTAGATTAATTGCATTAGACAGGCTAGTTTAATGAAACTTACTCCTCTGGAGCTGAGAGACTTGGTTCCTCTTTCTTCTTTTCCTCTATCTGTCCTTAACGTGCTGCCCCCACACCCCCTGGGCATACTGGGAATCTTGAAAGATTTCATGCGACTCTTTCTGACACGATAATTCCTTGTAAATAAAAAGTGAGCTGGATGTGTCTTTTTTTCTCATTTCAATTCTCTTTTTTGGGGTCAAAAATCAGGAACACACACTGTCTTCAGAAATAAAGTGTAATGGTCAAAATAAATCTTCAGTTTTGAAAAAAGTAGCAGGTGCATGGATGTTTTCCTGATTTGGAATGAACAGCTGCTGTGAGTCTCCTAAAAGCATGGTGGTCATGTTGACGCTGTCAGATCCTTCGTTAGCACTCTTCATCGTTCTGACTGCAGTGGGATGATTAGGGGTCATGTCAGCTCAGATTATTGGAGGATTTTACATTTATAAACCTGTGCTGGCTCTAATTTAACTGCACCTTCAGGGACTTTAAAGTGCGGCAGGAATGAGAGAAACAGATGTGGGGGCCTGTTAATGGGGAAAGAGCAGCAGCGCACACAAAGACAAGGCCAGACAAGCTAACTCTTTTTTTTTTTCCTGGTCGCTTTCCTTTTCTTCCCACTTACACACTTCCCTTTCCTCTTCCTCTTGTACCCCGCACCCCCACCTCATGGCCTTTTCATCAACGATGCTTTGTGAAACTGGGCCGGGTTTGTCGTAATGAACTGTGGAGTGGGTCCTTGCCAGGAGCCAGGCATCCTGGGATACTTGCCTGGCACCAGTGCCAAGCTTCTGTAGATTGTGATCTGGTCTGCTGGCATTACAGTTGAAATTTAAACACTTTGGACTGTGAAATCAAAGGCATTCCAATGATTTGGCCCGCATGCTCTTTGAGAATCATTATGTTACCAGGACCTTTTGAGAAAGACAGATAAAACAGACTGCAGACTGTGAGACACTGTGTCACATAGTTACCGAGCACAGACAGTAAGAGATCAATATTAGCCTTAGAAAAAGTGGGTACTCTGTGTTGGTAGAATATCCTGTGTTGTGATGCTCAATACAAAATGAAAGTCGCAAGTTGTCCTTTCCATTGATTATAAAACACCATGTAAGTTGTTTGTAATAATAGTGATCGACTATTCCCCCACATCCACAGTCAGGAGACTTAGTTTTCATCCTGTAACAAGCAACAGCAGATAGGTTTTTTTCACTGTGCCAGTTCTTTAGCCAATTTGGCCAATACTAAATTTTCCGTACCTGCTTCCTTGAGATTTTAGAGGGCATACAGTCAGCTGTAGCTGATCATCAGCTCATGATCAGCAACTTTGCAGACTTTTATGACAGCAGAAGTTTTCTTTCACTTTGTTGCACTGGAGTCCATCCTTTGACAATAAGAAATATATCCTACAACTGAGTTATCAGTCTTTCCAAGCATGAATGTACCAGTAGGTTGCTCAAAACTTAAACCATGCAATGTTATGAGGAATACTAAGGATGTACTCAGACTGGAAAAGTCAATTGGTCCGGACCGAGTACTCTTAATTTAGTTCAAACTGATTCCTGCATTTGGTCTGTATTCAGACCGCTATCATCCAGACATTTCAAAGCTTGTCAACAAAAGCATGTGAGTAAAGGATCTCTTCAGTCATTGGCCAGGAATTACGAGGGCGGGGCAAAGCAATGGAGAAAAAATAATGGCAGTTCTACGCTTTGCAATCCTTGTCGGGAAAGTTCACTGATTGAAACTTCATATTTTACTGATCAATTTGAACGTCTGCATCTGTTACTGTTACTGAGGAGACGACGGTAAGGAGGTATGCTGATAAGTGTTTGTGACATATAGATTGTCGGGACAACTGTGTGAGAAGCAATGTGTATCATGTTAAAACTTGTTTTGATGAGCCATCATTCATGCGACCATCTTTCATTAAGTTTCCGTGTCTCATCATTGCTCCATATTTGTCTGCGGTTTATGGTTCCTACTCTGTTTACATCCCATAATGCCTGGCTACGGTGGATGTTTTGGTCCAGTTGTTCCACTCCGAGCTCGGAGGCTGTTCAATCTCTGAGCGAACTGAAGCTCAGTCTGATTGGAAACAAACCGAGACCACCTCGAAAGATGGGTCAGAGAGCGGTTTGCAGGACCAGAGTCTGGTTGGGTGTATTCAGACTGAAAATTTGTTCTGGATCACTAAGGGAAACAAACTCTGGAATACCTTAAGCAAAACAAATATGTCCAGTCCGAATACATCCTCAATCTCAAAGCTTCATCTCAGAATATGCAAACCTGACTAAGCATGGTCAAAGTTTCAGTCAGTGACAGGAAATCAGGAAAATCTGAGAAACCCAACCGAGGCATTTTTAGCAGAAGCTCTTCAAACCCATTCTCAAGCACAGATGAATAACATGTGGTTGTTTTGCAGCCACAGAACCTCATCATCATGAAACTGATATCAACCTTAGTAAAAACCTCTGATTACAGATATCAGTATTCTGGTGTAATGCAATTAAAGATGAGTATAAAACATGGAACTGAGCTATGATCTAAACAGAGCCGTAAATCCCCATCTGCATGTCTGATGAAAAAAAAAACTCTGGAACGAACCTGGGAAAATCTGCTTCCCAACACAGCAGAAATGCTCTCTTTCAGGAAACTTTTCTTAAAATGGACTGTAAAAATAACTGAGTTTTGTACCCAAGTTTTCCTAAAACTGAAAAAGACTGAGTCTGAAGCTTCCACAAAAAAAGTTTTTACCAGCAAAGAGTACAGAGAACGGTTACATTCAAATCTGCACTCAAGTGCAGAGTGGAAATCAGCATGCTTATATACTGTTCTGATCACGCACACGCACATAGAAGGTGACGCAGACAGCTGATATGAAAGTCTTCAGTTGTCTTGCACTTGGTCAGCTCAGACATAACTGACCCAGTTCTGTGGTTATCTTGTGAACCAAGTGCGATTGGAAGTTTGTGCGTCATGTTTTTGCAGGAAGGAGATCAATAAGAGCATACATCCTTATCCAGTACTAATGAGTATATGATGCTCTATGATTTATCCCTCATTACTTGATGAAACTGAACCAAATTAACAACACTCAAACAAATATATATATATATATATATATATATATATATATATATATATATATATATATATATGGCCCTCAGTATTGTTCAGATCGTTTTGTTCTTCAGTATTTATTTTCCTGGAAATGGTAGACAAAGGTGCATGTTGGTATTTGTCTGATTTTTTTAATTAGTTTTGTACGAAAACAGACATATTCTCTCAAACTGACAACTCGCTCACAAACTCTTGTTTGTGTAGACAAAAAGTGAAATATCAGGCAGATCATTTAAACTTTTTGTTCATGTTTTCTAACTTGAAACATTTCTTCTGAACACAATGTACATCTGATGCCTATTTGAGGCTGCAAAATCATGCCAGGCCAACACATTCACCTATAATGTTATTTGTAATAAAATGCAAAGAGGTTTTTTGGAAAGTGTTTCTATTACCAAGTATTACCGTGTTGAAGCCTGCAGTTGTGATCAAGAGCTCTTCAATTTTTACTCATAAAAAATATTAAAATCTTCATGAATTTGTGAAGATGCTTTTTTTTTAGAATTGTGTGCTTTTCTATATACACAGAAAGTTAAACATAAAAATGCAGATTTAAATTTTTGGTGTGCAAACAGTAAAAGCAAACACCTTCTTATTTGTTTCTGTTCCAAAGTTTGAATGAAAAGTTTTTATCACTATTGCTGTTTTATACCCTCTTGGTGCAAATGAAAGTCACATAAATCAAAAGGTTGTTGTCAACCTTTTGATATACAGTATGTGACAACAGAGAATTGTTTATAATCACTTTTATATTGAAATAAAAATTGACACCAAAATAAAAGAAAGTGTCTGACAGCCTAATTTCCAAAATCCTAACAGTCAGGCTGAGTGCTAGAAGCGAGCAAAGAGCCTGCATCTATGACTTGAACAGGACTGAGGGCCCCTTGCACAGTCTGCTGGCTAGAGTGGTGGAAAAATGCTCCTGCAAGGAATACTAAAGGTGTATTCAGAATGGAAAAGCCAGTTGGTCAAGTCCGCTAAATTTGGTCAGGATCTAGTCCTGATCCTTGTATTTGGTTTGCATTGGCCTGCAGGAAATACTGAGGTTGCAGACGGCTGTAGAGTGAAACTATTCATGTGTGTTTTTTCAATGACAAGGTGACAGGTTGTCGAGACCACTTATCCAACAAAGAAACTAAGGGCGAAATAGGTGAAACACAGGCATTTCGTCTGGATTTTTCCTGTTTTTTACCGCCCCCATGAATGCATGCTACTTACATTATCCTTACAAATACTTTACAATACTCTTACCACAAGAGCAACAATCATGAGTTCCGTTTTCATTCATTCCCATGAGATGGCTGCACAATCGTCAAGGAAACTGCAAGACACACCTGCGCTCCCCTTAAGATGTGGTCGCTCCTGTGTACGACCCAGACAATAATAAAACTCTGCAGCACTTGCACGAGGTAAAGCTCTCATACGCGTTCTTAAGTAGTGAATGGCAATATTTTCCTGTTGGTAAAGCTGATAAAGAAGTTGTTAATGTTCACTTTTAACAGAAACGCCAAGAAATATTAGCTAATGTAAAAAAAAAAAACGGCTTAGAATCCCTAAAGTGAAAAAAATCAGTCATCTGGTAATCAAATCTTTTTTTGCTGGGCTGCACGGTGGAGCAGTGGTAAGCACTCTTGCCTCACAGCAAGTAGGTTTCAGTTCAAATCCTGGCTGGGATTTGTGTGGAGTTTGCATGTTCTCCTCATGCATGTGTGGGTTTTTTCTGGGCATTCCGGGTTCATCCTACAGGCTTCATAGGTTAACTGGTGACTCTAAAGTGTTCCTCTGTGTGAGTGTGTGTGGGACTGATTGTGTGTCCGGCGATAGACTGGTGACCTGTCCAGGGTGTACCCTGCCTTTTTCCAACAGTAGTTGGGACAGTCTCCGGTGACCCCAAAAGGGATATAGCGTGTTGAGAAAATGGATGGGAGTTTCTTTTGCCAAAAATTCAAGTAACTGCCCGCAACCAGGTCAGCCTGATTGTGGGATGTGTTTTCCTCCATATGCCGCAGATCGTCACCCGCTCTCCGGGCTCCCACCAGCACTGCCAGACAGGTTTGTTAATTGGGCGACAAGATCAGAGGCAATATTACAAGCCAATTAAAGGGACTGGGACAGATTGCCAAGTGATGAGCTCCTCTGTGTAATTGAGAGTGTGAACTGCTTGTCACCTCTGTCACTGGGTCCATCTAAATAAGCCATGAGACTGTAGAGGACTCAAACTAGTTAGCGCATTAGTGATGTCACATGAGGCCCCTCCTCGTTAGCCTCGGAGCAGAAGGCCGTGGATTCCAGTCGGTGGAGGTTCAGTTTTTCTGCAGGCAGATAACTCCAGAGCTGCACTCCTCTCTAAGCATGTTGTTCTACGAGAGCTGTCATTTCAGTGACCTGCTGTGATGTTCTCTGACGCCTGGGTTGACTCTGCGCCATGTGCACAGAGGTGCACGCTCGATCGACTCTGCGTTTC
The DNA here is from genome assembly GCA_036245035.1 of Adrianichthys oophorus. Lineage (NCBI taxonomy): Eukaryota > Metazoa > Chordata > Actinopteri > Beloniformes > Adrianichthyidae > Adrianichthys > Adrianichthys oophorus. Next base: position 2,122,934 of record BSAI01000009.1, on the reverse strand, counting down.
TGTGCAGAGAAAGGCAGAGTGATCCATACGACAGCTGCTTTAATTTGTTCTGGGAATTTTATTGCACTGGCCCAGTCCACTGGGTAACACCTGCATGTCAGGTTTGCTTAATCATGCAAAAAGAACCGAAAATGCATTACAAATGTCAGCTGGTGTCCCAGCAGAGACAGAGATTTGACAAACACCTTGGACTCTGAAAGAACAACAGTGGAACATTTATTTTTTTGTTACAATAGGAGCAGATCTTGCTGTCGCCATCATATGCTGCCGATGTTTTGCACATTACACACAAAGAAATTCATCTTAATCATCGAGTTGTAACTCTGCATAAGACACAGTAGCTGTTGACATGAAGCATGATGCGGAAAGAAAACGATGAGGATCATGTATAATGCAGTAGTTTTGTGTTTCTATCCAAATATTTACATGCATGGTTACTTTGTTGGGTAAAGGGCAGGTAAAAAGCCTTGAAAAATGTTTTTTTTTTCAACAAAACACCAAAAGAAATGAGGAAGTCTCACCAGGGGCAGAGTGAGTTGCACTGAACATTGATTTTTCACTGCATTGTTTTAGAAATTCTGGCTAATTTTCAGTCAGGCTAGTGATAAAACAGCTCGGACGAGACAAAGAACTTTCAGTATAAAAACTCACATGAGCACTGATTGAGTAGCTTTAGACCTATGTTGTTCACACTGTACAGATCCTCCAACAACGTGCACAGTTTAGTAAACATCTGGAATGTTGTAAAGGCTGTCAGGACACAAGGAGGTTAAAAGTCCAACTATGAGAACCCACGTAGCCTATGTGAGTAGTTAGGAATAAAATGTGTCCCTCAAATCCTGCACGCTGGCATAGTGTGTGGTGCTCTCACCTTGCAGCGAGAAGGCCCTTGTTTGAATCTCAGTTAGGACCTTCCTTTGTGGAGTTTGCATGTCCTCCTCATACCTGCATGAGTTATTTTCCGGCCACTCTGGCTTCCTCCCACATTCCAAAAACAAGCTTTGTAGGTTAATTGGAATCTCTGAATTTCCCCTAGGGGGCGTGTGAGTGTTGGTGTGTGTATGTGGCCCTGCAGCAGACTGGCGACCTGCTCAGGGTGCACTCCATTTTTGCCCAACAGAAGCTGGGTTTGCTCCACCGCAGGGATTCTGCGGTTTCTGAAGCTGGATGGACGGCCCCTCATATCCACAAGCTAAACAACAGGAGAACATCAGGATTTGTTGTAAAATGACACAAAACAACAGTAATGTTAATGTTTTGTTTACTGCTGAAGTTAACCAGGAAGTTGTCAGAAAAAAAAAATGTGTGTGACATTGTTAAAAGTAATAAGTAGCATTTCTGTCTTTGTAAATCTTTATACCTTTATATGTTATGTTATGTTTTGTTGATAACCGGACATTTGAATAAAATGTTTAACTGCTTTAAACTGTCAGTTATCTTAGCAAATGGCTGATTAATTTCCCAGTGAGCGTGATGAGCTTACTCCAGTGAGGGTTCTTAGCCAAGACCCTTCACACTACTGGCTGTGTAGCTACAAGGGGTCCCGAGTCTGGGTCTCCCTTTGCCGGTCTCCAGCCCGGTTAAAATACAGGATTTTGTCAGGAAGAGCATTTGGCGTGAAACTCTCTGCCAAACCAAATGTGCAGATTAATGAAAGCTGATTTGCTGTGGTGAGGTTTTTCAGTTGTAGGGACAGGACGGCTGGTTGCAATCGAGGGAAAGATGAATGCGGCCAAGTACATGGATATCCTGGACCAAAACCTTCTCCAGAGTGCTCAGGATCTCAGACTGGACCAAAGGTTCACCTTCCAGCAACCTAAGCACACACCTAAAATAACCAAGGAGTGGCTTCACAACAACTAACTGTGACTGTTCTTGAATGGCCCAGCCAGAACCCTGAATTAAACCCAATTGAGCTTCTCTGGAGAGACCTGAAAATGGCTGTCCACTAACGTTTACCATCCAACCTGACAGAACTGGAGAGGATCTGTAAGGAGGAATGACAGATGATCCTCAAATCCAGGTGCATCTTTCCCAAAAAGCCTCATGGCTGTATTAGATCAATAGGGTGCTGCTACTAAATACTGAGCAAAGGGTCTGAATACCTTGGACCATGTGATGTATCAATGCATTCTATATATATATATATATATATATATATATATATATATATATATATATATATATACACTACACCAGGCCTTTAATATCCAGTGGCTGTGATTTTTCCGTCAAGCCTGACTTTCTTCTCTGGTACTTTCCGTGAGATTTTCAAAACTAATGGGGTGCTGCTGTGTTTTTAGCAAATGATCCACTCTTTAAAGGTTTTTAGGGGCTCTGTGCAAAGGGCCCATAGCCATTTCAAATATCAGCTAATACCGGACTCCACCAGCTTTGTTTGTTTAAAACAGAGAAGGGTGACATTTAGTGGCCAACCACGGGGCAAGGGAGCAGAGATGAAAGTTAAAGTTTCTTTTTTTAAAGAGAAAAGATCAGGCTAAGGTTTCTGTTGAAGGCAGGTTGTTGTGGTGTGCACACACCCACTCTAACCGCACATTTGTGCACATGCTGCACACACACACACACACACACCCTCTGTTTCAAGTATAACGACCGTTTTCAGTTTTTCCCATCAATCTTAAATGTCCTGCAAGGTGCATCCTTGCTGCTTTTAAGTACACTTGTCTTTAAACGGGCCATAACTTTAAAGGGAGTTGACACCAACTTCCCTTCACAAAGCACAGTTACAACTTTCACAACCTTTTTTACAAGCTTTATTGACAACCCTCCCTGCAGCGGCGCACAACTGAAGCTCAGTGGTTGAAACCCCCACCAACACTATGCTCCTGCTGCTGATGTTGTTCTAGTGCCACTCCAGGAAAAAGGGACCTTACACTATGGGGACTTGTAAAACCACTGTCATGTTGACAGGGAGGTTCAGAAGTGTGTGTGCGTGCACGCTTATCTTTAAAAAAGAAACGCATGTGTGTGTGTGCGTGCGTGAGGCAGAGACCAGTAAAATGTGACTGAATGAAGTCCCAGAGCAGCAGTGGTGAGTGCTGTTTGATGGCCATGTGATTTGTTTGTTCAGCCCCAACAGCCTTCTCTGCTGGCTGAGAGGGGGACAGGGGGGATCGCTTCACACCATCCCCCTCCTCACCCAGCGAATGAGCCTTGTAATTCTTTTCCCTGCAGCTAAACCCCAACTTCTGGCGCACTCCGAACCGGTCCGGACCACCGCCTCCCACTGCCTGACCATTTGGATCAAAGGTGTTCAAGGACGCAACCATGTCTATCAGAGACATGCAACCTCCAGAAATGTCACTGAAAATGATGCATCTGCTTTAGCGTGCAAAAACAAACGCTGCGGTCTGTGATCACCTTAAGAATGGTGATGGAGCGAGGGAAGAGGCGGGCAGAGTGCGAATGAGATGTACTTCTAATGGAGAAAGAAAGACTAAAAGCATCAGAGGAAGAGGGGCCTTTGATGAGCACTGCAGCTTGTGGGTGGCTTCTTCAGCCTGCTGTGGTAATTGTGTCTCTGGGGTGAGATTCTTGGACCAGATCCTGCGTGAGATCAGAGAGCGCAGCTCATTGCTGCAAAGCTGAGGAAAAAATGAGATGATTCTTCAGAATTTAGATCATAAAAGTGTTTGAGCGCAGGATTTTGTGGGGGGTGGAATACACTTATTTTGTTTTAGGCAACTCTAATATTTATGATTTAAAGGCAGTCGCTGCTTAGATTTTATTGTACAACTACCTAACAATTCAGCTTAAACAAAAACTTTGGCACATTTTATGAATAACTTGAAAGTTCCCAAAAGATTTTTCCTACAAAGGCAGATGTTAACATCACCATGTTACCTCAGTTCCAGTTACAGAAAAGAAAAAATCACAAAGCTGTTTAGTTTTTGATTGTTTTCGTAAATATATGTCAGCACTGAACCCTCGCCCTCCATGCATGCTCATCTGAGAACCTTAAACCAGAGCTTTACACGGTGACAGCTTCCAGAAGCACATTTAAAAGGGCCAAACCATAGCCAACGCTGCAAAATAAAGCTTTGTGACTTTTACATTTAACTTTAGATTTCACATTTCCACATAATATTTAACATTTATTTCTATATGTATAGTATGCAAATCAGCATACTTTTAAATTGTTGTAAATTCTGACATAAAGGTCATAAAAATACAGCAAAAATTAGAAATGGTGTTTCGTCTGACACAACTGTCTGTTACTTTTTTATTAGCTGACACGGACAAACCTACAACTTTATTTATTATACTTTAAAAATGGTAAAATACAGTAGGATACTGTTAATTTCCTGAAATCAAATTAAACCCAATAAAATCAGAAAGATCAGGATTTAAAACCACAAACCACAAGTGTAAGCACAGCAATAAGCTTTCTTAACTAGATTTCCCTCATCTGGAAAGTGTCACTGGAAGTTCCCTAAGATGTGTTTGTGTCTCTTTGTGCCTCCAACCTCCAGATACTTAGCACCAAAGTTTGTAATCGTGGCTTTATAAATGTTATTAAGAGCTAGAAAGCTTGAAAAACATGCTTATAAATTGAAGTAATGGGGGATTTCCTGTTCTTCAACAGGCTTCTTGTGCTCTTAAAATAGTGTGAACGCAGCAGATGCTTTGACCTGCACCTATGATTCTCAAATTCATCTTTTTGACAAATAGCGTTTAATGACTGGCTTGTTTGGTGTTTACTTCTGATTTAAGAGTTGGGGGGGTTAAAGCATCCTTGTCTCGTAGGAATTTGAACATCTAACACATTTGACTCTGCAGATTTTAACACAACTTTATTCACAAAAAACTTTCCTTTTCTGCCTGTTAACAGACCCAAATGGATGAGGACTGATGCTCATGGCGCTGTCCCAATAGGTTCCCATGTGTGAACATCTCTCCTTTCAGACCAGCTCTACTTCTCCATTCATGCTTTAAGAGTGTTTATCTGGCATTTACATTTTCATTTGGACATGATGCAAACCCCATTTTTGCTGCATCAAACTGCCAAATCTTTGGATTGTGGAAAACTAAAAAAAATTTGGATTTGAGGATGGAGCTGCTCATATCATTTTGTTTCTGTGCCACACATACCCTTCCTGCTGCAGAGGATCATGGGAAAGGCCACATGAAACCAGTAAAGAACCTTGAATGTGCAGCAGTGTGGATTGTGCAGCAGTGCAGAAGTCTAATGTTCAAAGCAGGAATAACAAAACAGCAAGAGAAAACTTAATTTTTATTATTTGAAAGAACATTTCATGTTGTTACACAGCTAAAAAATAAGTTTGTTTGTGGAAAAATATATTATCATTTCTGTAGCCAATGTTCAACAACGTGTGTTCAAGTGTCAGCGGTTCTACATGTTGCTTTTTTGTACTTCCACGTTTGTAGATACAGGGAACTCGCTCTGAATGTTGCACGATCCAATGAACCATGCACAAACACATCAGTTGTACCTTTTAAAACACCATTGTACACAAAACAACTGTTGCATCACGCTTTTGTTAAAATAAGAACTTCTTTTGTATAAACAACAGATTTCTGACCTGTGATGAGCAGTGAATCTGCCAATAGAAAAGGAGAAAAATGTGTTGTATTTTAAACACAAACATTAAAGTAAAATAATGTCCAAATCCCTGTATCTATCAAATCTAATCATTACATTTGAAAAACATTCCTGACAAGCCGGTGTAGACTGCACAGCATGAGTGCAGCTTCCTGAGCTAAAAAAACAACAGATTATCTGCAGTGTATCGTTGAATACTGAGTAAACAACCAAAAGACTTGTGTGCATTTCTCAGACCAAAGTCAGCTAAAATGCAAAAAGCTGTACTTTGCTATTTTGTTATGAGTGAGCATACAAAGCCCCCCCTTCCTTTGCTCCCTGCTGAAGGACCAACACACAGTGGTGTGAAACACTTCCTTATCTGCCTCTTCCAGCGCGACCAGGTTTCTTCCCCTGCAGGTTACCAGCACAGACACACACAGATCAGTGGCATTCACACACACCCGGGGAGTGAGTGGGGCAGTTCACACACATGCTGATGCTCACACATTCAGACACACAACCGCGTTGGGGTTGTCTCCGTCTATCTGGTGGCAGCAAGCAGTTGAGGGGAAACAAAAGCACCGGCGGTCCGAGTGCCTCGGTGTCGACTGACATATATAATTACAGGAGCCCACCCTCCTCCCCGCATCTCCCCCTCTTTCCTCTGCTGGCCTGTTTCCCTCTCGCCCGCCAATGCTACTCTTAACTCCTCGGCTCTAACCATTATTTATTTTAGCAGCTCCAGCCCGCTTCAGAGGGCTCAGCAGCACTCTCAGGGCCCCTGCCAAAAAGTGGCTTTCTGACTGAAAGCTTTCCAAACAAGCTCCACTGGTCCATTTGGCCGGGCTCCAGCTCCATGCGGCCTCCCCACCATCGCTTCTTCTCTCTAAGAAACCAGGGACACGAGGAGTCTGGTTTGCATTAGCCTGAATGTGTGCGCAGCCACATGTGCGGCCATACTTTTGCAGCTCGGTGTGTGCTTGTGTGTGTGGCGATCTGACCCCGGCCCAGAGTGATGGTCCCTGGAACCTGAAGCCTTGGAGCACTGTATAAACAATGAGCGGTGTATTTACACAAAGCCAAGAGAGCAGGAGGCTGCGGCTTGTCCGCTGCATCACAGCAAAGCCGTCTCTCTGATGCTGAGCAGACAACCTGTTTAAGGTCTTCCACATGTGTGTGTTTGTACGTGTGTGTGTGTCTGTGTGTGATGGATATTCTCTGCTCGGCCTCCCTCCTTGGTATCTTATCGCTGCCGGTGAAGATAGCAGCCCATGGAGAAGCTGCTATCTTGGCCCAACAGATAAGTCCATGTACAGAGGAGACAGGTGAGAAGATAACATATAATTAGATTAAAGGAGGCGACTTCAACAGATTGTGTATTGTAGTCAGAAGTAGAGAAGGTTTGAGCTCCACGTGAAACCTGCATTTTCTTTCAAATCATTGTTTTAAGGAATGAAGCGAATCAGACATGAATTGCATCTTGAAAGGACATTCATTTGGATGTCATGCATAACAGGACAAGTTTTAAAAAAAGGCAAATTCATTTGAATATTTATGCCTTTTTTGTCTTTGACATGTGTGTGAGGCAGCGCAGCTGTCTACTCTTCCAAGAATCAGGAACCAGACCCAATCTCACCTGACCTCGTGTGAGCTGTGGACTGTGACCGTAGACATGTACGCACACACGCAAACCCACGATAACACGCTTGCATGCAGAAGCCCTGGAGGAACAGGACACACGTTCTTCCTCAGGCCAGCAAAAGGGAAGGAAGTAAGGGCTGGTGGTCACAAAGCGCCAACGGTAAGCCCGCCTGTCGCACGCTCTCCAGCTGCTGCCTCCTTTCTGCTGTGCAAATGTAGATGTAAGAAGAGACTATATTGTTTTTTCAAGAATTCTGCTGTTTTGTTTGACTGTTTTGTTCTGACAAAAATTCTATAAAACCTTCCGACCACACAGGAAACAATGAATAAGCTGAAGTGACAGTAAATACAATCTAAAGAGCTGATCCATTTGTTTTATCACTGAAGGCGAAATGATAAAAAGTGGCCTTTGACCAGCCGTCTCAATAAAACTGTAAAATACACTGTTTCACTGGCTGGCTGTGCTCTCCTGTCTTTATTGGCCAGCGTCCAACTTAAAAACAAACCGAAAACTGCATCTGCAAAGACTTTTTTTACATGTGCTGTGGAGGAAACGACAGGACCTTCATTATCTCCATCATCTTTGACAGCTGGTTGAAGGTGAAAACGTGTCTCAGTTCTGGTGCTGCTTTGATCAGCAAGATTAGACACTGTCTTGGGTGATTTTGTGTGTTTTTTTTTTTTTTTTTGCAGGCTGCTCTTTTTCTGATTAGGTGCAGCTGTTTTCATTTGGTGAATTGTGTCACAGGTATTTAGGGAGCCCTCACAACGTCACTGGTGTTGGAATGTTCTGTTGTTTTCTCGTGTCATGTAGCAAGTTCCTGCGATTAAAGCAGCCTATGGAAGCTTGCCTTCCAACATTTGGGTCTCCGGTGTTTGCCGTCCCAAGATATCTTCATCAAACATCTTCAAATCAAAAGAGAGGAAGCAATCCGTTCTGGAAAAAGTTTTTTAAAGGGAAAAGTATTTTTAGAATGCCTATTTAGACTTTTTTATATTGATTATATTTGCATAATTTTGCATAATGCATAATTTTTAAAGATGTTTGCATGCAGTTAGTTTTAAGCTGCTGTAATTTTAAGTTGTGCATGTGTAAATTGTATTTTGTATTTTTTAAAATATTTTCAATTTTGTACTTATGCACAAAATGTATTGTATGAGTTACAAATCAAGAATTACGCACGCACAAATCTGGCTGATACTATATTCTCTCCATAGTCCTAGCATATTTGGGTCGATCAACAAACCTTCATTTGTGCTGCTGTACAGAACATTTATTATCATTTCGTGACTCAAACAAATATTCTGTTTCTTTGAATGGTCATTATCAAAAAAAAAAAAAAAAAAGCAATTATTGTCAATTGAGAAGACCTTTAAATGACACAGAATTGACTAGAACCCTTTTAGTCTACATTTTGTCTTTAATAAATATAAAGTCGTCTGCGTTCCAGAGCAACCCTTTGACCTCCATGTGTGGCCAGGCGCAGTTCATCTAGAAACCATTAGGAAGTTCTTAATCATGTGAATCTCTATTGTCTCCAACATCAAGGTAAAGTTTGCTTGAAAGCCTGTTTGGCCTCATGTGTTCACATTTCCAAAAGTTGACTCTGTGTCATAAACACAAGGTTGTCATCTTCAGTCAGTGGGTGGAAGGGAGTTAAAAGAAGAAGCTTAGATTTGGACTAAGAGAGATGGATGCATGAAAACCTTTTTATAAATGTATCTCTAAAGAGAAACGAGTGGGTAAAAAAGTTTTTTTTTCACTCCCACTAACAGAAAAACACCAGCTGAAAGTGCTTTTGTTCGGCTGGGTCAAGCGCATTCTGAGTTTTCACCTCTTGCTACTTTCTTTGTTCAGCCTGGTTACGTGGAGGTGCACTTGGACGTTGCAGCGGGGGAGCGTGGTAAACACGACTGCTAGTGCTGTTTGGTGACAGCTCACCTCAGCCCCACAGAGGTTGTTCATGACAAAGAGCACAAAACTGGAACAGCTGGTTTTGTGTGGAACACTGAGTCCAAGTTATCAAGCATTCTTTGCAGAAGCGCACACCGAGGCTTGTCACGCAACAGAGAAGTGATTGTTCGGTTAGCTAGTTGCAGTTTATCGGGAGGTTACTGTGGGTGCAGGCACTGATTCTGGGCTGGATGTTGGCTTCCCCTCTGTCTTTTTGTTTGTCATTTGTTTCCTTTCTCTTTTTTCTGTTTTTGCTTCCCTGCAAACAGCTTATGATGTGCACTTGGCCATCCCACTTCCTTATCTCCAGGCTGGGCATAGCAAGGGTCTCCAGAGTAAGAACAGAAGAGTAGGGCAAACTGAGAAGAAGCAAAAGAGGTGGAGAACATGACGGAGCATAAAGCTGAGAGGATTCTCAACCCGGTCTGAAACACTAACCAACCCAATATTTTCCTATCTGAAAATTAGCAGACCCTTTAGAAGTACGCTCTGAACATGTTTGTCCTGTCTTCTCTAGAACCCTCCCCCTTCGTACCTTTCTTTCAACCTCCTCCACTGGCCCCGGCCCCCGCCAGACTCCCGCCGCCTCTGATGGTCAGTGGGTTTGTGAGTGAATCTGTCTGCAGGGTCACAGGGACAAGGGAGCAGACCTTGGCCTCATGGCTTGACCCCAAAGAAGAAGCTGGTGTCTGACTCTGGATGCCCTGTCTGACCTCTGTGTGTGCGCACAGGGGCGGGGGGGTCTGAGTGCTGGTTTTGTTCTTGCTGTGCCATTTTTTTCTGTTCATGCTTGCACATAAACACTGGCATGCAGAAATGAACACATTTAACTGTTTTCTCGTATGCCCACATAGCCTGTCGTGTTTGGGTGTGCAGATGTCACATGGGGGGTGGGGGGTGGTCAGACGAGACAGAAGTGACAGGTATTGATCAATGTTGTTCCAGTGGAGCAAAGACCCCCTCGAGCCAGTGTGTTTTAGAGAGTCCAGGGAGAAGGAGGGCAAGGGAGACAATCAATGTCTGATCCTCCTCCAGGAGCGGCTGGGTCAGTCTGGGTTTACCCCTTTTTTATTTATCAATAACAGCAGTAAAACTGGACATGTCAATAAACAAACAGTGAAAAAAATGAAACAAAAAAATGTCAATATTCATTTTTGTTGCCTCGAATCCAAAATGAAAGGCAGTGAACTTTGCAGAGAAGCTCAGAATGGATTAAACTCTCTTTGACTTTCATGATGCCAAACTGTGATGACACAAAATGACTTCTATTCTGATTGCTCCTATTGCGAGTTCAGAGTAAGAAACTGTGCTGATGGTTTGTCAGGCGGCACCTCATTGCCTCCACCTCACAGGTACAGGTTGAAAAGGACTCTATTGGAATGTTTCCAGTGCCTTCTATCTCAAGAAGGCTTTGCATTCAAAGTTAGGCAAAACACTTGCATTTTCTCAACAGTGCAGTTTGTGGAGCAGCTAACAAGAAGGAGAAGATGAGCAAAAAGAAGATTGAGGGATAATTACTGTGCGTCTGAAACTATCTGCTTTAAATGTTTACAAGAACACAGATATGAAGCCGTCACAGGGAAATGGGCCTCCGTGCTTACGCAGTGCCCGCCACCCTCCCTCCCTGTCCTTTTATCCTTGTCTGGGTTGAAAGGTCAGCACATGTCTGGAACAGGTCCCTGAATCCTCAAGCCCCCAAACCTAAAACAAAACGAATATGTGGATCTGAGGAAGCTGAAACCCTGAAATATACCAATGCGTCCTGGACAGGCTGACAACATGTATACAAAGAGCAACAACCCCCCCACACACCTCAACTAGCTCCTTGTTTCCATGATGAAAGACACGAGTAAACACATTCAAATGGAAACCATTGTGTTTTGTCGTGACTGCATAGGCCCAGAAATGATGGATCATCTGTGCGTCCTCCTTAGAACCGTCCCAGGACTCGCAGAGCTTCAAGTCCGTGCCCCTGAAGGGGAGGTGTGACATCACTCATCTCGTTCTGTGAGATGTTGTCGTGTTTTAGTTTAACGTTAGACTCTGTCTGCTTCTCTTCCTTTCACTCTAATGCCCCTAAGACACTACCCCCTCCAACCCAACACACACACAAGACAGAGAGGGAAACCCTCTAGATCCTGCATGAACTCTGTGACCTGCAGCTCTATACAGCACACCAGGACCTGGAAAGGTTGTATAGGGGGAATGGGAGGACATTTTTAAGAGAAGGAGAGATACGGAGGCCTCAGCTGCAGTGGGGGTGGGGCATTTGCCTCCCCCTCTCGCCATGCCCTCACTGTGCTCTCTTTGACCTGTTGTGAGACTGTCGAGTCGCCTTCTCTTTTCCGTTGGGCCGTAACAGTTCAGCTCACTACTATGGGTTGTGCTGGATTTCATTCATTTGACTGAGCCTCAGTTAAGTCAGACTTTAAACCAGTCTTTAACCAGATAATGTCCTTGTGGGATGGATCTTCTCTACGTTCCCCTGAGAGCTGTGAACATTTATTTAAAGGGTGTTTAGAAGAAGCGTAGACACTGACAGTTTCCTTGATGTTCCAAGGGAATGTTCTGAACGAAAGTGGACAACCATGGACTTCTCTGCTTTGGATCAAACCAAACTCACATGGAATATCATGGAAAAGTGTTATCATTTCCATAATTCAATTCAAAAAATCAAACTTTCATTGAATACACAGTTGGGGCCCACTGTTTAATTGATTTCAAGTATATCCTCATTTTTAAATAAACTTGGGTTCCAGCTCAGGCACCCCTGAAAATAGGATTTAGGAAAAACAGAATCCTGTGGAGGAATCACCATTTACTTGTCAGTTTTTGCAAAAAGATAAACACAGAGATTATGATCACAACACATCAATCTAACTTCAATAGTTTTGTCAGGGGCTAGATTTTTAGGTGAAATCTGCATCTTCATCCAGATCCTCAACAGAAGGAATTATGAAGTCCTCTAGAACATTCTGCTAGACTGTTGCAGTGATTTTGATTGAAGAAAGCAGAGTTTACCAACACCAGCGCTGGACATTGCAGGCCAAATCACAACTGACTGGAGATTTCCCACTGGACCTCCAGCAGCTTGGGTTCTGCTCCTCACCAGTCTTCCTCCAGACTCTTGGACCTTGATTTCCAAATCACAGACACACTTTACTTTCAGCAGAAAACAGGTCATTGGACCATTGGCCAAGAGTCCAGTCCTTCTTCTCCTTAGTTGAGACCTTTCCTCCGTTGGTCCAGACTCAGAAGTGGTTTGACCTGAGGAACCTGACAGTTGTTGTCCATCTCCTGAATGGGTCTGAATGTGGTGGTTTTTGAAGCTGTTCCTCCACTTCATTCCACTCTAGATGGACCAGCTTCTTGAACCTTGTCCTTTTGATAACTCTCTGAACTCCACGTTCATCTCTTTTGCTGGTGCTTCTTCTCCTGACACATTTTTCCCTTCCATCATCCTTTCTGTTGATCTGACTGGACACAGCACTCTGTGAACAATCAGCCTCCTTAGCTATGAACTTTAGTGACTTACTCAGAATATGAGGGGATCAATGATGGTCAAACTGAGACAAGTGAACCAAACTGAAACCATTTAATGACATCTGGGGAACTTCAAATAATTGGAGAAGCACATGATTACATCTTTACAAGTCTGTCATTCAAGATGCTGTGGCAAAAACACAGTGCTCTAATCACAATCTTTTGGATGGGTCGACAGTTGTCTACAAAGGTACCAAATGTCTACAGCCATGTTGTTACAGTCGATCACACTGATGAAGACCTCATATTTGGGAAGATAGACTTGAGACATGTTGATGATTCTACATTGCACTTTGTCCTGGTATTGCATCAGTCAGTGCTTCTATTTGACCGAGGACTTCACTGCTTGCACTGCCCTACAGAAAGGAAAGTGTGTGTAAATGCTGACAGTCTGATGGATTATTACCCAATGACACCTTACAGCATGGCAGCGTGTCTTCTCCCTACACCATTCAGTTTCTTACTGATTGTTTTTTTGTTCTTTTTTTCAGTGATGGAAATTGAAGAAGAAATCATGCGTATCTTGCCAGATTTGGACAGAGACAATAAAATGTCTATTGTAGAACATCTGAATGATGTTATTGGGGTCCAACAACAAAGTGACCTTTTGTTCATGGAGGCTGATAATCTCAAACCTTTCCTCACACCAATTCAAATATAAACTACTTCTTGCATTTAAAAAATGTTTGTATACGTTCTGTACAAACTGTCATTTGTAGTTAAGTCATAGAAGCATTGGTCACTTCATTTTTTTTTCTTTTGTTTGACATGATTATGTTAATTGTCAACTTCTTTTCACTGTACCACTCTGCATGTTTATCTGGAGACCATGTTAATGAAGAGCTTTTTCAAGGCCTTCATTGACATTGAGAATGCTAATCATGGTGAAAACAACATTTTAAATTGTTAACCTTGCGTAATTAGGCTTACAATTAAGTTTGGAACTATGGATTGTCTACATTTCTATGACTGACCTTATGTTCTTTGCAAATACCGGTGTAAGCCCATTGAGAGGGCTATGGCTGTGATATTGGGCTATATAAATAAAGTTGAAGTGAATTAAAAATCAAATGTTATTTTTTAGACATGTTTTTTCTATGATTACCTTTTTCTGTGTGGGTTTTCAACGTTTCTTCAGCAAATTTACGAGTTTTCTGTTCAAATACATGAGACAGCGGCGGGTGAGGCAGCAGCAGCCCCTCCCTTCCCCAGGGCCGCACAGACTGAAGCTGTATATGACGCATGGGCTTTACTAATTTGGTCTTTTTATCATCATAAAAGACACTTATTTTTAATATTACCTCATTTGTTTATTTAGCGCCATCTGTCATTACATTGGTGCCAGTTGGTGACTGATTTAGTCTTTTTAGCAGCTAAAAATGCACTTTAGAAATACACCAGGTGAGGCAGGCAGTACGCATGCCTCAAGGCAGAGGGCGGTGGTGAGCTCGGAGAATGTGACACCACGCCTTAAGAATAATAGAATTAGTGGTAGCAAGTGAAGTGCAGCCGTCCAGTTATTCTTTCATATTGTTTGGCATCATTTTCTAAATGGAAGATTACGTTTTTAAACCCCTAAACTCAAGAATTTGATTAGTCACGTCACTAGTGATATTTTTTTTTTCCCTCTGCTACAGTTTGTAAACGGAAAAAAAATGTTAAAATTTTAAGACACACTTTGGTCCTTTCACTACAAATACCCTACAAATGGAGTGGTAGGGAGAAGTGGTAGGGCGAAGGGAAGAATTCGGATTGGGCTTTTAACTGCTGCCAATCAATTGGTGAATATTTTATGATTTTGTTTTTGAGACAAAAGTCAGAACAAATGAGCAGGAAAGAACTTCAGCAAAAACTGAAGTCAAACTCAAGAATATGCACACTTTATATCAGTACTACCAAAGAAAAGGTAAAAAAGTAACTCACTTCATCTATTGAATACTTGGAAGCCAACTTTTGATGGGACATTAAAAAAAAAACAACATTAACAAAAAAATCTTTTGTTACCAAATCAGAACATTAAAACTGAACACAATTTACTTAATGTATTAAAGGGATTTTGTTAATTTGGTTCTGCTGTTAGTCTTCTCGTGTTTATATACATTTTGGTTACGTTTTGTTCTTTAGCAGTGAAGTTTTTTTGTTCCTGTTTAAAATCATCTCAGCATCCCTGCATGGATTAATCATTGTCAGTGTTTCTGACATCTTCGTTGTATTGAAATCCTCTTGTCTTCATTCTTTTTTATTTATTTATTTATTTTTTTGGTATTTCTCTGTATGATGTACAAAGTCAATAACAAAAAGACGTCATTAGCTCAGTGTGCTTTAATGCTGCTGAAAAAACGCTGGTGGATCTTCATCACCAATTTACCCAAGTACAAAGTTTGATCTTTGACATACATTTTTCAAAATACCATAAAGACCCGTTACTAAGTAAAAGTAAGTAGTTTGTTGAGGAGTTTGCTGACTTGAGGCTGGTGGAGGTCTTGGCCTAGGGGAGCAGTGTGAGTGCAGACACAACACCCCCCACACACCATGATAAGACCCAAACAGTGGACGGAAAAGTGAAGGTTGTGTTGCGTCTGAATGATGCGTTGCTGCTTTGTCTGCTCCAGTGCAGGAATGTGTGTTCAAATGATGACGGGTCATTTCTTTTATGAAGAAGGGCGCAGTGGGGGTCATCACCCGCTCGGCCCTCTGTCTCACACTTTGTGAGGGTTTGTGCCGGTCCTGCTCCTGATCTGGGTCAAGGGACGTGCCATTCAGGGCTGAGGAACCCCCCGCCGCCGCGGTGCCCCACCCTGATCCCAGCAGTGCTGGGGATTGTTTGCCAAGACTGGACTCAATATGAATATAAGCAGAATGGGACTCCCAGACTGTGAAAGCTATCAAAGACATATTTGCATCTAATCCTCAAAGAGCCCCCTCCCACCTCTCACAGAGAGTTCGCTTCACCCTTTCAGCTCCCCAAAAAGATCTTACTAAAGTAAAAAAAAAAAAAAAACATCAGACCTGCCATCCCCCACCCTGAAAGCCCTCCTCTATTGCCCCCCGGACCATCCCATCCATTCCCCAACCGTTGGGCCAGACAAGACGAGACCAATTCTGCTGGGGATTATTTAGCTTAGTGATGAATAATGGATGACCATCTCCCCTCTGGCTCTCCACCACAGCAGCACCTCTCAATTGGCCTTGGCATGGAGCCACTCATGGCCTGTCTGGATAGCTGCTTGGCCGGCTGGCTGCCGATCAGACCCAAGAGATCTGCAAGGTGATTGCAATATTGGGAAAGCATGGACAGGATATTAGTCCTGAATACTGAGGAACATCCTCGCCCAGAGATCCACCTTAAACAACTGCAGCAAAAATGCCTCTTTCTGAATGGTCTCAAACCTTACTAAAACGTCTGCATCCTTGGATTGCTTTGAAGGATTGCTTTGAAAACTGCTCAATGAACATAAAGCTACTGGATGCCTTTCATACATTTATAGATGAACTGATAGTCTTTGACACTTTGTAGATGACAGAGTCAGAGAAATTGATGTGCAGAGCGTGGGAGAAAGGCCTCAACATTGTCCTTGGCCTGAAAAGCAAGGAAGCCACTCTCCTTTTATTCCTCCTCTCATCCTTGTTTTGCACTTTATCTCTTTTCATTTGCTCCGCTCTCCGTCTTATTTTCAATAAAGCACTTGAGGCCAAAGAGATGTCAATGCTGCGGCTACACACACGCAAACACAAGGACACACCTGGGCATAAGAGCGCCCGCTGAAAAGAGACAAGTTCATCCAAAGGGCCTGGCTAACAGTAACGCAGGAGGGGCCGAGTCCCTTTGTGCCCCCGGTCCCCACAGCGTCTTCTCATCCCCATCCTGAAGACGGACTACCAAAGGTGCATTTGGACAAGATGTTTTTTGTACACTTGTTATTTGTGACCCTTTTTTGTCTCTCATGTTCTTGTTTTACGGCTTTGTTTGTTTGTTTCTTTCAGTGGCGTTGAAGTAGCCTTAAGTCTTTGACGACAGCTGTGCAGCCGAGTGCTGCATAGAAACACAAGTTCAACACAATGACTGACAAGCGCTTTGTAGGAGATAAGGCCTCTGTGAATGCGTCCACACTAAAGGCTGCTGGTTGGCCTCATAAAGGCCTAAACGTCAGTCTGCTGCAGACTGCAGCGAGCTGCTCTCTCTGCAAACAAGTCATGAAGAGCCTGAATGAAAGGAGGAAAGGTTTGTTCTTGTTTTGTTGGCAAGTGAGCTATGAGCTATGTTTAGATTGATTTTTTGAAATAACATCCATCTCATCTAGCTGAAACGGGACCTCTTCTTAACTTTTCTTGCCTGATGTAAGGAGTTAGTTTAAGGTTAAATCCAATACCAAATCCTGAAAATTCTAAACCCTGATGAACCTCCACCATCACTCAGATGTGCCTGAAAATGATGAGAATGCAGTCAGATTGAGGTGTAGCAGGTCAAGCGTGTGGTGTGCCCTCCCCCTTACATCCCACTTGCACCTCTCAGACCTTAAGAATGAACCGGGAGTGAACCAAGAGCAGAGCAACAATTCGCAGAAACTTCCAGAAATTCCTAAAGCCCTTCAACCTCTTTCACCTCTGCAGTCTTAACCTCTGTGGGCCCTGGAGCAGCTGGAGGGATCTGAGGGTTCTGCCTGACCCACATTCAGGGTCAACATAACTCTCAGATATTTATTTACATTCTTGCAATGTGTACATTGTCCATGTATGTGTGGTGGGTGGCACTGCAGAAGGCAGAACACACTGTTCAGAGTG
Source organism: Adrianichthys oophorus (assembly GCA_036245035.1). Lineage (NCBI taxonomy): Eukaryota > Metazoa > Chordata > Actinopteri > Beloniformes > Adrianichthyidae > Adrianichthys > Adrianichthys oophorus. The sequence continues at coordinate 2,105,448 of BSAI01000009.1, read as the reverse complement.
CACCTATGACATGCTGGAAAAAGTGTGTTTATGTTTACATGAGGAACAAAACACACAGCAACTCTTCTGTCGGTCTTTCTCCATAGATCCAGGACTGCAGGGCTGTTGTCAGTTTTTCTGGGGGCCCAAAGCATCAATTCATAGGGGGGCCTACACCCAACCTTTATATACAACATAAATATAAAGTACGTATAGGCTGGCACTCACCAATCAAAGTGTTAAAAATCACGTTTTAGTATCTCATTAAAACAAAATTAAAAGTAAATTTTCCATTGTTAAAAAAAAACTACAGAACAACCAAAAAAAGAAAATAAACATCAAAACAACAAAACGTTTATTTATAATGTTTCAGCTTTTATCCTCATAGTATGTCCATCCGTCAATCCCAGATACATTCCCATTCCATAGCAGAGCCTCAGACTGCCACAGACATCATTACACTCCAATATTCAGTCCTGCAGTTTAGAGTCACTGATCAACATGAAACATGCTCCTGAACTTGAAGAGGAAGGAGAGCAAGAACCCCCACAGGAGTGAGGGGAGGGCCTCAGTAGTCCACACAAAAATGATCCAGGTATGAGCCAACCGTGCTCACCAAACCACCATGCAGCCTCCACCCAAAGTACAAAACCTGGATTTCAAATTAATCCATGGTGATGAAAAAGTGTTGTCGGCCCTCGGGGCCCTTCTTCTGGCCAGGGACTCCAAGCTAGGCCTAGCCTTTTGACATCAGCACCTCTGCATAACTCCCCTCCGCTGTTTCACAGGAAGTGAGGCAGGAGCGTGTGTCGGTTGCCACAGCAACCAGCCCAGTTTTTTGTCTCTGATTAAGTGAGGCATTTTTATTGACCATTTGCAAATACCGCCGCAGTTTTATTTGCAAAAAAGCCACTGTCTCGTTCTTATGTTTTATAGACATTTACAGCCCATCAGGAAAAACGACCTTTCTGTTTTGCTATCAGTCAAGCTGTTGCATTCTGAATAGTGAGTCTTTCAAGAAATAAAGATATGCTAAATAAAAACTGCTGACAGTAGTGAAAGCTTAATGTTGATATAGATCTCAGTCATAAATATAATCTCTTCTGTACCACTTTTAGAATTTTAGCTCCATGTGGAAAAAAAATTGTGTTTTGTTCTTCCAAAAATCCAAAATGTTTGATCTGTATGGATCCTGAATGAGCCCACAGTTTGTGTGAGGAACAAATTGAAAGGCAGCAACACAAACACAAAAGAAAAAAAGTTTTTGGGGAATAAAATCCTTTTCAAAAACTCAAACTAACTAGTGTTAGTGTCATGGCAGCAGGATGAGTCCCTGAGGGATTCTTCAAACCACATGAGGCAGCCTTTCTCTTCAGTCCAGAGCCAGCAAGGAGGCTTCAGCTGACATGAATCAGCAATCAAAACTCAAATCATAATTTTGAGCATGAGGAAAAACATTCACTTTAAAGGAATGGAAACAGGACAGAAGCTCATTGCAGGAAAAGATGATTACAGATCATCTCTAGGAACAAAGAAAACAGTTAATGCTTTGAAAAAATATGCTGCACTTTTACATTTTTTAAAGCATGCTTTCCTTTATTGTTTGATCTTTTATTGTTTTATTTTATTTTTAACACAGCCTTTAAAAGAAAAATCTTGTTTTGGAGCTTCTTAATTAAACATTTAGTTTTTGTTTTGTTTTTTATTTAAAACTGTGTTCGTTTTTAACATGTTCTTGTCAAATCAAATCAATTTTTATTTCTGTAGCACTTTTCATTTAAAAAATAACATGAGGTGCTTTACACCAAAACAAATAACTAAAAAGCAAGCACAAAATTAAAAAAAGTTGCCCCTTCCCCAGACCCGCACACAACCCACCACCCCTTTTACTCCTCCCACCCCCTAACTGATGGAAATAGATAATGGAAAATAGGCTGAGCACGTAAATTGGTTGTTGGAAACGCTAATAGTGGAATAACTAAGGAATATTAAAATAAATTATTAACAATCCAAAGTAAATTCACAAAAAATGATAAAATAGATAGATTGTAGCATTCTTCTTGTGATGGAGGAGATATATAAAATAATTTAAGATGAAAGGTGTATTTCTGAGTATTTCTTTATTGAAACTGTGATAGACCAGGAGCAGGTACAAATCTGCTGTTTGAAAAAGCTCAGATTTGTGACGCAGCAACTGAAATGGGCTCCACACCAATTCTAAATCCTCCACTTGCAGACAAATACATCTGTTAACGTCTTTATTTTCCTCTTCTGAGCTGACATCTGGTTCAAAACTGTACGGCTGGATAGCTCCCATTTTCTTGCAATGCTAATGATAGCTTGGGGTTGTGGGGAGTTGAAAGGTCACAGGTGAAAGTGTAAATGAGTGAATTCTGGGATATGAATGCAGGCTTACTTCCACGCCAACATGTGAGATTCTTTGATCATACAAAATTGAAGCATTACAAGGTTTTGTAAGATATTTGGATGTTTACTTATTGTTTTGAATTCATAACTTATTTTTTTAGAAAAAAAAACTTTTTAATTTCACACTAAAAGATTCATTCAATGTTTCCTGAGTGCGGTTGTTCCTGCAGCTCACCAGTCCTCCAGTGAATTGATGACACCTAGGTGGTGACAGCTATTGATTCATTCATTCATTCATTTTGCAAATTCTAATTCCCTTTCAGGGTCACGGGGTTGCTGGAGCCTAACCCGGCTACTTATGGGCGAAGGCAGGGGATACCTGGAACCCCTGGATACCTGGACTGGTCGCCAGTCTGTCGCAGGGGCCACAATCACACACCCATACACACTCACACCTACCGACAATTTAGAGTGACCAATTAACCTATGAAGCATGTTTTTGGACGGTGGAAGGAAGCCGGAGTACCCGGAGAAAACCCACGCATGCACGGGGAGAACATGCAAACTCCACACAGAAAGGTCCCCCATTGGTGACACTGTTCAAGTCCCCCAGCCAGGACTTGAACTGGGAACATTCTTGCTGTGAGGCAAGAGCGCTAACCACTGCGCCACCGTGCAGCCACTGTGCGTCCAAAAACATGCTTCATAGGTTAATTGGTTACTCTAAATTGTCCCTAGGTGTGGATGTGAGTGTGTATGGGTGTGTGATTGTGGCCCCTGCGACAGACTGGCGACCAGTCCAGGGGGGTAACCTGCCTTCGCCCATGAGTAGCCGGGTTAGGCTCCGGCAACCCTGTGACCCCGAAAGGGATAAAGCGGATTGGAAAATGAATGAAAGATTCATTCAATTCAATCAGACTGCATTTATGCATTGTTAAATCAAATAAAGAAACTCAGGCAGAGAGCACAAATCATCACAATACTGCGTGTACGAGGAACAGAGACGCTGGTCCACAAAAACACAGATCCTGGACAAACACAAGGGTGATACATCATCCATAACTCACAACATCTGTCTTGGGTAACACTTTACAAGCCGTGAGATATGGATTTGCTGAATGTCCAGCCTTAACGACTATGAAATATACAAGCATAAAGAGGCCAGAGGGTGAACTTTGCCTCTCGGCTCACAGGACAGCAAACAGGCGCCCTGGCGTCTCCTGCTGCGCATGCACGCACTGCTCACACACACACACACACACATACATAGATATGCAGGTGCAATGAAAGCCAGAGGGTGCTGATGATATGACCCTGTTTTACTGGCCACATAAACCCTGCCAGCAGCACACCTGAAGAGCACACACCTCTAAACAAGTGCATACAGACTGACCCTGACACATGGATGAATGCTCTGCCGCTGTATTTAGAATCTTTCAGTCCAGTTTTGTAAACTACTTATAAAAAAAGCAGCGTGGAGCCAAAAAGCTCAATGTTCAAGGTCACCTTAGTCTCTGTGACACCTTCACTGTCTGAATCTTCCATTCTTCTGCAAACTATGGATCAACCACACACTGCCCCTCTGCAGGGCTCTGTTTGTGTTAAAGCAGCACCAACCCATGCAGCAAAACGGGAAATGCGCCATTATTTTTAGGAGTCCAAGAGGTTCTTAGGTGTGATTATTTCCAAATTATAGCCTTCATCAGGGTGTTCAGCACATTCCTCCTGCCGTCCCCCATGCCCCTTGTCCTTCTTTTTCACTCCGAGGTCAAAGTTTTCACCTTATCTGGAAGCCATCAGCGCTGCAGCTCCGCCTCTGTGAGTCATTTAGCTGCTGCACATCGTTAACATTTTTCTTCAAGGTCTGAAGAAACCCCAAAAAATTACAAACACAGACAGTTCTTCATGAGCAAAGTAATCCAAGATTTCCCTGCCAGTTCCACATTGTCTCGAGGCTGACGGCCACTCAGATGTCAGGAAGGAAAAAGTACATCTGATTTTCCTGGTGTGGCCGGCACTTTCTTCTCTCTGTGTGGTCATGGGGGACAGTGGCCGCCTGCAGCTCCACACCGAGGCCGAAGGAGAGACATGGTGTTGAGGATCTGGCTCTTCCTCTGTCTTTGTCCTCCCCCTCCTCTCACACACTTCCTCCTTGATCTTGCACTTCATCTCCAGCCGTCTGCCCGGCCAAACCTCAACCAAAGCCTTCGTCCATCCATCCATCCCTCTTTCCCCCTCCCCCATCTCTCCCTCTCTCCCACAGACAGACACAGCTACCCTCCTGGACGTTTCCTTTCTGCCGGTCTGCCCCAACAAAGGTGCTCAGTCATGTGAAACCTAATCTTCAGCCCCCCAAAACCCGACCCCTGACCCCTTCAGTCTTCACACAGCCAGAGGGGGAGGGAAGCTGAAGCAGGAAAGGGAGGCTTTTGGGAAAAGGTCAAATTCCCAAAGACACTTTTGTGTATGCATGTGTGTATGTGAGAGCTGATGCGTGTGTGCATGCACTCAGTCTGTTTGTGTTCCAGGATAAGCATGTGCGTTTGATTCTGTGAATTCGTACAAATACGCATGAGGGGAAATTTTCCTGTGGGCCTGTGCTCCTGTGCCTTACTGCCTTTTAGGTTAGTTTGTGCATGCTCAGTGAATGTGTGTTGTAGAGTAGAGATATCCTGGTACCCATTTGTGTGTATGTGAGAAAGCTCTCCTAGCGCTGAAGCGCCACTGCCCACAGACAAAACACAGACTTTGTTTTCTAGCAGACCTGCAAGTCTTGTCCAGGCAAAGCTCTCGTTCCTCCACCCTATAATAGCAATCCTCAGATCCCTGTGTGTGTGAAATACAGTGAGGATGTGTGCGAGGCGTGGGGTGTCAGCTGTCCTGGCTGATTCCTGCTTTTGTTTTGTTGCCTAAGCGAGGCCCCCGGTTCACTGCGGCGCAGCACAGCTGCAGTCTGCCCTTCACCGTTAAGTGGGACTCCATCCCAAGAAAAAGTTAGCCTGAAATGGAGAAAATGGAAAAAGGGAAGTTAGGAAAAACAAGGAGGGAAAGCTGTCAATAAGGAAGCATCAGGCAGGAGGAACAGAGGGGCCAGTGAAGCTTCGGGAGGATTTGAGAGCAGACGCCACCTCCAGAACAAGACCTCCTTGGAGTTTTAGCAAACTCCAGAACACAGAGAGAAAGGGAAGCTGAGGAGCAAAAACAGACTGGAACTCTTTCAACCAATGCTGCTCCAAATGAAAAGCACTGCTCTGTAAGTCAAACTATTAAAGAAAGAGAAGTTCCTGAAAGCTCCCCTGACATTAAAAAAGCAGTGACTTTCTTCAGTTGGGGTACGCGCATCTCTTAAAGAGGGGAAGCGAGGCACTGACGGTAGGCAACGACTGCGAGTCTGCTTTGGGAAAAGTATGTCTGCTATGCAAGGGTTGATTGGCGGCATAGATTTGTCGGCCAGGGCATTGTTTTTTTCACCGACATTGAACTTGAGCAATCCTCGACATGTAAGTGGGGGCAGCCCCCTCCAAAAGAAAGCAGAGTGTATATGAGCGGGGACACACACAGACTAACAGCTCCTTTCTCCCAACACCCACCCAACCAGCTCCACTTCCTTTGACTCTGCTTTATCTCAACTGTCAACACCTGGCCGGAGCAAGAACCCGTCTCAATCTGTGAACTTTAATCTGGCCCCGCAAGGCAAACAGCAGCCAACTCGGACAAGCAGAGCTATTGGTCCGTCACGTCCCGTACCTGAACAGAGATGGGTGGGGGGAGCGGTCGAAAAATGCTGGAGGACACACGTGAAGATAGATAAAGGGCGGTGGTAAAAAAAAAAAAAAGAAGAAAATAAAACGCACACACAAACAGACCAGAGTGAGGGTGAGGCAGACAAGAGATGGGGGTTTACTGCAGATGCAAAAGCAGAGATATGACGGTGAACTTCCACCTGCATGACTGACAAACAATGAGCACATTATGGAACATATCAGTTTTCCACTACCAAAGATCTTTTTAGCAATTGCACTTTTAGAGCCATGTGATTGGTGGACAGACCAGCCTGTTCTGGGACCAGTGGTCATCATATCACCGAATGCATCAAGTGAAAGTAAAAGTAAGCACCTAAAAAACAACTTTGTAGTTTTATAGCATCTGATTTATTGTCTAGTGTGCCAAGTTTCCTGATTTTATCAACTATTTACTTCTAACTAAATTAACTTAAAGCAGCTGATGTAAAGTACAATAAGAACATGTTGCTGTCAATAGGATGACTTCTTTAATTTTCCAATAAAAGTTTTTGTTATCATTTGAAATTTACTCTGCTTAGTATTAAATGTAAAAAGATAATACATTTACAACATCTTTCTCAAGAAAGGTCATTCCAATATCACGACAGTCACCTTTTAATTATTAAGCTTTTTACCAGGAGTTGCAGATTGTGACCACAAACACATCCCCTGGTAAAAATCTGTTTTTGCAATGCTGACAGAAGAAATGGAACAAACACGCATACACACGTATACTGCATATAGTGCAAATAAATAAATTGAGTCAAATCTTCATACATTGGACAAACAAAAAGTAATATGAATACGCTCTAAAGTAGCCGAGTCAAATTGCAGTTTTTTTTTCAATTAAGGATCTTTTCAAGGAACTGATGCCAAACCAACAAAAGAAGCCAGAGATTCAAATTTGTATGCAATACTTTTTATTTTTTCAAGACAAAATTGCTGAGTGAAGAGAATAATGCAGACAAGAGTTGAAAATAGAGTGGCATCTCCATAACTGAAACAACAGGCCTGTAAGTCACGCTCATAAATGTTGGTCTGTGACCTTTGGTCATAAAACAAAGAAATTAAGCCGTCACAATTTATCAGGGGGGGAAGAAACCCAACAGATTTCTTGCTCTGCCACTCTGTTCTGAACAGAGCAGGTGTGTGTGAGTGTGTGTGTAGTCATAATAAATAATGTGGACCTGTGCCACAGGTCAACTTCAAGTTCAGCTTAAGAGCAAATACAGAACACAGAAGGAGATCAGGGTGAACGCCTTGACGTACCACAGCATGAAAACATGTACGAGACATCTGCTGTGACCATTTTTTTCTGGTCAGAATTTGCCTGGCATACGAGATGTACCAAGGATAAAGCACCATGGTTCATTGGCAATGGAAAACCAAGAAAAGTGGATGTGGGGCTGATTGCATATAAAAAACAAACACCTTTTTCTAAAGAAATCAACAGCCGGAATGTTATCAGGTGGTACATGATAGACGACAGTAAAAAGTTGGCTACCGAGAAAAATCCAACAAAAGCTTGTATTACTGCATATAAAATGGCAGGAGGGAAAAATCTAGAAACCAAAATGAAAGAGATATGTACAGCCACTGCTTTTTACCTCAGTGTGGTCTCTCCTGCCTGAAGAGGCCATCACATGACCTCCCAGCCTTGAGGAACGCCACAGCGTTTTCATCTCCAGAAACATACAACTTATTCACACTATATTATCCTGCCAAATTAAGAAAATATACGGTGGCAGCTTGTTGGGATTTTTTTCACTACAGAAAATGAGTACATTAAAACCTTTAAAGAGTACAGGCAAAACAGTTGAAAATACAGGCTCCAACATAAATACTATAAGTGCCTACGCTAAGTGAACATTAATTTCAAATACCATTCTAAATACAGGAAAAAAGTAGACCATAAATGTGTTTTGACCATAGGAACTTACAAGATTGTGCATTTTCCTATGTGTTTTATGTTCTTTCTATATATTTAAATCTCATAAATCTCTCCCCGATGCAAAAAATGTGATCAACCTGTAGACCTGTGAAAAGGCAAAAGATGAGACACGTTCATTACAGTTCTTTACAGAGAGATCCTGGACAGAAAAAATGAACGAAGCAAAAGGAAAACAACATTTTAAATAAGCTTCTCCCCAAAAGACATAGAAATGTTAGAAAATAAAAGACTCATCTTTTAAATCAAATTTGTAAATGTTGTATTTTCTGTACTGTAATTCTATAGTTTGAAACAGGATATTTCTATGGCAGTTCCTGCATTTAAACCTTCAAGAGTCAAACTAAGGAGACATGGCTGGCAACTATTTTTAGCTTCAACTCCTCCTTTTTATTATCATTTTTAGTTTTTTATTGCAAGCAAAGTCACCACGCTGTCTGTCAGCAGAAGTTTTCCCTTGAGCGTCGGACTGTAAACTGGGAAAATTGAACAGTGCACGTAGGTAGTTCCAGATCTGAAATCTGGACCTCATTTTATACTCAACCAACTGTACCTCCGATTAGAGAGACAGATACAGACTCCAAGGCAGAGTGACAAGTGCTATATCATCAACAATTACAGGGGATGGAGATTAAAAAAGAAAACATGAAAATACAGCTACCCAAACCAGGTCTAGAGCAATTTAAGAAACCATCGCCCATCGATTCGCCAGGCTTGACTTTGAAGAGTATTGACCCTCCTCCACCCAGCAGAAAACTCCCGTGCGCTGGTCTTCAAGTGACTGCTGGTTTCACTGCCGACTTGGCAGACAGAAGAAACATGATTCTGTGCTACTGACGAAAGAATATTGGCAAAATTTAAAATTTTGAAGAAAATAAACACTCTGGAATATTAAGAGCTTTATGTTGGTTTTTAACAACTCGTCAGTGTACCCCTTTGTTGTACCAAACCTAACCTGTACCTAACCTAAATCCCACACGCCAGCGCCCCTTTTCAGCATGAAACATGCCAGTAAACATAACTGTGATCGTGAAAAAAATACCTATGGGTTGGGAAGATGGGCAAAGGGACAAGAGTCAAAAAACCACAGCGTGCTTTGTGCAGGTGCTTGATGCAAGGACCTGCTCACTTCAGTTGTGCACAAAAACGTCCCATCATCCACTTAAGCAGGAACTCAGAGCTTATAGCAGGAAAAGAGGGTTAACTAATGCAGGTAAAACATCCAAGGCACTCTTTGTTGTCACTTCACACCATATTGTTCATTTTTTACTTCTTTTTGTAAAAACAAGTATTTCATAGGCAGTCTGATAAATCAAATTTTATATATCTGTTGCATGGAAACTCTTTCACAAAGATCGGTTTTCCGTTTAACCCTGCTTGTTCTGAAGTTTATGACACTGTCAGCTATGTTTGAACACAAACTGTACATGATATGTGGAACAGGGTGTCCTGTGTGCAGCTATCCATATTATTTTTCACTGATAATCTTTTTCTTTAATCAACTTGATGTGTGAACAGCAACAGAACCAACTCCGTCAGATGAGGACTTTTTTTTTTTCTCAAAGTAGCCAAAACACACCGAGCATGCTGTCCAGTTACAAAAAATACAAAACGTGTAAATTATTGCACAATAGAAAGGCTCAAAAAGTTCTGATGCAAGAGTATTGCCCCGTTGAAGGATCATGCATCCAGCGTTCTCCAGAAGGGGACGAGAGCGGGCCTGCACTGAGTTCTGACACTCGTGACCTGGACGTCTTCTCTCTTAGAGCTGAGGGAGAGCCGCTCTGTGTCTACTCGCTTTTAATGTCATTAGCCAGCGGCCGCTCGCTGTGCCACTTCTTCATGTGTTTCTCTAGAGTGCTGTATACACTGAAAGGCATGTGGCAGATTTCACATTTGTACACGTCCTTGCCCATCTGTCCGTGGGTCTTCATATGGCGGGTGAGCTTGGAGCTCTGGGCGCATGCATAGCTGCACAGCTCACATTTGTATGGCCGCTCTCCGGTGTGGCTGCGCCGGTGCACCGTCAAGTTGCTGCAGTTCTTAAACACTTTGCCGCAAAACTCACAGGTGTCGCTGCGGCGACCGTCCTTCGAGCTGGGTCGGCCATTCCCGCTGCCGCCATGGGGAGTGCTGGCCCCACTGCCGGTGCCACTGCGCCCTGAAGCAGTCCGTTCGCCATCCAGCTCACCGGGTGGAGTGGAGAAGCGCAAGCTGCCGTTTTCTGACGAGTGCTCAGACGAGGAGGCAAAGGGCGATTGTCGAGAGTCTGCACCTGTAAAGTGGACGAAGGGGTCCTTGAGTTGGCGAGAGGCAGCATAGCAAGCCAACCACTGAGAGTAGACATTCTCTGAGTTTGGGATGGTGGCAATGGAGGGCTCAAGGTCCTTTTCCACCTTGATCCGTTTAGATAGGGGGCTGAGGGAGTCTGGACTTACTCGCCCACCTAACAGCTTCCTGGACAGGTTGTCATTTGACAGAGATCCAAGTCCGTTGACGGCAGTGGGGGCTCCGTCATCCGCCTGGTCTGCCTCTCCCAAGCTCTCGTCACTGGGCCCCCGGGACGGGCTCCGACGGTGGGGGTGGAGAGCCTCATTGTTCTGGTGGTAGCGTGCTCCTTCTAACTGCAGGCTGAAGCAGTAATCATTTCTTTCTCCTTTCTCAACTGCTGGCTTATTTTCAATATCTTCTTTCTCATCTTCTTCTTCCTCCTCTTCCTCTTCCTCCTCCTCCTCCTCTTCTTCTTCTTCCTCCTCCTCCTCATCGTCTTCTCCATTTTCAGGCATAAGGCCATTGTTTTCACTCTTGAACTTGGACACCACAGACTTCAGAACGTCCGTGGCGCTGGCCAGCAACTCACTGGTTCCAGGTTCAGGGGAGCTCGCAGCCGAGAGCCCGTCGTCTGACTTGGAATTCAGCGCAGATGACTTGTTCTGGCAGTGCGTCTTCATGTGGCGTTTCAGTTTGCTTGCCTGAGTGCAGGCGTGGTTGCAGAGGTGGCACTTAAACGGCTTTTCCCCAGTGTGGCTCCGCCGATGCACAATGAGGTTGCTCTGGAACTTGAAGGTCTTCCCGCAGAACTCACAAGATTTTGCCTTTAGAGGGGTGCCTGGTTGGACTAAAGTGGATGTAGGGTTAGGGTTGGAGCGAGAGCCAGATGGAGACTGGGAGGTGGAGAGGGGGGGCGTAGCTGTGAAAGGAGGTTTGGAACCTGGCTGGAATGGCTGCAGTAGCCGTTGCATAGGGTTGGGTTTGTTGGGGGACAGAGGTGGGGAACCGACGGTGGCATTTCCAGCCAGCTCACGTAGGCGTCTCGAGAAGTCCATGCTCTGGGGGGGGCTCCAAGGGCACTGAGTTCAGTCTCATCACCCTATCAAAGGCGCTCGGATGGTGTGTTGCCAAGGCTAGGTCATCTGGGCTCAGGTGGTGCCGTGGAGGCGGGCTAAACAAGGGGGGTGTTCTGGGGTAGCGGCCCTCACGAGGTGTGGATGCTGAATCGCGGCCAGACCCAGATCCCGGCATCCTAAGGAGGCTGTAAGGGCTGCCATCAGCCAACTGGACAGCGTGGAGGGGAGGCTGGGATGATGCACAGTCACCCCCCATGCCTGGAGCTGCAGCCATGCGGGGGGTCAGCGGGCTGCCGGGCTCGCTTTCCAGGTAGATGCGGAAGCCATGGGTGTTCTGGGCATGCTGGAGCAGAAACCAGGCACTGGTGAAGGGCTGCTTGCACGTGGTGCAGGTGTAGCTGCTCGGCTCGTCTTTATCTGAAGAGAAAAGAAACACAGAAAAAACTGTTTACTACAACCAGCCACAACAAGGCATGATTGAATTTCCTGACCATAATTTTAGCCAATATAGCAAGTCTCTGGGGATGAAATATCACAATAAAAAGACTAGATATTGAGTTCTGTAGCCTTATGTTTTATTATTATTATCATAGCGTCCCAGGAGCTCAACATTTACCTCTGTCTAAAAAAACTGATAAAAGATTAAGCCAGAGCAGAGATGAAAAAACAATGTCTCTGACTAACAGATCTGTACAGGAAAATCTGCTTTATGCAGAGGTCACCAAAAGGCAAAACATTTCAGAACCAGAGGAATAGCTCCAACAGTAATTGACTTTCGATGGCTCTCCTTTGCTGACCTGAGATTTGCCTAAAAATACGTGGCCAGTCTGGTTAGATACACCAAACCTCCCCACCGTATTTACCAAATTATCGTGACTAAAGTAGGGCGTGCATCCAAAGCTGAACATTAGCAATGAATACATATGCGAGGTCACGTGCTAATAAATAGCATCCTCGTTTCTAGCTAAAAGACACGTTCAGAGAAAAAAAAAGGGAAATTGTGTATGCGTGTGTGTATGTGAGTTTGTATGCGTGGGTGGGGAGAATTCTATGGAAATGTATTGCATGCATTACTTGTCTGTTTCTGATATTTCATGCTTTATGGATTTATTTAAATCCTCTCAGGTGAAAAGGAGAAGGAGAAAGCAGAAGTGAGAGCTATGCAAAATCAGAAGCATCCACCACTTTCAAATGTGCTGCCTCTTTCATCCTACCCTTTCTTGTCTTTTTTGTTTCTCTGAGTGACATTATTTAAGTCGTTTGCACACTTTCACCGTAGAATCACCGCCACGCCGCTCAGAGGGGAGGGCGGGGGATCTAAGATGGTGGATGCACGGTGCTGCATGTTTTAAGCCCGCTATGTCACAGAGAGACCGCGGGGTGATGGCGGGGAAGGAAAAAGAAGACTGATGCTTTGAAAACAATAGAGGCTGAGCTGGATGAGCTGCAGTGCAAAGAGCTTGGACATGGTGTGTCCGCAGCCGCTGTGGCCCCTCCGAGCAATCTCACTTAAGTCCCAGAATGTGCACCTAATCAGACCTCCACGCAAATCCTTTTTTTTTGACTGAAGAGAGTTGGAAGGGGGTATAATGGTAAATTATGGATCATTACAATCTGCAAAAATTACAGTTAATTGCTGCCACCTGCAAGGGGCTCTGACCCGCTATGGAATTTTTCCATCATAAAAAAGCCATTTGCCCGTATGCATTTTTGCTCCCTCTCTCATAAGAGCAGATAAAATGTGCCCATTACATTGGTTTTGGCTCGATGTGCACTTCCTGATTATGTGTGTGTTTTACGGCTTGAAGTAGAAAGCCCCACGTCAGTCATAAAATGCTTGCAATAACCTGAGCTCTCCTGCACACTTTTTCTTTGATTTGCAGCCTGGACGCTCTTCCAGAGTGCATATGCATGAGGAGGGACAGAGATGGATTTTTTTTGTACGTATGTAGTGAAGGACAAGACAGAAAAATGGCGAGGGGGTTGGTAGAGCATCGCATCTGTCCGAAGTAAAAAAAATCTTGACAAGAGAAAGGGGAAGTGAATGAAGGGAGAGAAGTGTGGCGTGAAGGGGACATTCCTAATGACAACCTACTACATTTGTGTAGGACGCAGAAGCCGCAGCACAACATTTCAAAGGCTGGAGTCTTGAACAATGCAATCACTTGTCCATCTCCAGACGTTTGACAAAGTGTGCTCATACTGCAAAAGCCGATAATAATTGTTATTCGCATCCAAGAAGAGAACGCGCTGATGTCCAACACGCTCAGATTCACAACAACGCCACAGAAGAAATCCAAATATGCAAGCTATTGTCCTTAATAGCCATCCTCAAAGGGATGGAAGGACAGTTATTCAAAGGATGAAAGACATTTTGACAAGCCGTTTGATGTTTTGTTTTTTTCTTTCTTTCAGTATGGAAGAGCTCAGCACTGTGCGAGGGATGATCTTTCAAACGAGTCTGTCGTCTAACGGAATAAAAGAAAGCTCCCACTCTCTCTCTGTCTGTTTCCCTCCTTCCAGTAACTTGAAGTCTGCAGCGAGTTAGGGCAGCAGAGCAGGAGAGCCAGGCCTAATGCTGGATCCTCGGGTCTCTTTGAAATAGGATCATCAGAGAGCAGAAACCACACTGACAACCTCTTAGCTGCTATTCCATGGCAGGGGTTGAAGAAGGGGACTTTGAAGGGTATGGAAAGAAAGGCAATGGCCGTAAAAGTAATTGAGCAACTTAGAAATATGAAGATGTTAGGAGGCAAAGCACAGAATAGCTAAAAGACCAGAACACGGGGCTTATCAAGTCTTGGGAAGCAATACACTGCAGCACAAAGCAGGCAATTATGACGATGGTAACGGACACTGCATGGCCATCAGGCAGAGAACATGATCTAGGCCACATGTACAAAGCCCCAGGCCAATAGGCGCAAAGGAAGAAGAGAAATTATGACACTCCGAGGAACAGATAAATACCAGCTTCCCAGACGACTGCACTAACATGACACAGAGATACGCAGTCTGCACAGTGATGTGCTCAGTTTGTTCTATTAGCAGAAGCAACACCAAACCTGGTCTCTTCAGACAACTCTCCACTGAGAAGTTCAGCAACATATGGCCTTTTTTGTTTCTATGGTCAAACACTGGAAAGGGAACCAGAATAACCGATCCATGTCGCCCCACTGCCTTTGCCCCTTGTCACTGAGGAAGACCACATTTAGGAGCTGCACTCTGCTGATCTGCTGCCAGATCTAGAATTTTTTTTTGTTTTTTTAAACAGCCCCTTGTCAAAAAATGGAACATGAAATTTTGAATTCATAACGTCATTGTCATGCTGCATGGAAGCACAGTGGTTAGCGCTCTCGTCTCACAGTGTGAAGGCCCTGGTCCGAATCCCAGCTGGGACCCTTGTGTGTTGAGCTTGCATGTTCTACCTGTGCATGCGTGGGGTTACTCTGAGCACTCTGGCTTTCTCCCACACTCCAAAAACAAGCTAACATAATTGGTACCTTTAATGCAAGCACGTCCAAAGTCTGGCCCATGAGCCAAATGCGGCCCCTACAAGGATGTAGACTGAATGGTTGGCCCTCACATATTTTCATCTCACCAAATATTTCACTCTTTGTCAAAGGAGTGCAATATTTGCTCTAAAGTGTCCCTAGCTATGTTTGTGTGAATATGTGAGAGTGACTGTGAGCCCTCCGACAGACTGGCGACTTTTTCAGGGTGTCCCCCGCCTTTGCCCAACACTCTGACGGTCTTCAGCAAAACTTCTGCCTTGCCTCTCAATTAGCCTTTGAGAAATTAAAATGTGGATACAACGAATAGCTAAAAAAATGAGATGTGCCAATGAAGAACATCAGAGATGCTCAAACTTTCTAGACACCATTGGAAGTTGGCAGACTTAATTTGACCTTCTTTCTGTGTTTCGTCCTTGATCGGCCCCTGTTGTGGGCTTAGACCTTCCAAGTGAGACCCCGCAGCTTTCACTCATATTGGTCATTTAGCTAATGGAGGAACGAGCTAACAGGATTAGCTGACGGGTCCTCTAGGAGGAGAAGGAAGAGGGTGAGGTGCAGAAGCAGAAGACGGGGACACGGCATGTCATGGCCAATTTTCCAAACTCTGGAGTCGCTGTGGTTGGAGAGAGCACTCCTAGACACCTGGAAAGTGATTATGCTAATAGCAGATCGTTGCCAATATTCATAAGTGTTTATAGGTGTCGGAGTGAGAGCTTTGGGAAGATGAAGGGTTGTCAATACAGTGCCTCTTAAGAGCTGTAACTGCCATTAATGTGATTACCGCTCTGTTTATGTCATTAGGGTATTCGCAGTCAGGGATTGGACATGGGTGAAGGGTGAGGCAGGAAGAGAGGAGAAGCTGCAGTTGCTCCCATCAGAGTTCTTCATAAGTGTCCTACATTTATTTTTAAATCATTGTGTCAATAATGCTGTTGAAATGAATTGGACACGCGTTTTAGGTAGAAAAATACGTTTTTAGCTGAAGTTTTGAGGAGAAAAGCAGCTGCTTTATTTGTCTGCAATCATGCATTTAAAAATAACACCTCACAGCAGCCTTGACCTTTCTCCCTTCTCCAACATGTTTATCTGTGTTCCCCTGCCACACAGTCAGCCTCATACAGTCGCTTCTTTGTTCTGGGCCAGGCTTGTTTTGGTGAGTTGAGCGACTGGAGAAAGACAAAGGGCTTGTTTGACCAACACTTGTTCCTGGGACAAAGCCAGGTGCAAGAAGTGCAGTTTACCAAACGTAAATGGAGCCAGGACAGGTTGCCAGAAAAAGACGGCTAGTGACCGTTGAGACATTTCACAGAACGAGGAGAGGCTGAGAAGGCAGAGGGAAAGTCAGGCTGACATGAACATGCAGAAGCTGTTACTCCACAGTCAGACTTCACGTCTTACACATTTGGTCTGTCCTCATCCTGAGCCACTAAAAACGATTTTGGACAGATGGTGACAGAGCAGACAGTGTGTCCGCCTCAAGCTTTACTTGTTGATACATCTAACTGTGTGCTTTAAAAAGGGGGGCATTGATGAGCGCAAACAGTTTCACTTTAGATGCTCTGCACTGCCTGCTTCCCTACCTGACCTTCCTGCCTTTGATCTTTTCTCTTGGTTGAGCTGTGCTTGTACTTGCCATGCCCCACCCACCCACCCATCCATCCGTCCACTTCCCGTTCTACATCTATCATTTCATCCTCCACTCCAACATTTGGACTAAGCTGGCTAGCTTCGTTTTGTTTGCAGAGGGCTCTATTATAAGCCGTGTCTCAGATGGAGATCGTTATTTGCTCTCTGCTCACCAGCGATGGTGGGAGGCCGCGTTGTTGTTTTTCATCCTGGCTCTAATGGTACAGCGAAAACACCTCCGGGTCTCTAAGCTTAAGCAGTCTAATTAAATGCACCATTGCTTATGCAAGCCTCCGCAGAGATTATTTGTCGAGTTGGGATCTGACTCACAAGATCAAAACGACATCAACAAAAGCCAAGGCTCAGTGGAAGAGGAATTAAATAAAAGAGGGGAATCACAGATACTGCAAATGTCTCTGTAAGCACATATGTCCAGGTACATAAGACGTCTTAATCAAGCAGCTGTATTTTTGGACTTGGACAATATCCCCCATGGACGAGGAGTCTGAGCACTCAAGAGGGGAAATGTGAAAGTGTTCTGTCAGAGAAAGATATGTCTCAATAACCTGCAGCTGACGGGGAGGGGGACGTGGTGAAATATGCAAATAAAGAGTACAGTAAGTCATGACTGAAATAAGTGGAAACAGCAGAAAATGTGCAATAGCTTCTGTTGTTTAAATGCAGCTTACAGTGAGCTGAACGCATCATCTGCGTTTGAATGGCTGTGACAAGATAGCCTTCGTATGACATGAGGCAAGCAGCTTCCCCATCTCTGCACTGCTCAGCGTATGACAAGCTGGCATCTCTGCAGAAACGATGGAGAAGGATCTGGGAGGTCGACTAGCTTCACATTTCTGCATAAACCTCCAGATAGATAGCATCAGGAGAGGAGAAGCAGGGGAGGGAGGCCGGCAAGCGGCGAAGGATGATAAGGCCCCCGGGGCAGGGCATTCAACACTGTCAGAACTGCTTCGTCCTCAGCCATTGGACGAGTGGAGCGCATTATAAGCCTGCATACCATTTGCCAAGATGCGATTCGGCTTCACCGGAGCATACAAGCCCCGCGTTCGACCTCTCCTCTTTACTTCTCCTTGACATGCAGAGAGATGGACAGAACATCACAAACGTCACAGGAAGAAGGAAGATCAGAGGGAGGTGCACTGAGGCACTGCCAGCAACGTGACGGAGAAACCCTGGGATTTATCAAAACATTAACTGACACTAACTTTCCAAAGCAGATATTAGACAGTCAACAAACAAAAAAGGCGTCCAACACCAGACACCAAGAAACCATAAGCACAAGATTTAGGATATTGTAGAAAAATATGGACGTACAGACTTATTTACAGGGAAGAAATTAATTTCAACTCAAAATGATATTAAAATATCCGCACTTAGCACCTTTAAAAACTACAAACATTTTGTATGCGTAGTTTGTAATTATTTTGCCATAGAACGCTTTTGTCCAAAAAGTAAGATTAAAAACGGTATTCTGTGCCTAATATATGTGTACAACTGCACAGCTTTTAAGTCTGTTTATTAATTCTTATGTTGTCTGCACTCTTGTTAGTGCTGATAAAGATTCTGACTTCATGCAAAACTGCAGAACTTACAAAGAGAAAAGTCACACTCCAAAAGGAACAGAGAAGGTGAACAGGAGAGATTGATCTGCAATCACAGACCTGTAATCAAAGCATCTGTGAGTCGCTAACAGTTTGGACCTTCACACACTCTCCTGCTCTCTGCAGCCTCTGCACTCCTCCTCTGGTACTGTTCCTCCTCCTCCTCTCGGTTTTCATTAGACTCAATGGTGAGAGGAGCTAAGCAGAAATGTTCTTCTCAAAGGCTTGAAAACTGGTTTTCCCTTCTTCCTGTGGAGCTATGCAGATGTTCACCACCTGATTTAAAACAGTTCAACAATTTACTTCAACAGTATTTGTTACAGCAACAGAATAATAAATCTATTACTAAAAATTATACATTTATTTTAAAAATTGTTGAATACATGTTTTGAAGACAAAACATCAAATTAAATTATTAAAGAGGAAAATGATGTTTTCTCTGCTGCTGCAAAATCCCAGTTTTCAATACAAATATAGTCTTCATCACAACAGAAAGATATTTGACCAAACGTGCAAAAATCCAAAGGAACATTTTAGACTGAGTACAGTGAACAAAATATGAAGATTTCACCTTTGGTAATGAAATTCACTAAAATGACCCAGTTCTTTTGTAATCATGTTGAGAATGAATTGGAAAATTTGTCGGCCGATTCTGCTTTGAATCAAAAGGCACAGAGAAAGCACAAAACAAACCCAAGTTTGTGTCTAAAGGCTTAAATATTTTCCGTAAAAGTGCTAAGAAGAACGGACGCAATAAGACAAGCTTTTTCATGCCCTTTGTTGACTCTGTCTGGTCTTCTGACGTTTGCTCACTAATGTTCCACTGACAGACAACAGTGGATAGGGAGTGACCTCCCAAAAAAGTTTTCTGATGCAAACTCACCACGCACACAGGTAAAACATTGTTTTCAGAAAGCAAATCATAATTTCTGCCTTGCACAGGGAAAAAAAAAGTCTAATCTGGAGAGTTTTGCAAAAGTAAAATTAATTGTAGAATTAAAAGACTTTCCTCTTCAAATATCTTTAAACACTCTACCTATATTATGAAAGATGGTCAGAGGCATGCTGCCTGTACTCCAAAGATCCAACTATTTTCCCTGTAACAAACAAGGACAACTTCAATTTCTCAGCCAATCAGAGTCAAAAAGCATCATCATGTAACAAAATTGTCAATAAACTTTAATTGAAAAAAAAAATCCTACTTGATAGTTCCAATGTTACAAAAGACACAGAACTTACTGACTTTTTACAATTAGCTTCAACATAAAGGCAAAGTGGTTTTGAAGTGACTCAAAATAGATTTTCGCTAAAATGTTCTAGAAAGGGCACGTTAAAAAATAACTAAATTAAAGGCATATTTTCTTTATTTCAGAATATTTGAATTTATTTTTAGACGCTCTTCTTCTACTTGCATGTTTCTCTGTCTGCTGTGGTGCTAAAGTGGAAAAAAGTTGTTTGTTGTTTAAGCGAGCTCACAGTGGCCTCAGAAGCTCTCAAGCACGGCTATCATTTAGAAACCAACAAACAAGGCTTGTTTTAAAGGCACAGTTATTTTTCAGGCTGTCCCACCACCTCAGGGTGAGAGGACCAGGGCATGTGAGCTCGGGCCAACCATAGCAGCTCGTTATGCACAGTAGCCCAAAGGCACTGTGAGGGGACATGGCACTTTCAAACAAGAGGAGCAGTGTTAAGAGTGTCCTGAGGCCCAGAGCTGAGGGTTTAACACGCGTCCCATCTGGTGTGTGTGACTGTGCACACGGTGGTCGAGTGGTTAAGGAAGGCGCAAGAACCACTCTTTAGATCCAGGGCTGTCTCAGGGTTAGATGGAGCTCAAAAATGGAAAAATCTGACTTATTCTGTCACATACTTGGTTTGAATTTTGGAAATGTCGTGTTCTTCCTGCATGAAGAGAAAGATAAAGCAGCCAGAAACCATGAGACCTCCCTTCCACAACCCACCACCATCCATTCATCCAACCCTCCATGTCCCAGCCCATCACTAATTCATCCAGAAGAAAACTGTGCTGTGCCAAAACCTGATAAAAAATGCAAAATGGCCTCCTGTTCGGCCCTGTTTCAGCCCCTTCCAGACATTTTGACAGAAGAAGGAAGGGGCATGGCACAGCAAGCGGTCAAAGGGCCAAAGTGACCTAAATATGCTGTTTCTTCTGCACTTCTCTGTTCAATGATGGAGCCAAACAAAAACTACGCTACGACGGCACTGAGCTCCTCTTGTAGCAGATGCCCCGCTCCTAACTGAGCTCATGTGATCCATGTCAGTGGCGCTGAGGGAATGCTCAGTAAATTAGGAGACAATAGGAGACAAGTGAGAAACTCATAAAGCCAGTATCCTTCCAACAAAAAGCAAAATCCCATCTTATTTGACGGCAGGGCAGTTGCTTTCCACGTTCGTCTCACTGCAGTTACATCCCAGCATGCATCAGTAACATGCATGCATCCACCTCCACTGAGTAAGTGTGATGTTATCTAAAGCAGCCAATCAGAAGGTTGCTTCGTGCCCAGCTGTGGAGCTTAAATCAGGATGGCACACAAAGATCTCAGACTGAGCTGGTGTGGTACCGACACCACCCCGCCAAAGCCCTCTCTGGGTCGAGGGCTCCTATGGATCCTCACGTTTATAAGGAGGTCTGTGGCATACCCCAGGGTGGAGGGGCAGAAAGGAGGGTGACAAAAGAGAAAAAAGAGATATTTCCAATGTCAGCAGGTTTAAGACAGACCATGAGGTGCTGCAGACATTTACAACAACAAATTCATCTCAGTTTCTTTAAAAAGTAAATCCATATCAGCATCTTTAACCATGAACATATATCTGCAAAAACTGGAAAAGTGGTGCAAACTTCTAAGTACGATTTATTATTGTCTGATGAGTATGTTGTCCTACAAATGTATTTTTGGTGTGCTTCTCCTTCTACACTAAAGCAGCTCTTAACATGCAACTAACTGTACTTTTTAAAGACCCTTCGCTGGAAGTGCACCATTACTTTTTGTACCAAAAGCTGTTATAGTTTATTCTATATGAATACTTTATTAAAAAGTAACTGAGTGGTTTTAATTCTGAATTTGCAGGCACAATTTGCCCTCTTGTCAACATCCGGTTGGGCCAGGTACATGGGCAGTGCCTCTCCTGTCATCATGAAATGTATGTTAATAATCAAATAAATGTGTTCAATTATCTGTTCTATATATGTCCTTTGTATACGGTACATGATTCATAATCAAACAAATCTTTTTTATGTTAAAATCTTTGTATTTTGCGTGGATCCTGTTCGGTTAGGCTGCAAGCACCGAGCTCTGCCTCATGGCAGATTGCAGATTCTCATGCAAACTGGGATGAGTATTTGCCTTTAGCTTACTCAGCCTATGCTAATGATGTAATGCTTTATAAAAAAATGTTATTCATTGTAGGTATTTTTATTACATGTCCTCATTTTCTATTTACAGGGTAATGCATTTCACATGTTTTCTGTTCTTTACTCAGTGACATAAAGCTGCGCTGAAAAGACAGAAGGTGAGGCTGAGCGAATGGAGCGCACGTGAGCGGATGTTTGCTCTTCGATGGTTGCTAATAAAGTTTAACAGGAGTCGGTTATGTTAATGTTTTGCTCTGACTGGCTGCAACGATAGCAGATGTAATATGATTAAAAAGCATCTCAAAACTGGACTTTCAATTAAAACGTGAAGTCATAAATAATGGATGAACCAATGCTGGACCAGCACATTCCGGTTGGAAAACCATGACACTTTCTAACACTAATTGTTAGATTATTTATTCAATGACAGCTTTTTATCTATCTTTGGGGATGAAGTCTTCCATGTCAGTTTTATTATTTTCTTTTACTATATTTTAATCAATGCCATTGTAATTTCATAACTATCTTATCATATCAACAATCTTTTGCTATATTAAAACTCTTAGAAGATCCAGCCTCACTATTGAGGAAATACACCAAATTTAATAGAAATTGTCCCACAAGTGGTGCTGCAGAAGGTCCAAAACCGCCTTTAGACTAGCGTCCCTTAAACTACCATTGCGAGATGGACAAAATTTGATGTATGAGTTGGTTATAGGGCCTTGTTTTACGCATTGTAATTGACTCTAACCCTAGCCGAAAACCCTAACCCTGCAGACCCTGTACTGAACACAATGCATTGTGGGTAGTAATGTTTTATTGCTTTGTTTTGGATGTTTTCTGTGTTTTGGTTCTTAAAGTTTGCACTGGTTTTGGTTGTTCATCATGAAATGATGTGTGATCTTGTTGATTAAAAATCCCTGTTTTATGCAGCACATTAGTATTATTAGACCCTGTCATTGTGTGGCTTTAATACTTTTGTATGCTGGAGGGTCATTCCAGAGTTAGAGGACTTTTGGGCTTCAAAGTTCATGAACCCTAAACCTTCACTTTTATAATTTTCTGCTACATAATCATCAATAAAAGGTAATAAAATGTCAAAGGCTTGATTCACCCTACTTACAGATCAATTGTGCAATTTTTATTACATTATCGATTTAATGATTACAAAACTTTGTGCAACCTTGTTACGAATTTTTGCAGATAACAGGGATGCACATCTGTACTAATATTGGTTTTCTCTCGGGAGTAGAAGCTAGTTTTTTAGGTAGTACAAAACTACTTATGTAAATAAATGAAAATAATAATAATAGTCTTATTTTGAAATATGGGTCAAGGGTCATGGGTAGAATGAGACATTCAATCAAGCCTAACTATGTTGTAAAAATGGGAAAAATAGAAGAAAGTAGATCCCTTTGTTCTACTCATTCCTCATGGAAAACTGTTTGATGATGTCAAGTCCAGATTATCATGTGATTCTCTGCTAGTCTTCCTCGACCACGCTGAAAAGGACACACGTTCCATGGATAATAATTATTATTTTAAGTATTTTGTTCTTTAAACAAATATTCCCACAGTCACAAGAAAAACAAATTAAACAATGCAAAAAATATGTATTTAAGATTTAATTTGGATGTTGGGGGGAGGGGTGTCAGACAAGGGAAAATTAGCATTTTAGGGGAGGTACTCCAGACTTATTTTGTATTGTTCAAACTAAAGTTTAAACTAAGCCATAAATGAGCTCAACAAGCTGCATCACTATTGGCTTAAAAGGTGCCACTGCAACTAGGACTATGACCTTTGGATAGCAAATGCAACCCTAGCAACAGCAGTAATATGCTTAAAAACAGCATTGCCTTCAGCAATCAGATACAATTTTTTAAAGCAATTGCAAATCTTGTTGATTTTATCTGACACTACTTATTTTCCATGGTTAAGTTTATCAGTCTTCGTTTTGAAATTTATTTTTTTCTTTTCTAATTAAAAAAAACTTTAGTTTTTGACAGGTCTTATTTAAATGAATCTAAATGAATCTTAAATGAATTTATTATAATAAGCTAGGTACAAATATTGAAAGGTTTCATACATAAGATTTTTTAAGCAATAACTTTTCCTTCATTTTGATACTGTAGAAAAGGCTGATCATTAGCTTAGCCAGCTACTAATCACAATAACAAATATTCCACGACTCAGTCTGTAATCTAACTTTAATTACTACTTTAGTTACAGATCCAAAGTGTAGAAAAATGAAGAAATTTAAAGAAACAAGGACTCAAATAAGCAACCATCTCAGTATTCTTTGCATTTCTTTACCCTTATTTTTCTGTGAGTTTTTGGATTTTTCAGCAACACAAAACAGATCAAAAAATGTTTTTTAAAAAATGTAAAAAAGCTTTACAGTGCAGCAATCCCTCTATTGAGCCTCACCGGTTGGACCTAACATGTGTAGGCGACATGTCAGGATGCTCTAAGGGTCTTTGGTGACAGAGGTTTATTCACAGGCAGACATGAGCACACCCTGATCCACACAATCAAACCTCAGACTCACACAAACACACACACTCAACTAAAATGCGTTCAGTAGATGGACAAGACAACTCCAAAAGTTATTTAGCAAAAGTTGAAGCAGGAGTAATGTTTGCTCCGCTCATGCTGTCGCTCCTCTCTGTCTTTCTTTCCACTTCAATAATTGCTCCTCTGACAGGAATGTACATCCACTCCCCGCATATATGAACTCAGCTTCTCAGCATTCACCCTGTCATTTGATGATTGGCTGACAACCCCCGGCTGACAGTGGAGTCGCAGGAGCAGCAATCCCAAAAGACTGCTTGTGTTGCTTTCTGAGAAGTGAACTCCTGTTTGTGCAATGTAAACTGCAAAGTTCTTATGAACTGGTTCCATGCATATCCCACTGATATGCACCAAGGCCTCAGAAAAATACCGGGAGGCCTCCAAAGACTTTGGAGACTGGTAAGAGATTTCTGCAAACCTGTGTCCATGTTCAAGCACAGCTGCTTCCTGCAGCTCTTTTGCCCAGTTTTGTCATCCCTACACCTTGATGAGAAACAGATGATGAAAAGGGAATTTAATTGAAGTGATAGAACAAGGACATAATGTCAGGAGAGTGGGGTGCTGCCAACATGTGTCAAGAATGGCTTTAAAGCTGTGAAGAAAGCTAAAAAAAAGAGAAGTTGACAGCTTTACTCTGCTGTAGCCATTTCTACGTTACATTAGTGGCAGCTGTTTCCTTTGAGCCCCTGCGACAGACTGGCGACCAGTCCAGGGGTGTACCCTGCCTTCGCCCATGAGTAGCCGGGTTAGGCTCCGGCAACCCCGTGACCCCGAAAGGGATAAAGCGGATTGGAAAATGAATGAATGAATGAATGTTTCCTTTGAGCACTTTTATGGGCTGGCCCCAAGAAAAGGCTGCTGAAATGTCATTTAATCTGACGCACAAACTAAAGAGTCTGTCAGCCACTCAGACCAGGACCAAAATCACCACGCTGCTGAAGCTGCAGCAAAAAGAATGCTAACAGTATCTGTCTCTGAAGCCACACAGGTCGACGTTTTGTGAAACCAGAGGGGCTTTGTGGCTGCTGAATATGGGATCAGAGCATCCTCTACCAGTCCAGGACGAGTGTGTGAGGGCGCCAGATAACCCCACACCCCCATAATCACCTCCCGTCCATCCGTTCAACTCATTAGTTATGTAAATGCTTACCAAAACACCAAAAAAGAACCTCTTATTATGTTGGGCACGTGACAGATGAGCAGACACAGCTGCTTCAATGCAAAAACCATTGAATCTTATTTTAATACTTCAAAATCCAACCATGTTCTCCATATTTTGATCAATTATTTTATGTATTGTTATGTTCAAAATGTATTTTCCAAAGACAACTCCTTTTATGTCATGGAAATGTGTCTTATATTTTCTAAATGAACAAACAAAAAATATTGATTCATAGTGATAGTGAGTCAAATTCTGTGTGCAAAAATACATTTTCTCTATTTTTATAGGAACGTCCCTTTCATCCTTAAACCTTTGTTTTAGTGACATAAATGATGAATTCGAAATGAACAGCATGTGAGGATAAATCAGTCTGTTCAGGTCCAGCATGCGTTCTCACAGACTTGAATTGTTCTTCTCCGGTGGGTCTGAGCCCTGCTTAAATGTGTTTTAAAAATATTTTTAGGCCTTCCTATGAGCTGCAGCAAAAATTGAAATGAACAGACTAATTTTGAGGTGAAAAACGGGACCAAAAAAAAGGCCATTTAGAAACATTTAGAAAATAAGAAAAAAGGTTTAAAAGGTTAAAAAATCATATAAATGTGAGCTGGTGCTCCTCTGATCTCCGAAACAGCGCAGAGCAGTGTTAGCCTGACGTAGGGATGAAGGTCTGATGGAGGGCCAGCACAGGCAGGCGTTAGGGGCCTCTTCCTTCCTGATCTTTGGCTCCGCAACCTTCTGACTCAGATACACTTGGGAGGGAGACTGATACCGCTGCTGAAGCCCAACAGAGAAGGAAGATGATGGAAACGGGTTTAAGTGGCCCCTGTTCTTCAACCTCTTAAATATAAAGATGATGAGGTGGGGTGGACGTGGATGTGGAGAGGGGAGGGTACAGGAAAAGACCAAAGCTTCACACACTCAGCAGAGAAACACCGGGGATGGGGTGATGGCAGCTCGAGTGTGCCAGATCCCCCCTCCATCTGCTTAAATGGGGTGGATCACAGATGATGGGAGAAAGCTGCAGACTCACTGGAGATGATGGATTTATGAGCACGTGGTGAACCCACTCAGAGCGGAGGCGGGATCCAGCGAGTGAAGATGGCTCAAGTGGTTGCTGTCACTGAGAAACGTCCAGCTCGGCCTCTGAGTCCGGAAAGTCAAGCTTCTGTTCCCCAATCAAATTCGCATGAGTGATAGAAATAAGGATGTGCCTGAGTTGCTGCTGCTGCTGTCTGCAGTACAATCTGGAGATGTTGAGTTTTGCCCCAGCAATGGAAAAAGCAAACTTTCAGACAGCAGAAAAGTGTTTTAAAAATGCTGCGTGTCTCATCACAGTCACCAAAGTATGTTGCTTTCATCTCCCAAATCTAACAATTTAAACTAATCAGGCAAGTTTACTTCAATCAGAAAACAAACATTATTTATGAATCATATTCTCACAAGTGCCTGCATGATTTACATTGGTGGTGTCTAACAACCTAAAGGATATTTACTACTAAACATCCAGAAAACATTACCCACAGTTTTACCAGGAAGACGGGATTTATTTAAACCTAAAATAAAAACACATTTTAGGAACATAAACCCTAATGTCATTCGAGCTCACCTGCTTCAAAAATTAGTAAATTAATATGTGCTGTTGGGTTTGGTGTTAACAGAGGGAACTGGTGCCGTTTTACAGATGTTTTGACGTGGAAGGGTCCAGGCAAAGCCGCAGCTATCACTTTTTGGCACATTACATTTGCACTTTTACTTTTCAGAACAAAAATACTGATCAACCTCTACAAATGCAGTGCTTAGCCAGTCCATCCAATAAAAACTGATAATCCCTCAACCAGACAAGTCTCCTACACTTCTGCACATTTCACGCTGGCCTAAAAAACCCAAAATGCGTTACATGTAAAATAGCTCGTGTAAAGAACTACTGTTTATCCCTAAAAAGCTTTTCCTGCTTCTTAGATGCGCATAGGCTAAGCGGTACACCTCCCTGCATTGTTCTTCATTTTGTACGTCTTAGTATCATTTTAAGCAGCCGTTCTCCCCACGTGTGGAAAACAGCTCCATAAAACCAATCAGACCACTATATTCATTACAGGTTTATCTGGCAGAAAATTAGGTAAGAGTTTGAGCTTATTTAGACATTTTAGAAAACAACCGTAACTTATTCCTCATTTTTCATCTGATCAATCTGGAAAACGAAACAGATAAAAAAAAAAGAAGAAGAAAACCTGAAAAACATCAAACTGTAAGAAAAATAAAAAACAACGAGAATTTCATCTGAAGGTTTTTCTTCACAACAGATCTGATCCATGTAGGACACAAACAAACTAACAGGCACACACACACACACAAAACATTCTTTAGCTCTGGCTTTCAAATGACAAACTTTGAACATGGACGTTTAAACTCATTTAATCTGAATGAGTCTATAGGTCTGATTAAGAGGTTTTTAGTAAGACAAATAAAAAGTTAATTCTATTTTAATGTATGTACAATGACTACAGACAGAGTTGACTTTTATTGGATGATTCAACGCCAAACAGACACGAGCTTAAAACCATCTAACGCCAAACCAAATTCCAAATCTTTTTTTATTTGTTTTCCAAAGTTTTGATTGTCTGCTTTAAAAATGCCTTTTCTTCCTCTTAGCTTTGGTTTAAAAAGAAAAAAACACCACCTATGAAACCAGTGAGTAAAAGAAAAGATGTCAAAAACCAGAGAAAAGTGAAACAGACTAATGAAGACATGGAAAGCAGGAGGGTGGGAGGTGGAGGGGCTGTGTGAGGACAAATTAACCTTCTTAATTGGGGGGTGGTAGCCCTCTTTGGACTCTGCAGTTGGATCCAGAGTGCTGACAGATGATGAGAGCGAAATGGCAGGCTTATTACAGGCAATCTGGCCCCACAACTTGGCAGAGCGCTCCAGTACCAGAGCCTGGGGAGAGCAGGGCACGTCCAGCGTGGCAAGCAGCCCCTGCCAGGCCGCTTCCCGGCAGGAAGAGGCCCGCCTCAATAAAGGTCTGATATATCTCTGAACTTTGAACCGAGGGGCGAAAGGCTCTCATCTGGGAATCAGGTTTCTACATGATAACATAATACCATCTGGGCACAAAAAAGAACAAGGGCTCAGCTTTAGTGAAAGAGAGACAGAACCTGTCTGACAGGTACCAGGGCCCGGGGGGTGTCACGGAAAAATTCACACATTATTTTAGCTAACCTGAGTTTATACTCGTGAGGGTTTTCAGGCCCTAAACCTCCTGCCTGGGACCACAGAGCCTTCAAATTCAGCAAAAATCCTTGGAGGAAGACTGTCTGTCTGCCTGCCTGTCTCTTTCTCTCTGTCTGCCTGCAGGAGTCATATTTATGTCTGGAGAAATAAGGAAAAACAAAAGCAAGGTCAGGAAAGCTGGAGTTTGTCTAAAGCATAGATAGCATTTTCTTAACATGGCTGCAGACCTGTCTTAACACAGAAAAGCCCAAGCCGGAGGGGTGGGGGCAGGATTTACACCAAATCCTCTTATCGATTTCATTCTTACCATTAAAACCCATCAAGTCCAACACCTCTGAGGTGACAGATACCCAAAGGCCAGCAGTGCAGTGAGAATGGACAGAAATCTGCCCCACAACTGCAGTTTCATCTTAACAAAATAAAATGCAGAATAAACAGCAGTGTCATAAAGCAGAATGTTGTTCCGGGCTCCCATTAGGGCTGGGCGATTAATCGATTAATTTGGATTTGTTCTATTAGAGGATTTTTGTTTGGGAAAATCGAGATTTAGTTTCCCAGCTCTTTGCTTTCTTGGACTTCTGTTGTTCGGAGAAAAAAAAACTTGTTGCGCAATGTTAACAAGCGCACGCGACACATAAAGAGCATGTTTACAGCTTGTATTTAGTTGAACTTTGTGTTTGAGCATATTTCCAAAGGAAATGTTAAAATAAAATTGTTCTAGTTAAATATATTCTGCTTTTTGTCTTTTTTTTTTAAGAAA
Source organism: Adrianichthys oophorus (assembly GCA_036245035.1). Taxonomy (NCBI): domain Eukaryota; kingdom Metazoa; phylum Chordata; class Actinopteri; order Beloniformes; family Adrianichthyidae; genus Adrianichthys; species Adrianichthys oophorus. Next base: position 2,076,174 of record BSAI01000009.1, on the reverse strand, counting down.
GTAAAAGGAACGAGAAAAAAATCGATTACAATCGACAATCAAATTTTGTGTGATAAAATTGGATAATTGAATTTTTTAGCCATATCGCCCAGATCTAGCTCCCATCAGTCAGTCTGAGCCTTTCCATTCACTGTCCAGCAGGCCGTTGGAGAAAATAATCCCGATGCCTGCTCTGAATGGCTGACCTCAATAACCAGACATCCACAGCCTTCTCTGGGTCATCTTCACCAAAACACGAATCCTTAGTCCCCCTCCTCTATCCACTACCTACATCCCCTTTTCCACTGAATACGTAACTGTGCACATCATCTCTTTTTTTTTCTCTGTCTATCATCAGCAGTTTTTTTATTCTAATGGTTTAAGAAGGACAAATAAAGTGGAAACTGGAGTGTTTTTAGTCCAGTAATGCACCAACAGGATGACGTGGAAGTCCTCAGTCTCCGACTTTCACACTCTGTGAATCCCACAGGCCCTCTTTGTGTGCCACAGTCCGTGTCACAGGCAAACACTGCAGACACATGGCCGGAGAGAGCAGACTACCATCTGGGAGCAGTGGCCGGCTTTGTCTGGGGTTCTGGGGGGGCTTTAATGCGGACCCCCTCTTTAATACATACACATAAACCATACACACAAATCTTACAACAGTCCTCCTCCCCTCCCCATCTCACTTCTCGAAGTGTGAGAGCTCTCTTCATACAATCTGCACATATACATATGCAAATTAGCAGGGGGTATTGTAAAAACAACCATCATCTCACGCACATGCGCACGTACATGCGCGCAACCAAGATACTCGCAGACTGAGTAAAGCAGCCGCACAAATGTGAAAAAGAAGATTCCTGAGAAATAGCAGAGCGCTGAAAGGCTGGAAGAGGTGTGGGAAGATGAGAAGAAGGACCTTCTCCAGAAAATAAAACGTGTGAAACACATGCAAATGAGATTGCATGCATTTACACAGAGACACACACACACACACACAGGCAAACATGCATTATCCATGTTCGCCCTGCAGCATGCATTTGATTTCTATATTAGGACTCCCTTCATCCACTCGCACAAGATGTCATAACATCTGTGTACTCTCCTCAGGTTAAACAACTATTGTTTTCATCTGTGAAGGATAGTTAATAGTTTTAATGTAACAAAAGAATCCTTTGTGGGTTTTATAGTCTTTTTATTTATTTCGTACATTTTTCAAAATGTAACAAAAGCATCAAACTACGTTTGGTTGAACGTGACCCTTGACACTGGTGTACTTCTGGCAGATTCAACCACTGAGAGGCTAAAAAAAAGTGAACAACGGCGAGGTTAGGCAGCACAGTCACATGCAGAAAGTCACATCTACTGAAAGTATGACCACATTTTTGTTGATCCGTTTTTCTCCAGAATATAGATACTGACAACAGTCTTTGTTGTGTTAGATAGTTGTTTAACTTTTCTCTAATATAAACTGACATGCTGAAGTGTAACCATGCTTTCTTAGTCCATTTTTTTTAGCTTCGTTGGTACTTTAAGTGGGACTCTGATGTTTTGGCTCTTTTTGGGAGCTGACCAAAGTTTGCAATGGCATTGGCAATGTGTTAAGAATGAGTCTGGAAAACTCATGCAGTTCCAACAGCTGCTCGTTTGGGGGCGCTGTTGGCTAAAATGAGCTTTGACGCAAACATGAAAACAAGCATGAAGATGAAAAGAAAATCAGTAATGGTAGCCCTCTGAATAACACAAGCCCACTCCCCACTGACAAAACATTTACCAACTCGTTCTCCCTACATCGGATTAGCTGTGAGCTCTTTTTTTAACTGTCCTGGCATGCGACGCCAGGACAGACATGGGAAAGACATTTGCGGTGAAGTGCGTCCCACTAAAGTTCAGCTGCAAGTGAACAGCGAGCTTCGTTCTCTGGCGTTGTTCGGTCCACACCAGAGTTCGGGTGAGCTCACCCACCTGTCAAACAAAGCGGACTATCAGTCCAAAATGCAGTTCAGATCAAACCTGCCAGTGTGAAAGCGCCCTAAAGCCAGTAGCTTTGATGTTACTAACTCATGTCGAGGTTGTCTTTATGCTTAAGCGACATGTAGCTGCAGAAACCCCTTATTCTTTTGAAAGTTCAAAATAGGACCAACAATTCCCAACAACCTGATGCCAGAGTAGAAAGACAGCTGCTGATGAAAACCTCAAAAATCTCAATAAATAAACTGATGAATGAGAACAGCCCCTCAGTGTATGGTGGTATCAATATAAAGTGATGAAAAAGCATTAAATGTCCACAGTGGTGAAGGTGCAAAGAGGGCTACACAAACCTAATGCAAAACCATTTCTAAGGCGTTAGCTTAAAAGCTGGTAAGCAGTCAGCAGCAGAAACTAACCCACCACTGAAACACCAAGAAAACAGTACCAGCCATGTGGTCACACAAAGAGCTAACACCAAATCCAGCCTTTCCTGTCTACGTGGCAGTGCGTTCAATTCTTATATCCAAACGTCACAAATCTCATCATAGCTGAGATGTTTTCAGTACACAAAAGCTACTGTGGTGTTAAGCTCATGTTGGCCCATCAAAAGTTGAGCGCCAAAAACAACCAAACGTTTCCCTCCTCTTTCCACCTTGTTTACAACCAGACCTCATTGGTCTCTCACTTTTCTTCCCACGCTCCTTTGCTTCTCTCTGCATTGTCTTGTGCCCTCAGGTTAGGGGTTCTCTCTGTTTAGCCTGCAAAACAAGGAGAAAGAGGAGAGCCAGCCGGCCTGGATAACTGGTCTGAACTGGCTCTGGCGAAGGTGATCCGCAGACACGTCCTCCTTCATGTGTGGGCAAAATGGAACCAAGACAGCATTCCAGCTCCAGGCAGCAGGTACAAGGGATGCATGTGTGTCTATGTGTGTGTGTGTGGCATGTGCACATGGGTGTGTGTGTGTGTGTCCCAAGACCTTTGAGGCCTGGATCATTGCCAAGTTCATCTGTTAATGGACAGCTACTAGCAGAGCTGCCCCATCCCCCCGTTCCCCGGTCGCTTTCTCTCTGGCAGCCGTGGCTGATCTCGACCCCGCCTTAACCTCCCCAACCCCCATCCCGGCCTGCCTAAACACAGGCTAGCACTCTTCCTCTTCCTCCACTCCCCGTCTCTCTTGTCCCTTGAAAGCTATATCATTCCCTTCCTCCTCCCGATCTCCTCCTCCTTCCCCCTTGGCCCCCATAGCCCCCCCAGCTTCTTCTGTTCAGGATAAACACTGGGCTTCAAGTTCAGGGGACACCCGGGGACCCTTTAACCATGCCATCTATCATGCTCCCTG